>JAPTYO010000008.1:33998318-34395818 GCA_036873135.1 Clarkia xantiana subsp. parviflora
GCAAAGAGATACTTCTCAATAGCGGGATAATTCATTTCATGTTTGGCAAATGCCTTGCTTACATAATAGACAGGCACTTGGTTGCCTTTGACAATCTTAATCAACACAGAACTAACAGCAACATCAGAAACAGCCAAATAGAGATAAAGTGGCTCGCCTGGAGCCGGTTTTGCCAACGGCGGGAGGGTACGGAGATGCTGCTTGAGTGCCTAGAATGCCTCCTCACACTTGTCGGACCATTCGAATTTCTTGTGGTCCCTTAGCACATCAAAAAATGGCATGGCTCTGTCACTCGCCTTGGATAGGAACCGATTCATCGCGGCCAACCGGCCATTCAATACTTGAACCTCACGATAATTCTTCGGGGACTGCATCTCTTCAATTGCTCGCAGCTTCTCAGGGTTCACCTCGATTCCTCTCTGGCTCACCATGAACCCTAGGAACTTCCCCGAGTTCACCCCAAAGGCACGCTTGTCTGGGTTCAACCGAACCTGATGAAACCTCATCCGCTCGAACGCTGCCGCCGAGTTTTGGACATGGTCTCCTGCCTGTCGGGACTTCACGAGCATGTCATCCACATATGCCTCCATGGTCTTCCCCAACACGTCTCCGAATAACTTGTTTACCATCCGCTGGTAAGTTGCTCCGGCGTTGATCAATCCGAAGGGCATCACGTCGTAGTGGTAGACGTCACTGTCAGCGTAGAAAGCTGTGTGGGGGGTATCCTCATTCGCCATCTTGATCTGGTTGTATCCGGAGTAGGCATCCATGAAGCTCAACAGCTCATGTCCCGATGTGGCATCCACCAACTGGTCAATCCTCGGAAGCGGGTAGCAATCCTTCGGGCAGGCCTTGTTTAAGTCGCGGAAGTCGACACACATCCGCCATTTCCCATTACTCTTTCTCACCAGGACCGGGTTAGCGACCCACGTCTGGAATCGGAGCTCCTTGATGAATCCAGCGTCGAGCAGTCTGCCCACCTCTTGCTGGATCGCGATTCTCTTATCCGCGCCCATCGGCCGCCTCCTCTGCGCGATAGGTTTAATCGCGGGGTCAATCTTCAGCTCGTGCACAATCACGTCGGGACTGATACCTGGCATATCACTCGGGGACCAGGCAAACAGCTCCTTGAACTCCTTCAAAAGCTCGATCAACTCTTGGGCTCTCTCCTCCGATAGAGCAGCCCCGATCTTCACCTTCCTCCGAGGCCCATCGATCTCAACTTCCTTCAGATCCTCCATGGGGGCGGGACGCCCAAACTCCTCTCGAGGATCGGCATCGGTCTGTAGGACCGCCATGGCTTCCCTCCTTCTCCTTCGGGTGGCATTGACGTAACACTTTCGTGACGCCACCTGGTCGCCCTTAACCTCTCCGACCCCATGGTCTGTCGGGAACTTCATCTTTTGGTGGACTGTTGAGGCGACTGCCATGAGAGGGTTGATGGTGGTCCTCCCGATAATAGCGTTGTACGTTCCTGCGGATTCTACCACGACGAAATCCACGTTCCGCCGTTCCATCTTCCAGCCACTACCAAACTCTACTGGTAAGGTAATCATCCCTACCGGATAGGAAGTCGACCCGGAGAAGCCCACCATCGGGAAGTTCACCTGCGTCAGGTCCTTCTTCGTCTTACCCATGGCCTCCAGAGCATCCATGAAAAGAATATCGGAGGAGCTCCCTCCATCTATCAGGATCCGCTTCATCTCGAATCCGTCCACGTCTAAGGTCACGACCAAGGCGTTATCGTGGGGGCTTTCCACTCCTATCAAATCTTCCGCCGAGAAAGAAATCACCATTTCCTCCTTCAGAGTCCACGACCGGGACCTCTTGCCTAGCACCACAGCAGCGGAGATGCGGGAAGCATAATTCTCCCGTGAAGCGGTGGTGTCTCCTTCCGGTGCCATTCCTCCGTGAATGACGTTAATGGTCCCCCGTCTCTCCTTACGGGTTCCGGAACCAGAGGGCTCCGACTCGACCTTCTTCTTCTTCGGGGATCGATCACGGGACTTTGAACGGGACCGCGACCGACTCTTGGAACGGGAGCGGCACCTTCCCCTTCCGACGAACTCCTTCAGCTTCCCCTTCTGGATCAGCTTCTCTATCTCCTTCTTCAGCTCCCGACAGTTATCTCTGTCGTGACCATTGGCTCGATGGTACCGACAATAACGATCCGAGCGACCTCCCAAGAATTCTCCTTCCTTCCTCGGGGGGTATCGGGCAAGACCCTGCCGATCCATCACAGCTAGCACGGAGGTCATCGAGCTGTTGATGGGGACACTACGACCTTCGCGGTTATCCTTCTTCGGAGGACGCCTGTCCTCCCTTCTTTCGGGGCGACCGCGGTTCCTACTCCCTTCCGACTTGTCGCTCCCTTTGCGATCATCCGACAGCTTGGATGATGGCTTTCCTCTTCCCGATTTCGGAGGATCAAGCTCTCCGGCAGCAATCTTCGACTCCTGGACGTCGATTTGCTGTTTTACCCTCGCTTGCAGGGCCTCCATACTCCACACAGCCTTTGCGGCTACACTATGCATCAGATCGGAGCCATATGGAGCGGATAGGTTCCGAAGGAAAGTGCGGATGGTCTCTCCCTCCGATATCTCCTCATCAATCTCCGCAGCACTGGCAGTGAATCGTTGGTAGTAATATGCCAACGATTCGTCGGGTCTCTGTACCACCTGGGTCAAGGACCTTACACTCTTCAGAAGACGCCTCCGACCTTGATACTGCTTGATGAAGCGATCGTGCATATCAGCCCAGCACGTGATGCTTCCTGGCGGGAGGCTGAAGAACCAGGTCATGGCCCTTTCTCCCAGGGTGATCGGGAATAGCGAGCATATGAGATCGTCGTTTGAAGTCCTACCCATACAGGCCTGGACATGTCTCTGAACATGGCGAACCGGGTCCCCTTCACCATCATAATCCTTGATGGTTGGAATACCAAGCCCGGGCGGGGCGACGGTATCTATCAGCCGCGGAACAAAAGGATGACTGGATCGATCCCTCAGCTCCGATGTCATCTGTTTCTGGTCACCCATGCAGATGCTGACGATCTTCACCACCTGATCGGGGGTGATGGGGCCATTCAGGGGAATGGTTCTGTTTTGCACTGGTCCCGGGCCGTCGACCACGAATTTCTCTAGGTGCGCGGGTTCCTTACCCCTGTTCCTGGGTGGAACCTCCTGTTCTTCTGGGACCACCCTCGGGGGGGGGGGGGGGGGGGGGGTGGAGGTAACTCTTCTCGCGGAGGCAACTCCTCCGTCCTCCTGGCAGCCTCTCTCTTGTCCAACAAGGCCTCCATGCCAGCCAAGAACATGGGCATAGCATCTGCTACTGCCTTGGCTAACTCCGAGTTCGAAGACGACCCTTCTTCCCTTCGCGGGACTCCTTCTCCTCTGTGTCCCACCGGGTTCGGGGGAGCCTCGTCCTCCTCCCTTCGCGGGATATCTTGCCTTTTCATCTCCGTGTCTCGGACTGAGACCTCATAACCATCACCATGCCCCCCTGTCTGTGAAAGAGCGGGGTTCTCACCTTGTTCAGCAACACGTTCCGGCAACGGGGAATTCACAGTTCATGCGGGACGAGAACTGCCAGCCTGAACCTGCTTCTTCTTGCCACCACCGGCCATTGATCTGGTAGAAACCATCTTGACTTTTCGTAAGTTTCACACAGACTGCACCAATGTTGGATCACGGGCGAAGCTCCGTTACGTCCTTGACGGAAAGCTTGGACTCCTGGACTCCGCGTAATCCTGCAAAAGGGGATGACCTGGGTGGTGACCCAGAATCCCTCTCCGATTCTTAAATGAGTATATGATCAATGGGGTGGCAGCAATAATCTAAGTGCGTATTGGATGATTAGGGTTTTCTGAGGTAAATTCTTCCTTTATATAGGAGGGGAAGTTACTCAGTTACCTGTGGACGTGATTGGCCGTTTTGCCCATGATTCCGTGTATCTCGCCACGATTCCGTATATCTCGTTAGAGATTCCGTAGATTTCGCCCCACGCTCCGCGTATCTTACCCATACTCCGCGTATCTCGGGCACGCCCTGCGTATCTCGGGGGACTTATCTATATCTTTAACCGTCTCCCACTACTCTATCTAGTAGGCGGGTTTCTCGGTCTTTATCCTCTAATCACAAGTCTCAACTCCTGTCGGGGACTCCAGAGTTATCTCATTCTAGGTCACCATCCAGGACCCTTTGTCTCACGAGACGGGTCCAGCCTCTGCGGGGCTTTTATCATCGGGGCCTTTACTAAGGCATATCAGGGCCTACTCGGAGGCTTCTTGTCGGGAGCATTCAGCTCATATATCGGGACCGCTAAAGTCGGGACCCTTCGTACTGGGCCTCTAGGCCTTCCAGTCTTTTCACGAGGCCCACTGGACCTACTCGCCGTCCATTGGCTGTTAACGGGGCTAACGATTACATCGGAACCCATCAGTGCCGAAAATTAGAATTTCAGCCCTAGCTTCCTTTGCCTAAGTGCAATCATTAACACACGGTCTGAGCCACTAACAACTTGCAAATAGCACACGGTCTGCACCCATTGGCGGAATTTCAATTTCCATCACTGGGTGTAGATTACAAGCTCAGTGGTCTTCCTTCATCTATTTCGGTCGCACAGAATACATAAAAATTAAACTCTAAAATAAATTTTAAAAACTCTATAATTATTATATCAAAATTAAGTCAAAATAACGTTAAAAGTTAACGGCAAATTAGAACTAAAAAGTGAAAAGCAACATATCTGATACTTCAAAAATCGAATAACAACAAAAAAAATAGTTGAGAAACTAACTCACAACCTAACATATACAATTGGGACTATGTTTAGGTTCTTAACCCAGTATTAAATTACGTGTTGGTATTATTGTAGGATTATATGGGATAAATACTACAGAAACAATCAAGGTACATGCTATGTAAACGAATTACGCAGCGGAATAAATGGAACATACCTACAATGCTTTCCGTAGACCCAAGATCTTCTAGTGGAGTTCTCGATCCGCCGGACGGTTCCCGTAAGGATTCTGGTTAAAGAATACCTACGCGGATTGGTCTTCACAGCAAAGCCTCTTGTCGATTCTATGGCAGGGATGGATCTCCGAAGTAATTGCTTGAAGCAATTTGGCACCTCCTATGGCTCTAGAGAGTTCGGCCGAAACACCTTGTTAATAGGGAGGAGGGATTTCTTTTTGTCTCACCACAAAGGAAGAAAGTGATTAACCTTAAATAAAACCCTGACACTACCTCTTTATAAGAGGAGGTGGGCAAAACCCACCTCACCCAAGTGATAGTTTCGGCCGGCCTAATGAGAAAAGGGAGGCCCAATTTTGGCCTCTCATGTCCATTGGGATGTTAGGCATTACCCGAAATCTCTAAATCTCTAATGAGACATTACCCAATTGACTATGGTAACAGTCTCATATTAATGGGCTCATATTAACGGAGGCCCAATATTCCGTCATTTCTCATAATTATCAAGTACAAGTTTTAATATTTCTATCTATATAATATTTCCTACTTTCACACAATGCGCGTATATTAGCAATAAAAATAAAAGTTAATTGCAAATTCCTTGTTATAGTTTGGTTAATCAGAGTAATTCCTAGATGATTTTGTTACCAATTTTCTAAATCATGTTTTTCTTTTGAAGAATCAATGGCTATGTCAAATAATTCGTTTAATATGAATGAACTTGCTCATTTGGCTTGCTCGGGATTAAAAAAATCGAAAAAAAATTGATATAAAACAATTAAATTTAAAGGGTTAAGAACCTAAATAAAATCCAAAGTATAGGTCATGATGTCCATTGTTCCCTCTACTTTTTTGTTATTCTATGTGCGGAGAATCACATTAATTGCTTTCACTTATCCGTTCGATTTAGGCATTAAATTTTATACTAAAATTGAAATATGACATATACTTTAGACTGCATTT
Organism: Clarkia xantiana subsp. parviflora; assembly: GCA_036873135.1. Classification (NCBI taxonomy): domain Eukaryota; kingdom Viridiplantae; phylum Streptophyta; class Magnoliopsida; order Myrtales; family Onagraceae; genus Clarkia; species Clarkia xantiana. The sequence goes on from JAPTYO010000008.1 coordinate 34,004,261, forward strand.
AGGCTCTTAAAGGTTATTATTATTGTTGTTATATCAAAATTTAAGTTGAAATAATGTTAAAATTTAACGTCAAATTAGGTCAAAAAAGTGAAAATCCACATATCTGATACTTCAAAAATCGAATAACAAAAAAAAAATTAGTTGAGAAAATAACTCGCAGCCTAACATATACAATTAGGACTATGTTTAGGTTCTTAACCCAGTATTAAATTTGGTGTTGGTACTATAGCAATAATTAGGGAGACCTCCTTCGAAATAAAAAAGAGGAGCCAAAATAAAGTTTATCAGAGTAATCTCATGGGGTACTTAAATTATACTATGAACTATACATGAATGAAAATTCGTCAATCTGCCAGCATTTTGATAACTAAAATGAAAAATAGTCTGTGTAATTTTGGTTTTATGAAAATTATGTTGGATTACGAGGACGTAATGCGACGGAATGCTAAACGTGTACATGCAAGTAATCTAACTACACATCGGAATAATGTACACATACCTCAATAGCTTTCCTGCCCAAGAATGATGTGGAGGGAGTTCTGATCCTCCGGTCGAAACCCGTACAAGTTCTTCGTGAGAAGAAGTCCTACGCGGTATAAGCTCCACAGCAAATCCTCTGATCGATTCTTCAACGGGGACAGAACCTCGGACTGAGATGATGGTGCCAAATTTTCACTACTAAGGGGTGAGAGGGTTTCTCTCAAGTTCCTCAATGGAGGTACTTCTTAATTAGATTGATGTGTAAAACCCCTTAGGTGAGTCCCCTATTTATAGGATTGGTGGAGTGGACAAAAGTCCACTCCAACCAATGTGGGACTAGGTCCGGCCGAACCACACATTAAGGAGAGGCGGCCCAATTTTGGGCCTGCCATGTCAATTAGGAATTAGGTCAAGCCCAATTAACCTAATGTGACATTTACCCAATTATCTTGGATAATATCCTTAATGTTAACGGGCTACCAATTACGGCGCCACGTCACCATATGCTAACAAATTCTCCTAGCTTTGTAGTGCGGGTTAAAGCATCTGGGTTCTATGAACCCATACACGTGTTTAAGATGCGGCCGTGCCGAAAATTAGAATTCAAGCCCTAGCTTCCTTTGAATGAGTGCAATCATTATCACGCGGTCTGAGCCACTACCATCTTGCAGATAGCACATGGTTTGCAACCACTGGCGGAATTTCAATTTTCAACACTTGGTGTAAATTACCAGCATTAGGGTCTTCCTCCACCTATGTCGGTCGCACGGAATACATAAAAATTAATCCCTAAAATAAATTTTATGAACTCTATCAATATTACTATAAATCCCAAACTTCCTCTCAATCCCCTGTTCAAAAATCTCTAATTTTGTATCTCTAAAATATACACCTTTCTCTCTCAATGGCTAATCGTGGTTATGGTTGTCCTGCTGCATGACTTGGTGAAGGTAGTTCCGCTCCATGAAGTATTTGACACAGAAAGGAACAGACAGATGGTTCTCTTCCCTACAAGAAGGGAGCGCACAATGCAAGTTTTTCCCATGAAGATACGATAAATTTTCTACACATATACAATGTTTCTATTCGTGCATATTAGATACGTAGTATAATCAATTTGGTACCTGGGTTAACAACCAAAGACGAATTGGTACCCGGAATAAATTTTGTGACAGATAGGTACCTCGGCTAACCTGGGTGTTGCACTGTTAGAAAACTCGCCAAATGTTCATGGAATTGGTCACGTGACCCTTTTTTTTTTGCCAAATTCAAAATGACCGCCCAGATGAAATGACAAATATGCCCTCGTTTTGTTTTAATAGAAAACGAATCGTTTTCGTTTCCCCCTTCTCATTCCTGTCTCAACACCTTGGGCGCTCAAACACACTTCAGTTCCTTCCCAGCCAGAGCTCTCCGTCTTCCAGGCGATCCTTAGGGTTTCGGCGACTGCTTATTTCCCGGCGATTTTCGTGTTTAAACGTGCCGGAATCGCGTATCAACTCGCTGGAAGTGTCATCTCTTGGTTCGATCATAGGATCGAAGTCATTTCCTGAAATTGGCGAAAATTTCACGTAACAATGACTTAGAGAAGGTTTGGGTATACTTTTTCTTGCTTATCACTGTCAAGATTTATGAATCGTTGTCGGAATTAAGTCCAATAGCTAGATATTTGAGTGGGTGTGTTATGGGTTTCTCTAAGAAAGATGAAGTGCTGTTAAAAATTGCTTTTTTTTTTTGTATATTTGACTGCATGAATGGGTATGAACTGTTCTAATCGGAACCAAATTGAACGTTGGGTTTCGTGTTATGTACTTATTTTCAAAGAGATGTTAATGCATGCAAGAATCTGAAATTTTAGTTTTGGGCGTAGTTAGATATTTGAGTGGGTGTGATATGGGTTTTTCTGATCAAGATGAATTGCTCTAATTTTTTTTTCTTTTTGTATATTTGACTGCTTGAATGGGCATGAACTGTTCTAATCGGAACCAAACTGAACTTTGGGTTCCAGGTTGTGTACTAATTTTAAAGAGATGTTAATGCATGCAAGAATCTGGAATTTTTGTTTTGGGTGTAGGGTTCAACTGTCTGAGGTACCAATTTGTGTTTAAAATAGAATTCTGAGGCACCTAGTTGACAAATGATTCTTGTTCATGCAGTTCCATTATGGAAGACCCTGACCATGCTGCTGCAAATGTGTTGTGTGAGATACACCACAGTGGGTTCTTTGCTACAGAAAACATACATAAAGTGAGCTATACTGGACTGGTGGATTACCTTGAATTCCCACTGACAATCAGTTTGGAGGAAATGCTGTGTAAGGTAGCGTGTGACTATGAATAAGGAGATAAGGTATATGGGAAGCTTGCATCGAGAGGATTTTTCGAAGTTAAATGTTTTCTAGGTTTAACTTTGAAATTATAGGTTTAACTTTCAAATGTACTATATGTTAACTCTAAACTTCCTTTTTGTAGAAGAACTCATAAGGTTAAAGAACACTGAAGATGTTCGTGTATTATTAGAGAAGCGACAAAGGAATGAAATTATGGCATTATACTTTGTGAAGAAGAATTGGCCTTCGGATGAACATGAAGTGCCTTAGGGGCAGTTTGAAGTACCACTTCCGAATTCAGACGACAGTTCTACTGATGAAGAGTGGGAGCTTACTCCTATGGATGAAGATAGTATGAGTGAGAGTGATAGCATGAGTGACTCCTCATGATGGAAGCATGCTACTCAAACAACTGAAATGGTGGAGGAGGAACGCAGTAGTCGAAGTCAGGAACTCGAAGAAGGAGTTGGTCGAAGTCAGGAACCTGGAGAATGAGTTGGTCCAACTTAGGGGCCTAGACAAGCTGGACAAGGAAGTGGGACTAGACATGAGGCTGGAGAAGGGGACACAGTAAACCCAAGCGACGATGAGTTGATATGCGGGAGTGATGCTCTCGTGACACCTTCTGGGTCAGATGATGAAGAGCAAACCAATCAACCCGAGTTGAGTCTTGGGATGATATTCAGGACAGTTGATGAGTTGAAGAACGCTATAAGCGAGCACAGTATTCATAACGGGTATGCTGTAAGGTACGTGACAAATACCCCCAAGAAGGTTCTTGTCCATTGTAAGGAGAATTGTGGGTGGAAGTTGTACGCGTCTTTGATGGCCCATGAAGAGACGCTTCAAATCAAGACGTATGTTCCAACACACAAGTGTGGTGCTGTTCATTCAAGCAACATGATCAACGCGAAGTGGCTCGTGAAGTATTACAGTGAGAAGATGAAGGAGGAGTTGCTGCAGTCTAACTACATCCGGATGGAAATCAAAAACACATTTGGATTTGATGTCAGCCGATATACCATCATCAGAGCTAATGCCAAGATCAAGCAAATCATTTGGGTAGATCATTGAGAACAATACGAGAATCCGAGGGACTATGTTGCAACTGTTTTGCAACATAATCGACGCACTACAATGGTCATTCAAGTTGATTCAACCATCAACAATCTCAGGACGAGATTTGAGTGACTGCACCTGTCGTTTAATGCGTCGAAGAAAGGGTTCTTTGCTGACTGCCGACCATTTTTTGGTCTTGATGGTTGTCACTTGAAAGGATTGGAAAGGGGGCAGATCCTTAGTGCCATCGGGCGAGATGCTAACAACTGGATGTTCCCCATAGCTATTGCATGGGTTGAAGCTGAAACAAAGGACTCTTGGAAGTGGTTCTTGGACTTGCTGACTAAAGACATAGGGATGGGTCCTGCATGCAGTGACAGGGGTTGGACAATAATGTCTGGTCAACAAAAGGTATAGAACTCTCACTTCCCTTATTTGTTTTCAATATCTGTGTTTTGTTAAATTAGTAAGAATTAATACCTGTACTAAGTACAACTGTGCAAATAGGTAGATGAGTTAAGTTAAAAGTTTCTTTTCAGTACCTATGGTATAATAACCATAGGTACTTAAATTGGTTAAATTCGTGTGTAAGGACTTATTGCTGTAGTTCAAGAGATATGCCGTGGTGTGGAACATCGAGCGTGTGTAAGACATATACATGAAATAAGTTGGTGAAAGGTTGGAGAAGCAAGGCTATTGATGGATATGTGTCCAATTCGAGTTCGTATTTATATTTCGGGCCTCGTAAACACGTCAAAATTACATCACGACTTCAAAACGTCTCCCAAGGGTCAAAACGGTTTGGAAGCGCGTTACGCGCGTCCGGACCAGACCTCCGGGTTGCACGGCAAGCCGGACCTCGCCGAATTGCCCAAATTCGACGAGATCAGGATTGCATTACGGGTATTGCGCGATTACCGTTACGTGTAGAGAACTCAAATTCGCGCATTGCCAATATGGATGACGGTTACCGCTTGCTTTCGAACCGTCATTAAACCGCTTTAAAACCGGGTTCGGTCCCCAAGGAAGCCTATAAATAGGAGGCCTTGGCCACCCATTTTCACACATCCTCTCATTTGCCCAACTTTGGTATTTTGAGCTCTGACTTCTCTCTAGAAATACTTTCTCTCTCTAAGATTACCTTTTTAGCCCTATAGTGACTTAGGCATCGGAGAGGGCTCCACTAGCACAACCGCCCCCCCCCCCCCCCTCTCCGTGCTAGTACTGGCCCTTTGTGTCGGAACCGATGCCCCGGACTTGTGCACAGACCACCGTTTCCCTAGACTCAGACGCCTCCTGAGACACAACCGCCTTTCGAGACATTGACCTTTCCGAGACTCAGCGTTAAAGACCGAACACTCGTCAGGGCGAAAACCTCTTTCAGACGAAGGGTGACTGCCCAAAAAACCCGCTCAACCATCCAGACAGACGCGTCCACACGACCCAGTTCATCCAGGACGCAACATTGGCGCCGTCTACGTGATCGAACAAAAGCTACCATACCGCAAAGACATGATGAGTGATCGCAAACCTTCCGAAGAGGTTAACGCGAGGAATACAAGGAAAAGGCCTGGACGTCCTAAGAAGTCTCCGGCAAACAAAAGAGCAGAAGGTCAGAAGCCAGCTGGAAGCCAGTCGGGACCTTCCCACATACCGAGAGCTACTTCCGTAGCTTCATCAATGCCAACTGAGGATGTGCCCGACGCACAGCACAACCACCAAGAGCCAAGGGACGAGCATCGCTCACCCCCACCTGGTTTCGAACCAAAGATACATGATGATGACGAATCTCAGACAGAAATGCCGCAAGGCGAACAACAAAGAACATGAGCAAACCCGATGCCTACCGTTACTCCAGCAATGATGGCTGCACTGGAAGAGTTACTCGCATTCCGCGAGTCACTAAATAATCAAGGATATGCGGCTCAACCACCTTCAACCGCTCAGGAGCACGCCGCGCTGACAAGAGAAATGTCGCACGAAACTACCCGCCAAGGCAATCCTTTCCAGGGCAGAAACCAACATGCAAGATATGAAGCCGCACGTTCATACACTCCTTCCCAAGGAGCCCATCATTGGAGGAATGAAAGGCAACCCCCATACCACCGCCCACAACAGCCAACGAGGGATGATCCCTTCCAGGCCACAAGCAGAGATCAATCTGACATCTACCATAACACTGGTCGGCAAAATCCTTCAACAGATTATGCTGAACTTGTAAAAGGGTTTACTGCCGAGATGTTAGAAGAAATTGTGGAGAAGAAGATGAAAGAAGCAAAGATGAAGGGTATGCACGCACATGAAGAAAGGGCGTCACATCCGTTCGCAGACCACCTTGTGAACAGTCGCGTCCCAGACTCCCTGTACCGGATTGGAGGAGATCTCTATCGCGGAAAAGGAGATCCGGTGGAACACGTGCAGAAGCATGAGGCCTCTCTACTAGGTAGAACGAAGAACCCACACCTCTTTGCAATGACGTTTTCACAAACTCTTGCCGGGACAGCAGCACATTGGTTCTTCTCGCTGCCATGCGGAAGCATCACCTCATGGGCGAACCTGAAGGCTAAATTCATTCATCGATACATGGGCGAACGCACATTGCTGAAGGGATCAAATGCTTTGGACGACGTCCAACAGCAAAATGAAGAATCTCTCGCTGAGTATTACGTTCGCTTCAACCAGAACATCTCGGATATTCAGGGAAACCTGACAGAAGGAGAGATAGTGCGAGCATTCATCCGAAACCTCGGACGAAGAGGCTATGCCCTAGCAGAAAAGATGGCAAAGCGCCCAGCTGAAACTATGGAAGAGTTAGCCGCAAGAGATAAAGAATACGTGGACCTAGAAAGGTTCAGAAGCCAGAACAAAGCGAAAGTCTCTGCTGCAAAGGCAAAAGAAAACCCAAAGCAGAATCAAGCAAAACCGCCCTCAAGCGGTCAGCAAGGAAGAAATTGGCAGCCTCAGCCAAAAAGGCCTTTTCAAGGAGATTTCCAGAAGCCAAAAGAAGTAAACCTCGCTGACTGCATTCCTTTGAATGCCCCGCTATCCGTGATATTGAAAGAAATGAAGGATGCGAACATGTGGAAAGAGCCGAACAATTTCAGAAAAGGCCCGCTCAAGAAAGACAAAGACAAGTGGTGTGAAAACCACGAGGTCTTCGGCCACGAGACAGATAGCTGCGTCAGCTTACGTTTCCGCATTAACAACTTTGTCCTCAAATGCGAATTGAAGCAATTCGTCGACCAAGGCGACAACCCCCCAAAGAAGGCTCAAGCAGAGTCATCAAAAAGAGGAAATAAAGGCAAGTAGAAGGTCAACGCCAACCCTCCGCCAACCAAGCGAGGTGTCATCAACGTCATCCACGGAGGACCTCTCGCCGGAGGACAAGCATCTAATGCTCGGGATATTTACGCATCCCAGGCAACAACATTGCTGAAATACGGAAAGCGCAAGCAACCGGAGCAAGAAGACGTGGTCATCCAATTTTCCAGAGAAGACATAAAGCATATCGTTTACCCTCACGATGACGCTTTAGTCATAACCATGGACATCGACGGATATGATGTGAAAAGAATCCTCGTTGATGGTGGAAGCTCCGCTGACATTCTACATGTCAAAGTCCTAGAACAACTGGGAAGATCAGTCAAAGACTTAACCCCGGGAACCTTCTCGCTAGTCAGCTTCGCCGGAGCAGCTACACACCCCTTGGGAACAATCACGCTTCCTGTCATCCTTGGCCAAGGGTGGAAAGCATTGCACGTCAACGTCACTTTCGTCGTTGTGGAATCTCTTGGGGCCTATAATGGAATCTTTGGACGAACAACGATCAACCCTTACGTGATCGTGCCCTCTACTGTCCACCCAAAGATGAAGTTCCCTACGGACCATGGGATCGGGGAAGTACTGGGCGACCAAATAACCGCAAGACGTTGTTACGTCAACGCTCTAAGAGCAAAGCACCATTTCCATGTGGCGATGATAAATTCTTTCAAGAAGCAGAAAGTCGTTGATGATGGAAGGCACGAACAAGCTGTTACAGTTTGGAAGCCACAAGAGTACATCCAGTATTCGTCATGGAACCAGATATGGCCCATCAAGCAGGGTGAAGGCGAGCCAATCATGAACTACTTCATCAGATTCGCTTCCAACGCCTCTTTGGCAAAAGCAACAAGAGAGGAAGTGATAAGCGTATTCTATGCAAACATGAACGCCAGATCCTTCCTTCTCTTCGGAAGAACTCATGGATGGCGAACAACCAAAACCATGGCAGATCTAAAAGACAAGCTCGAGACAGCAGACTTGTGCGAACAAGAACTGAGGTGGGGTACACCCCTCAGTTGGGACAAAGAAGTTCAAGCTGAAACAAACAAACAGGGGGGCGCAAGCATCAATATCGACAACATCTTCACACCGCTAAACACGGTTGCTAAAGACATTTACGTCAACCTACTCGAAAACAAGCTCCCGAGTCCACTTGTTCCAAAGACAGCTTTCTTGGGCAACAACGTTAAGGAATGGTGCAAGTACCTCAAAACCAAGGGGCACAACACAAACACGTGTCTACCACTGAGATGGGAAATTGAAGAATGCATCGCGCTGGGCGCATTAAGGCGATTTGTTGCAACCGACTCTGCGACATCATCGTCAAACCAACCATAAAAGAGACGGGAGAAATAATTATCTTTCTGATTACTTTGCGCATTTCTATTCTAAGTGTTTCTAGTATCATCGCATCTAGTTCCCTCACATGTTTTAAGAAGGAATGATCGGTTGACGCCTTCTCGAAAAAACAATGTAAATACGCGCAAGTATCTAATAAAGTCAATCTACATTTGTAGGTACATATCTATGTCTTGCACGCTATTTTTGGATTAAACGCGAAGTAACAAAATTACGCGCTTATTATCTACATCAACAATCCAAGATATTATTCCATGTGCAAGCAAAAAAATCTATTACGTGTTATGACAACGCTTATCATCAACAAAAACTTACTCATATTGGTGACTACATCAAAAGGCGTCATCATGGAATAAAAAACTTGGAATTAAGCCCAAAATATTTTCAAAGTCAGCATGCTGCAACCACATATAACGGATGGTACTTACCTATCACGACCGCACTCAGGGAGTTTATTTCTCCATTCATAACATTGGCGTCTATCTCAAGAAGGTGCCGGCAACACAAAGCCATCGCGCTATGTGCACAGTCAACTTATATGTCACAATGACAACCTACAGATTATCCATCAAAACGACGACTTATCCAAAGGCGTCAGCTACAAGCAATACCTTGGAATAACACCAAGGTCTACCATCAAAACGATGACTTGTCCAAAGACGTCAACTACAAGCAATATCTGGGATTAACACCAAGATTTACTATCAAAAGTAGCATGTTGAGGTATCCTCTTTATAAAGACAAACCCCATGTTTACTTCTAAGAAATGACATGCTGTGACATCTCTTGTTAGAGGCAAATCCTCATGTTCATAGCCATTCCCTAGATTCAGAACAGGATCGGCAAATACAATACGTGACTGATCACCCCATACTATAAATGGCGGAAGTTCTCTTGTTAGACAACGACCCCACGCTACAATAAGTGTGTATATCCTGTTTAGGGTTCACTCTTTATGACGAAAGTCCTCTTATTAGATGACAACCCCATACTATGAATTCCTGTTAAGGGTTCACTCTATACGGAGAACGTCCTCTTGTTAGATGACAATCCCGTACTATGAATTCCTGTTCAAGGGTTCACACTTTACGGCAAAAGTCCTCTTGTTAGATGACAATTCCGTACTACAGATTTTCAAACCGTGTTGCATGATTCCTGGACGCAGAAATCGTGCATCACAATACATATTTTCAAAAAAAAAGTGTTACGTGGTAGCTGGACGCAGAAATCACGTATCACATATATTTTTCAAAAAACCAAAATGTTTTTACGTATGCTTCCCCAACGCGGGTTGATACACGCTGGCAGGTGCGCACCCTGTGTAAAACTCATAAAATTTGCAAGTCGAGTCTTGTAGAACGTCGCCTTAGAGTGGAACTAAGAGGCGGTATAAACTAGTATCTTGCTTAGCCAAGATAACACCTTTCAAATATACTACTTGTTAAGAAAAGTCGCTATACGGGAAATGCTTGACAGGTTACAACATATATAGCGGCAAGCTATTCAAGAAAGAAGAACAACATGCGTAATGCATCATGCAAGCAACCTTGAGTACATCTCAAGTCATCAATAAAAAGTGCCTATCGGTCACAATTACGGGGACTATCTCTACGTTACTAGTCATCCACGTTCAATAAACACAGTAAGTGATAACGGTATGAAGTATTACTAACAAGTTATCATGCAAACTGCTATGTATAAGGCAGGTTCAAACGACGTAGTTCAAAGCGAACCAGTCACAAGCAACAACCAAGGAACAACTCCAACAAGTTTCTAAACATAGAAGCCGGGGGGCAAACAGACTCAGAAACGAGTTCAACATATCCAAAAGATGGCACAGATCAAAGAATGCCATCATCTCTGACAGGACTGGGCGGAACAGGCAGAAGTTGCACATTAGTGTCGCCACCGTCTTCTCCAAACAAAAATGCAAACTGAGATGTTGCAGTATCCAAACGACGGAGCTCGGCAACTTGCCCAACCGCAAACTCCGCATACGGCCCTAACCTGTCAAATGGAAAGCCAGGAGCAAGAATGCTCACCCTACGAACAAAGTCTTCAGCAAACTCGCTAAGCATAGGAGCGGCCTTCGCCACAGCAGCAGCAGTAACCGCGCTGTCAAACTCAGGGGTAGTAGGGAACTTTCCAAGTCCCTCCTCAATGCCGGCCTTCATTGCCTCTTCGCGCACTTTCCGACAGGCAACCTTGTGTTTGCCCGCATTGTCAGAAATTGCCTTCTCGATGGCAACGTTCTCAGCTTCAAGCTGAACAAGGCAGGCATGATCAGAATCATAACGAGCATCAAAATCCGTTATCTTCAGAGAAAGACGACGCACTTCATCCTTAGCTTCCTTAAGCTCTCCGGACACAACGACAACCTTATCGGCAATAGCAAGCTTCTCCTGGACAAGCTCCAACATGAAGGAAGCCATGTGCACCATATCAGAAACAACCTGAAAACAACAAGACAATAAGCATACATGTTCGAAAACAACGAGCATAGCAAAGCAAAGAAAGATACTCACTGGAGTGAATCCAGATAGCGATCTCTCAACAAAGGTCCGCGCCTCTTCGTCGCTCGAAGGCCGAACAAGTCGATCACCAGGAGGAATGGATCGATGAAGAACGCGCACACCAACTTCTGGCATGCTCAGCTGGGAACTCTTGGGGAAAGTGAGATCTCCTGTCACATATGGCATCCACTTATCATCCGAAATGTCACCTTCCAAAGGACGAAGCAGATCCGCACGTCCAAGTGGCGGGAGCACTACATTCAAACCAACTAGAGTTATGCAAAAACCAAAAACAAAGCGCACAAAAGCACACAGACATGTGTTCAGCTTATACCAGAAGGAAGAATACGTTCCACCTCGGACAGCTCCTTCGAGCGGGGGGCAGACAGCACATCCTTGTAACCGTCAACTTCCTTCCCTTTATGACAGGAAGGAGTAGGAACGGTCACAGTAGTCTTCGGGCGCTTCGAACTGCTCGAAGAACGCGTCCCAGCAGTGGACCGTTTGGTAGGATCAGGAGCGGCAACAACGCGATCAGTAACAAGCGTCTTGCGACCTGCAAATAACACACAAAGTTACAACCAAACTAAGACAGTATACAAGGAAGACTGTTTATTCAAACCGTTTACCTTTTCCATGCCCGGAAGCCGCCGATGCTCCAGGAGCAAGAGCTGGAACAATCCTTTCGTTAGAAGCAATCTTGCGGGCGGCTGCCGTCTGCAAAGACGAGCTTTTTCCGTCAAACCAACCTACAGTGCAACACGGTAAAAAGTTATAAAAATGCTTAACATACCGAAGCCGCAGAAGGGAGCACATGAATCCCAACATCGACCAACTCCTGATCAGATGCGCGCAGCGAACAAATAAAACCACGCAATCGCTGACAGTGATATATCTGCTTTATCACCTCCCTATCCAGCAAGGAGAGTTCCCGAAAAGCAGGCGCGGGATCAGATTTCCGAATATATTCGACGTCCCAAGTCGTACCCGCATCATGAGCAAAAAAGTAATGGTGCCTCTAATGATCGGCAGACCGATCCGCGGCGGAGACCAATCGGTAACTAGAATCCCACTTGGCTTCACCAAGACCAAGTTCCTCAAAACCATCGCCTTGCAAGTTCGGCCAGCGAACTTTCACACTGCACAATCCCGTAGAGTCCGGACTCTTAAGCTGATAGAAGCAGCGAAAGAGGGTGGGAGAGTAATGCCAGGACTGCTTGTGAAACAGCACTCTAAAGCAAGTCCATACCCGAATCCCGTTGGGCGCAAGATCTAAGGGGGAAATCCCATAACCGCTACAAAGCTCAATCAAGTCAGAGCAATAGGGAAACCGCAAACCCTCCCTAACGTGAGATGTATACACGACGGACAAATCTACAGGTGGAGGAGTAGCATCTCCTAAACTACTCTCACGGAGTGCGTCAAAGGGGTAAACGGCCTCTGCATAAGGGTCAAGTCCGGAAGCACTCGCATACAGGGTAAACAAAGATCTATCCAAGCGGTTAGTGTAGTACCTAACCAACACCTCTGTATCTCCGACAGGAGATGCCTCAAGAGAAGGCTCGGCAGCTACACCCTCATCAGTGTCCAAAACACTGTCTAATGGTAAAACCAAGTCTATCTCCAAGTCATCCTCAACGTCATAATTAAAAGGAGTCTGCGATAGAGGAGTGGTGGACTTACTCATAGCGGCAGGTCGTTCTAAAAAGAAAGGAGTTCCGCAAGAGGTTACTACGACTTCACAATCTGCATGAACCAAACAAAAGTCAACGCGCATAGTGAAAGTCAACCCGCATAGCAAAAGTCAACGCGCGTAGCAAAAGTCAACGCGCATAGTGAAAGTCAACGCGCGTGGCAAAAGTCAACGCGCATAGCCAAGTCAACGCGCATAGCAAAATTGGTACGTATAACAAAAGGGGGCCAACATCCTAAAAGTTATCATACAAACGGTGGGACTAACGTGACGAACCGCGAGGAGCGAACACGACAACACTTAGGAAAAATATTTTTTGAAGGCATCAAGACAACAAGCGGCTACCCCCAAAGACGTTTGGCAATTCCTGACCACCAACAAACTCGTTAAGGGAAAAACTACACGTACCAACCAAAAGCCTCTACGCGAAGGCATGGGGGCAATATGTCCAATTGGGGAATTTTACTACAACTATCCACAGAGATAAAAATCGTCTAAGGCATGAACAAACGACGATAGCAACGACAACCAACCAGCAATTATTCAACATACAAACACCAATGAGCAGTTCCATACGACAACAACGACAAATAGCTCAAACGAACAACAATACGGAAACATTCAAAATCAAGTCGAAGCTGTCCTGTAAAATCGAGTTTTCAGACCACCTCAAAATGTGACGAAAAGTATCACAATGACTCCCCTCGTCGAGACGATTTCAGAAAGGTAAGGACCGCGGCGAACGGAACACGGGAAGGCGGCGCGTGGATTACATGCGCCGACAAGGCAATACTCACGCGGCGGCGCGTGAGGGCGCGTCCGGCGTCGTCTGGCGATTCCGAAGGCGGCGCTGGAATCCTCGTGATGATCTGAGTTGATTGGTGGTGTCAATTTCTGAAAACAAGTCAAGGATCAAACACGAAACTTTCGGTATGCACCTAAGGTTTACGACGGTGAAGAAACTATGAACACACAAATGGTTTCTAGAAATGGTGAAGCAATTACCTGCAAAGAAGAAGGAAGAATGAATTCCCAAAGAGCTGGAAGAATGATTGGGGATTAGTGTAATCACATATCCCAAAAGATTCCTTGGTGATAAGGATTAAAGGAGTAATTCATCTACACCCACGCCTAAGTGCTTACGGTATACTCCACCCTCTTCTAAGTATTTGCTTCTACCTACATGATTGTTTTGGTATTGCGCGTATCAAACTCGTCATTCTACACGCATGTTTCATATCGCATGATGCATGATTTAATAATGGCTAAGTCGTTTTAGAAGTATACGGATTATATTTCTAACATCGCGTAATTACGTTCTTGCCATGACCGTTACTTGTGCATGCACGTTGATAAAAGCATATCCGCATGACATATTACTAATTGCCTATATCCCTAACGGTAATCATGTTTGCACGTTATATATGCGCATTCTCTATTGCACTAACCGTGATGACAGGAAATAAAGTCACTCGGTCGGGAAATCAAAGGACGGATGAAATCAAGACTTCTACGTCCAACCAACAATCAAAACCGGAAGGTTAGCGTCAGACTCAAATTGGACGCGTATCCTAACTTAAAATAGAGTCAAGAAAGGTTTTAAACCGTTACTCGACTCGGGGGCAAGTGATGGATATGTGTCCAATTTGAGTTCGTATTTATATTTCGGGCCTCGTAAACACGTCAAAATTACATCACGGCTTCAAAAACGTCTCCCAAGGGTCAAAATGGTCCGGAAGCGCGTTACGCGCGTCCGGACCGGACCTCCGGATTGCATTGCAACACGGACCTTCGGGTTGCACGGCAAGTCGGACCTCGCCGAATTGCCCAAATTCGACGAGATCCGGATTGCATTACGGGTATTGCGCAATTACCGTTACGTGTAGAGAAGTCAAGTTTGCGCATTGCCAATATGGATGACGGTTACCGCTTGCTTTCGAACCGTCATTAAACCGCTTTAAAACCGAGTTCGGTCTCAAGGAAGCCTATAAATAGGAGGCCTTGGCCACCCATTTTGACACATCCTCTCATTTGCCCAACTTTGGTATTTTGAGCTCTGACTTCTCTCTAGAAATACTTTCTCTCTCTAAGATTACCTTTTTAGCCCTATAGTGACTTAGGCATCGGAGAGGGCTCCACTAGCACAACCCTCCCCCCCCCCCCCTCTCCGTGCTAGTACTGGCCCTTTGTGCAGGAACCGACGCCCCTGACTTGTGCACAGACCACCGTTTCCTGAGACTCGGACGCCTCCTGAGACACAACCGCCTTTCGAGACACAGACCTTTCCGAGACTCAGCGTTAAAGACCGAACACTCGTCAGGGCGAAAACCTCTTTCAGACGAAGGGTGACTGCCCAAAAACCCGCTCAACCATCCAGACAGACGCGTCCACACGACCCAGTTCATCCAGGACGCAACAGCTATCAGGGATCGTATGTTGGCAGCAGCAGCTGTGAGTACTAGGTCTAAGCATCTTGAGCATATGGAGGAATTAAAGAAGATCAAACTTGAGGCATATAACTACCTCAATGAGATTGAAAAGCATGTATGGGGTAGAAGCTACTTTCCAGTCGAGTCGACTCGAAGGTAGACTTGATTGTCAACAACCTAAGTGATAGCTTCAATGCACGCATTCTTGAATGTCGGTCAAAGCCGATAGTTACAACAATGGAAGAGATCAGGAGGAAACTAATGAGAGAAATGCAGTTGAAGAGGGAAGCTATGAGAGGCAGGAGCATCTGATTTGTCCTAGGATTAGGAAGAAGCTTGCCAAGGCTGAAATGTCCATACCATATTGTCATGTAATTTATGCCGGGGATGGTGCGTTCGAGATTAGCTGTCTTGGTAAGGTCTACATCGTCAAGTTAGATACGCGATAATGCAGTTGTGGTATGTTTCAGCTGTCCGGGTTGCCATGTGCACACGCTATGGTTGCTATAAGGAAATAAAGGTGTAAGGTTGTGGACTACATCGACGAATTTTATTCGAAAGAGGCTTTTAGGGGGTGTTATGCAGGTGTAATATATCCAGTCCCAGGCAAAGAAGACTGGGTTCAAGCCGAAGGATACAAGTTGACATCACCTTTGCAAAGGGATCAACCTGGAAAAAAGAGGACGAAGAGGATAAGGGCTGAGCACGAACCCAAACCGACTAAGCTGAGGAGACAGGTTGTGAATCATGACAGGAAATGTACGATGTGCAAACAAACAGGCCATACCAGGAAGACTTGTCCCTTGAATCAGGTAATGTTTATCAAATCCTTTTTTTTTTTGTAGAAGAATTGTCATTTGAATTTGACTGCAAGCTGATTTGTTATAAAGTGTCATGAAATGCTGTTTTTTTGCTATGCAACATGTAAACAACTAATTTTGGTACGCGCGACACGTATATAACACGACTAAAAGTGTTATGTGTAACGCGTTTAAAAAAGGAAGTATCTGAAAATGGAAGGTCACGGGGTTGCTAAAAATATGCTTAGTTTAAACTAGGATAGTATAGATGCATTTAATATTGTGTAATATTCAGAAAATATATGATATATATTTATGGGAATATGCAATAAATATATATTCATAATTTTCGGAATTAATTAATGTATATTAGGGAAAATATTGTTTTCTTAATTTTAGGGGTTAATCTAGCTATAAAAGGGTCCCTAGGTACTATGTAAACACACACAGAAAATTGGCAAAAAAAAAAAACATAATAAAATATTGGTTTTCTCGAAAATCGTGCAAGCTCTCCTATCCAGTGTTATCAGAACCGGACCAGATCGAACCGGTTAGGTGTCCGATTCGAACCCGGTTAAACGGGTCTGACTAGAAACCCTTATAGACTTGTAGTTGCAGCAGACTTCTTCTACAAAGATAAACCCAGTTTTGTAAATAAAAGCCCAGCTCCATTCCCCAATCTTCAAACCTACACTCCTAGCTAAATAATCTCGTATAGCTTTTTTTATTTTATGTTTGATTCTCCAAGTCAGGTTGAAGATGACGAAGACGCAGTGAAGTATTTGCAGTTGAGGAGATCCTCTTCCTCACCATGCTCACATTCTGGTCATTTTTCTTCATTGGACTCATATTTCTATTCTTCATTGATCCATGTCATAATCAGGAGAAGATCTCCCCGCTCCACGCCGCAACTAAAGCTGGGGATGCTCCGTTGTCTGGGAGAGGCGCGCCGCGCATCAGCCAAGGCCCAATCTAGGAACGAGATCTCGGTCATTGTCACCGTAGTCGATGGATTCGTGGCGGATTCTCAAAAAGGATTGCGGGAGCAGCAGAAGGGAGAGCCCGATGTGCAGCATCCGGCGAAGACTGGGTAGATTGAGAAAATTTGAAAACGGCGGAAACCCTAAATTTGATTGTGAATAGAAGTGGAACTGAAAAAATATTTTCATTCGAGTTTTTTTTTGGGGGAAGATTGTGTCCGCTAAACCGGAGGACCGCCCAACAGGGCACTTCTCCAACGACGCCACCAAAGGCATTTCTCCAACATACGCCACTAGAGGCTCTTCTCCAACAAATGCCAACAGGGGCACGCCGACAGGGGCATCACCGCCAACAGGGGCACCACCACCAACAGGGGCACTACCGCCAACAGGGGCACCACCGCCAACAAGGGCACTACCGCCAACAGGGGCACCATCGCTAACAGAGGCACGCCAACGGAGGCACCGCCAACAGGGGCATCGCCGACCAAGGCTTTACTTTTCCGCACTACCAATGGAGGTACCGCCAACAGGGGCACCGCCAACGGAGAACAAGAAGCAGTAAAAGACATCAATTTGAGCTGGAGGAAGGGAAATCGAAGCTATCAGTGGTTTCAATTTCGCAGCTTTTCTGAGTGTTCCAAGCCCTAATTAGAATGAGGAAGGAGAAGAAGGTTACTGCTACTTGTTTAGACAATAACGGTATTTTAGTCTTTTCAGGTCATTTTTTCTTTAATTCGCGCCAATAAGGGTCACGTGCCCCGCACGTGATCAATTCCGTGAACATTTTTTAAATTAATAAAAAGTAATTTTTGAAATAAATAAAATTGATGTTGGTCAAAAAAAGAATTATTTCATGTAAATCAGAATAATACTAATTCCTACACTAAAAAAATTAAATCGAAAGAGTTTTTATTTTTTATTTTTAAGTGAAATCAATTGTCAATGGTCAAAAAAAGAATTATTTCATGTATATCAGAATAATAATAATACCTACACTAAAAAAATTAAATCGAAAAGAGGTGGGGATGGCCCCTGATTCCACTCCGAAGCTTAAGCCAGTAATGGATATCGAGAGAATAATATAGAGTAACTGATAGATCTTAGAACTTAAATAATGAAAGTGAGTCCCCTATTTATATGGAAAATGTTACCGACTTCGTGAGGCGGTTACCCTCTGGGGAGGGTTTTGTCCAGAGTTGGCTTAAGTAGGTGACAAGCAGGTCGTCAGCTCATCCTTCCTTAGTCAAGAGGGTTTCTTCCTTCAACAGTGGAAGCAGGTCGCCACCTGTACCTTTCCTTAGGAGGAAGGTTTACTTCTAGGGCGGTGGAAGCAGGTCGCCACCTGTACCTTTCCTTAGGAGGACGGTTTACTTCTGAAAGAGTTTTTAATGGACGACTAGACTTACTCTTTAAAATAAAGGCCTGGTACCCGTTAAAACACTAAATTATTTTAAATGAAACACCATAAGAGAATTTGAACTTCCATTTTAATAAACGGTAAGTTTTTCAAATATTTCTGAAATTTTCAAAAGAATGGCTTATTTTCAAATCATGCGTTTTAGGTAAGTCGAAATTGATTTTAACAAACTATCCTAATTTTCGACATGCAACAAAATATATATGAAAATGACAGTTTTTCACTACGTCATTACAACAGGTAGTGACCGTTGCAATCTTCAATATGTAGTAAAAGATCTAAGAATGATTTGTTGTCATGATCACGTACCTCCATCCTTCGTTGTGTAATAGAGACCACGTGTTGAAGTCACCAGAACCCGTCCACGAACTTGCCGTACATGGCTTCATCACCTTCATACCACATTGCATAATCTCTCAGGAACTTTGGCTTTGCTTGAGGTCCAAGCCATCTTCAACTTTATGCACTTGAACTTGGTTTTTAAGCTGCTTAACAATTGACGAGCACACTATATGTTGGTGATGATGGATATATTAGTGTCTTACTAACTACTAGCTACCTACGTGATGGTGAAAAGAATATATTTATTTATTCCAAGAAAGAATATATTATGAATCAAAGTGGATTCAGTCTTTCATGAATGGAATACCACATTGGTACCCGGAATAAATTTTGTGACAGATAGGTACCTCAGCTAACCTGGGTGTTGCACTGTTAGAAAACTCGCCAAATGTTCATGGAATTGGTCACGTGACCCTTTTTTTGCCAAATTCAAAATGACCGCCCAGATGAAATGACAAATATGCCCTCGTTTTGTTTTAAACGAAAACGAATCGTTTTCGTTTCCCCCTTCTCATTCCTGTCTCAACACCTTGGGCGCTCAAACACACTTCAGTTCCTTCCCAGCCAGAGATCTCCGTCTTCCAGGTGATCCTTAGGGTTTCGGTGACTGCTTCATTTCCCGGCGATTTTCGTGTTTAGACGTGCCCGAATCGCGTATCAACTCGCTGGAAGTGTCATCTCTTGGTTCGATCATAGGATCGAAGTCGTTTCCTGAAATTGGCAAAAATTCCATGTAAGAATGAGTTAGAGAAGGTTTGGGTTTACTTTTTATTGCTTATCACTGTCAAGATTTATGAATCGTTGTCGGAATTAAGTCCAATAGCTAGATATTTGAGTGGGTGTGTTATGGGTTTCTCTGAGAAAGATGAATTGTTGTTAAAAATTGCCTTTTTTTTTTTTTGTATATTTGACTGCATGAATGGGTATGAACTGTTTTAATCGGAACCAAATTGAACTTTGGGTTTCGTGTTATGTACTTATTTTCAAAGAGATGTTAATGCATGCAAGAATTTGAAATTTTAGTTTTGGGTGTAGTTAGATATTTGAGTGGGTGTGATATGGGTTTTTCTGAGCAAGTTGAATTGCTCTAATTTTTTTTTTCTTTTTGTATATTTGACTGCTTGAATGGGCATGAACTGTTCTAATCGGAACCAAACTGAACTTTGGGTTCCAGGTTGTGTACTAATTTTAAAGAGATGTTAATGCATGCAAGAATCTGGAATTTTTATTTTGGGTGTAGGGTTCAATTGTCTGAGGTACCAATTTGTGTTTAAAATAGAATTCTGAGGCACCTAGTTGACAAATGAATCTTGTTCATGCAGTTCCATTATGGAAGACCCTGACCATGCTACTGCAAATGTGTTGTGTGAGATACACCATAGTGGGTTCTTTGCTACAGAAAACAGACATAAAGTGAGCTATACTGGACTGGTGGATTACCTTGAATTCCCACTGACAATCAGTTTGGAGGAAATGCTGTGTAAGGTAGCGTGTGACTATGAATAAGGAGATAAGGTATATGGGAAGCTTGCATCGAGAGGATTGTTCGAAGTTAAATGTTTTCTAGGTTTAACTTTGAAATTATAGGTTTAACTTTCAAATGTACTATATGGTAACTCTAAACTTCCTTTTTGTAGAAGAACTCATAAGGTTAAAGAACACTGAAGATGTTCGTGTATTATTAGAGAAGCGACAAAGGAATGAAATTATGGCATTATACTTTGTGAAGAAGAATTGGCCTGCGGATGAACATGAAGTGCCTGAGGGGCAGTTTGAAGTACCACTTCCGAATTCAGACGACAGTTCTACTGATGAAGAGTGGGAGCCTACTCCTATGGATGAAGATAGTATGAGTGAGAGTGATAGCATGAGTGACTCCTCATGGTGGGAGCATGCTACTCAAACGACTGAAATGGTGGAGGCGCAGTAGTCGAAGTCAGGAACCCGAAGAAGGAGTTGGTCGAAGTCAGGAACCTGGAGAATGAGTTGGTCCAACTCAGGGGCCTAGACAAGCTAGACAAGGAAGTGGGACTAGACAGGAGGCTGGAGAAGGGGACACAGTAAACCTAAGCGACGATGAGTTGATATGCGGGAGTGATGCTCTCGTGACACCTCCTGGGTCAGATGATGAAGAGCAAACCAATGCAGCCATGTTTGCAAGTTTCAGTAAAGAGGCTAACAACAATGAACCCGAGTTGAGTCTTGGGATGATATTCGGGACAGTTGATGAGTTGAAGAATGCTATAAGCGAGCACAGTATTCATAACGGGTATGCTGTAAGGTACGTGACAAATACCCCCAAGAAGGTTCTTGTCCATTGTAAGGAGAATTGTGGGTGGAAGTTGTACGCGTCTTTGATGGCCCATGAAGAGACGCTTCAAATCAACAAGTATGTTCCAACACACAAGTGTGGTGCTGTTCATTCAAGCAACAGGATCAACGCGAAGTGGCTCGTGAAGTATTACAGTGAGAAGATGAAGGAGGAGTTGTTGCAGCCTAACTACATCCAGATGGAAATAAAAAACACATTTGGATTTGATGTCAGCCGATATACCATCATCGGAGCTAATTCCAAGATCAAGCAAATCATTTGGGTAGATCATTGAGAACAGTACGAGAATCTGAGGGACTATGTTGCAGCTGTTTTGCAACATAATCGAGGCACTACAATGGTCATTCAAGTTGATTCAACCATCAACAATCTCAGGACCAGATTTGAGTGACTGTACATGTCGTTTAATGCGTTGAAGAAAGGGTTCCTTGCCGACTGCCGACCATTTTTTGGTCTTGATGGTTGTCACTTGAAAGGATTGGAAAGGGGGCAGATCCTTAGTGCCATCTGGCGAGATGCTAACAACTGGATGTTCCCCATAGCTATTGCATGGGTTGAAGCTGAAACAAAGGACTCTTGGAAGTGGTTCTTGGACTTGCTGACTAAAGACATAGGGATGGGTCCTGCATGCAGTGACAGGGGTTGGACAATAATGTCTGGTCAACAAAAGGTATAGAACTCTCACTTCCCTTATTTGTTTTCAATATCTGTGTTTTGTTAAATTAGTAAGAATTAATACATGTACTAAGTACAACTGTGCAAATAGGTAGATGAGTTAAGTTAAAAGTTTCTTTTCAGTACCTATGGTATAATAACCATAGGTACCTAAATTGGTTAAATTCGTGTTTAAGGACTTATTGCTGCTGTTCAAGAGATATGCCGTGGTGTGGAACATCGAGCGTGTGTGAGACATATCCATGCAAATAAGTTGGTGAAAGGTTGGAGAAGCAAGGCTATCAGGGATCGTATGTGGCAGCAGCAGCTGTGAGTACTAGGTCTAAGCATCTTGAGCATATGGAGGAATTAAAGAAGATCAAACTTGAGGCATATAACTACCTCAATGAGATTGAAAAGCATGTATGGGGTAGAAGCTACTTTTCATTCGAGTCGACTCGAAGGTAGACTTGATTGTCAACAACCTAAGTGAGAGCTTCAATGCATGCATTCTTGAATGTCGGTCAAAGCCGATAGTTACAACAATGGAAGAGATCAGGAGGAAACTAATGAGAGAAATGCAGCTGAAGAGGGAAGCTATGAGAGGCAGGAGCATCTGATTTTTCCTAGGATTAGGAAGATGATTGCCAAGGCTGAAATGTCCATACCATATTGTCATGTGATTTATGCCGGGGATGGTGCGTTCGAGATTAGCTATCTTGGTAAGGTCTACATCGTCAAGTTAGATACGCGATAATGCAGTTGTGGTATGTTTCAGCTGTCCGGGTTGCCATGTGCACACGCTATTGTTGCTATAAGGAAAGAAAGGTGTGAGGTTTTGGACTATGTAAACACCTAATTTTGGTACGCGCGACACGTATATAACACGTTCAAAAATGTTATGTGTAACGCGTTTAAAAAAGGAAGTATTTAAATATGGAAGGTCACGGGGCTGCCAAAAATAGGCTCAGATTAAATTAGGACAATACATATGCAATAAATGATGTAATAATCAGAAAATATATAGTGTATATTTATGGCAAAAATCATAAATATATATATATATATATATATATATATATATATATATATATATATATAATTTTCGGATTTATTTAGTGTATATTGGAGAAATATGTGTTTTCCTAATTTTTGGGTCTAATCTACCTATAAATAGACCCCTAGCATCTATGTAATGGACACAGAAAATTGAAGAATAAAATATTATTTTTTCTTGAAAAACGTGCTGGACTGAGACTGCTCTTCTCCTTCTTCCTATCGTCGCCGGAGGTTCGCCGGAGTCCGTCTCAGGCCGTTGCTCAGCCCCAGTCGTCGTCTAGCTACCGCTGCTAGCGCCGCCCGTCGCTGCCGGAGGTCGTCCCGCCGTCTGGCCTGCATCGTCGCCGGAAACTGGTTCGCCTTCCCAGCTATCCACCGCTGTCCCCGCTTGCTGTTGTCGTCCGCCGCCGGAGTTTATCCCAGCCGCCCGCCGTCGTCGAATCTGCTGCTGTGGCCACAGTTGTCTTCTTCTCCGACAGGTAAATCACGTACGCTTTGTTTTTTATTATTATTATTATTATTATTATTATTATTATTATTATTATTATTTCTGTTATTGTTTATTAGTATAGTTATTATTATGCCATGTTAATTGACTAGTTTAGATGTAGATTAGCAAAGTAAGGTGCCTAATGAATATATGTGTATAATATGTGATTATTAAATTGTGAGCATGTTTAACGTTAATTAGATTTTATTTCAGTTAGGGAATTTAGACGCATAATAGGTTTTTTTTTAGATTTAAATCGGCTGGTGTTAGTTGTTTCGCATAAAATTAGTTTAATTTAAAAACTGGCAAATATGTTAATTAAGTACCGAAAGGGCGTGATTAGAATTTTTTTTAATTCGTAACAGAACCCCCGAACCCAAATCTTTGAATTCAGACCAATTAATTGCTTAGGTGCTGATTTGTTTTTACCTAGGTAATTTAGGTTTCTAGTTAGCCGTAATTAACTAGTGGCGACTCTTTCCAAAACTGCACGTTTTCAAAACGTAATTCGCCATAGGTCAGATTTTAGGTCCGACAATTTGGCGACTCTGCTGGGGAGGAGCCAAGAGGGTTCAGGCTTGTTAAAGTTGCATGTTTGCCATGTTTTAGTTTGTATAAGTGTTACTCTTATTTTGTACAATTTTTTACTAACGTTTGTTCGTCTTGATTAAAAACTTGCACACACCACTTTAGAATAAGAACCAAACGCCTAAAACCCAGGGCGACTAGAAACCCCGGAGGTTTAGTACGGTACGACCGGAGCGGCTGGGCCGCCGGTACGGCTCGGAAAAACTCTACTCGCTTGTGAAGGTCTTATGATCCCTGTGATGGGGTGAGGAAACCACCTTGTCGGGAACCTGTCAGTGGAACCAACCGTAGAGCAAAGCCAAAAACACACTACCCAAAGCCTCAATCCGGCCGATATGCGTACATGTGTGGTTTTCGTTTTTCGCTTTGCAATTCTCGACCCTTAGGTTTTATGATGTATAGGATATGGGTCCATGTGTAATCTTACTCTTATATTGTTGTAATTGTAATTGTGGCTTGGATATTAGTGGAAACTTTACTTTCAAAGCATGCATCATCATTTTTCAAAAATTTAGTGCCATTCGTTTCACCAACTTTAAAATGCTTTATACTCCATTTTGGTAAGGATGGAAGCACTGCGCAAATGCCCGCACGTCACAGCTTTGCCGGCCCCCAAGGAGGATATCAATCGTATCTGGAACGCCATGATAAGCACAGAGCAAGAGTACGTTACCAAGATCATTGGTAGGATCCAACGTCTCCCCGACTATCCGATAGAGTGGCACATGCTTGATGCCTTAACCAACTTTTGGGACCCTAAAAAGGCGGTATTCGTCATCAATGGCATAGAGCTAACCCCCACGCTCGAAGAATACGGACAACTGGTCCAAGGCGTCGAGTGGAATAGGAAGATCATATTGCCACAATTTGGAGCCCCAGAGAGATGCGTCATGTCTGCCCTTCTACGAGCTAAAAAACATAGGGTGGCTGACGAGCTTATGGTGAATGTAGAGCATGGCATATCTATCAATCGTTTAATAAAATGGATCGAATTTAGAATGAAAGATGATCGAGCAATCCGAGGAGCAACCCACGCCTATCTCCTACTATTTTTTGGGGCTGTCTTATTCCCCCGCTCCAAAAGCCATATAGACGTGGCCCTGGCACACGTTGTCCTTCAAGTGGTCGAAGGCAGAGGTTACACAGTGGCGCTGCTTGCCGAAACAATCACGTCACTAAACCTCGTAAAGGCTAAAGGAAAAGGGGTAATCAGGGCAAGTCCAGCGTTACTACAAATATGGTTTTTAAGTCACTTAATTGAAATTGGCGCGGGTTTCCCCAAATTTCGTTTCCTCATTGACCAACAAATTATATCAAGGATGATAGGTTTTTCTCACCATGTAAATAGGGGTTGGAGTGCCCTTGAATGGAAAAAGCATTTTTTGAAACTTTCACCTAAAGATATTTTATGGGTAGCTCGTTGGTTTTCACCAAAACCCGTATTTTTAAAATGCAAAGATTTCAAAGGTATTCCTCTTATCAGTCACCTAGGCTCGGTGGTCACCTATCCGGCTCGAGTCACTCGACAGCTTGGAGGCCTCCAAGGTATACCAACGTGCGCAACGGGATCTTCTCTGGTTTTCAACTGGCACGACGATAAAATCACTCAAGCCGCGCTCAGAAAAGGTGCCGAGCAAATTCAAAAGATTTGGGAAGACCGAGAGGAGGAGAAAGTCCAAATGCCAGATGATCTAGGAGAGGAAGAGAAGATGTATTGCGCCAACAAAGAATACATTTACCGGTATCATACCACCCCAAGGGAATCCCTCATCGACCCTACAGAAATCATCGGACCAAAGCCACAAGCTCAAGACCCCTCTAATGAAGATATGTACGGTACACTGGCGGCTCGGGTAGAAATGCAGTGCGCAACTTGGGTCCAAGACTGTACAAAAGCCAAGGAGGAGGTCATGAAGTTACGGGAAGACCTAGACAAAGCAAATGCCACCGTTATGCACCTGCAGTGGGCTGTTAAGGTGAAAGAGAGACAAAAGACTCGGCTAAGTGTTGATCTCGAAAAGTTCAAACGAAGAGCAAGAAGACTGAAATTTTTTTCAAAACATTTGTCTATCGCATTCGTTAGGACTAGAGAACAAGCACTCGACGCACTCGGCGAGATGCGCAGTCGTGTAAAGCGTTTTAAAGTTTAAATATTAGAACTGTTTCCTTCATGAATAAAACGCTGAGATGAATGGCACATTTTAAAAAAAAATCATGTATGGTATTCAGTATCCATATTTTGAGTCGTGGTTTTTCAATTGCAGGAAATATTTAGCTAATACTGGCACGAACGCGACTAACGACCAAAATGGTAAACACTGAGAAAATCGAGCAACACGACAAGCAAATGGCCGAGATCGAGGTAGCCAACGCAAAAATGCATCAGGATATGGCCGACATGTCATCCAGCATGGAACGCATCATGGCACTGCTTGAAGCTCAGTCAGCTTACCGCGCCCCAAACCCAGCCTTGCTACCAGAAGTCGCAAGTCCAACCTCCTCCAAAACGCCCGTAGCAAATGCCGGACCTCGAGTCCCGGCCGCAACCGTGCTTCCCGACGCCACGGTAGAACATCCTCGTGACCAACCCCCGGCTTTAGACCAATCCGCACCGAAGCCGTATGTCCTTCCAAATCCAACAACAATATATGGGCCCGTGAACAAAGGGGGTTCTGCCGGCACAAATGAATTCACATCATCACCGGTCATCGAATCCGAGCAAGATCGTCGCTTGAAGAAAATGGAGGAAAGGATGAAGGCTCTGTCCGGACTTGAGCAATACGGGGGCATTGGTTATTCCGATTTATGCTTGTTCCCCGACATGTCAAGACCAGAAAAATTCAAAGTGGCTGATTTCGAGAAATATGATGGCACCGGAAATCCCATCGTCCACCTGAGAATCTACCTGGCAAAGATGGCCCCTTACCAGCAGTACGAGAAGTTCTTGATCCAGACGTTCCAAGAGAGCTTGAAAGGAGCAGCTTTGGTTTGGTTCGTCAGTTTAAAAGCCGGTGATATCTCAACCTGGGAGGACATGGCTAACGCTTTTGTTCGCCAATACAAGTTCAATCTGGACACTGCCCCGACTCGCATGGATCTTCAAAGCATGGAGATGACTGGCGGACAATCCTTTAGAAACTACATGCAGGCGTGGAGAGAGAAGGCCGCCGGAGTCCGACCACCACTGGAAGACACAGAAGCAGTATCAATGTTCATCGGAACTTTAAAAGGAGCTTACTACTCCCATTTATTGGGACATGTTTCTGCAAATTTTGCCGACCTGGTAAAATCCGGAGAGATGATTGAGCAAGGAATTCGAATAGGGATGATTGAAGACCCTCTCAAAGGCTACCAAGGAGATGGTCTAAAAAAAGGTGGCGCCAAAAAGCCGCTCCCGAAAGATGCGACTGTAGGCGCAGTCTACCCAATACAGTTGACAACCCCCACGGCACAGCCAGTAACTCAAGTACCCCCGGCTCCACAACCCTCCTTTACAGGCGGACAGGCAAATCGGGCTAATTTCCGAAAAAGAGAAACAAGGGCCTTCACCCCTTTACCTGTGTCAATGGCTGAAGTGTACCAGAAGATGTTAGAACAAAACCTCATCGGCCCCGAGTTCATGAGGCCAGATTCGAGAGTACTCAATGATGATCCAAACTCGAGATGCGAGTTCCACATGGGAGTAGCTGGACACTCGATAGAGAAGTGCACCCGCCTAAGACACGAGATTCAGGACCTCATTGACAATAAGCTCCTTATCCTCAGCCCAATCCCTCCTCCTAATGTCAAGACAAACCCTTTGCCGCAACACAATGCTGGTTCATCGTCATCCATCAACATGATCTGTCTCAAGGAGGAGTCGTCAGAAGATGTCGCTATTGCGGTAATCACGCCATTCATACTTAATTATGTGCCTGAACAGTCGGCCAGGTTGCCACTAGTTATGCAGGGCCCGGCTCCTTTCCAATATGAAAGCAACAAGAAGGTCCCTTGGAATTACGAATCTCGGATAATCGGAGCAGCAAAACCAGACGATCGTGTTATGCTCATGACACGTTCGGGTCGTTCGTACATGGAAGATGTTACTAAAGATAAGGCTGTAGAAGTAACACCAAAGAAGAAGGTGATTGACGAAGAAATTGTGGACTTTGTAAAGTTCATGAAGGAAGGAGAGGACAAAGTAATTGATCAGCTCCGCAAGACTCCGGCTCAAATCTCTTTGCTTGCTCTCCTCTTAAGCTCGGAAACTCATCGTGACGCTCTCATGAATGTGCTCAAAGAAGCGTTAGTGCCGAAGGAGACCTCTGCAGAACAGATGGGTGATGTTATCGGCTCTATATTCTCGAACCAGATTTATTTCGGGGATGACGATCTAGGAGTCGACGGTCGGAACCATGTGAAGGCCCTCCACATTGTCTGCAAATGTAACGGATTCGTGCTTTCGAAGGTCATGGTTGATGGTGGCTCGGCAGTCGATGTTTGCCCATTATCCACGCTCAAGCAAATGAAGATTGACATGTCCCATATCCGTACGAGCAAGTCGGCGGTTCGAGCTTTTGATGGCACGAGAAAGGAAGTTTATGGAGAGATTGAGTTGCAACTCGAAATTGGCCCTAATGTTTTTGATGTCACTTTCAGGGTCATGGATATCCCGAATGTTTTCAGTCTTCTCTTGGGAAGACTATGGATCCATGCGGCTGGGGCGGTTCCATCCACCCTACACCAGAAGCTGAAGTACGTGATCGACAATCGCCTCGTGGAAATCAGGGGAGAAGGAGATCACAACATCTATCAGGAAACGGCGGTCCCTGTCATCAACACTAGCGGAGATGAACCACCCGCATACCATTCATTTGAGCTAATCTCCGTCATCAGGGATTGGGGAGAGCCAACGCTGAGCAAAGCAGACATCATGGTAGGAAGGTTCATGTTGAAGAATAATTTCGTCCCGGGTCAAGGCCTGGGTATCAGGTGTCAAGGGATTCCGCGTCCACTCCAGCTGAAGGAAAGTGTATGCAAATACGGGCTAGGGTATTCCCCATTCCAAGAAGATGATCAAAGTGCACGCGGGAAGCAACAACTGGCAGGTTTCCAGAGGGGGCGATCCGCTAGAAGGTGGAGGCCTATGAACATTCCACCACTGTCAGTGACTTTCCCAGGGCCACCTCAGATCATTCAAGCTGATGAAGATGAAGCATTACAAGCTATAGCCGGATTATTCATCACCGACACCACAGTTGGAGCCATCCTCGAAGAAGTTCCCCCAGGCATCTATGTCCGACCATTTGTTGAAGGAGAAGCAATCGCCAATTGGTTTTCAATTCCAGTTTATGCTCTTTCGCTTAGCGATGAGTAAGATTTATGAGTTTCTGTTGTACTCCTTTGCGCGGCAAGATCATGAGCCCCGCACTGGAAAGAGGGATATTATCATGATCTTATCAATATAAATAAATCCCTTTATTTCAAATTTTACTCATTTTCACTTATCTCTGGTCAAATTCGCATTAATTCCGGTTATTTTCCTTACCGTAGGAAAAATACAAGAAAACACGAAAACCATGACGATGTGATCCCATCAGAGGAATATAATGATGACCATGTTCCGATTGAAATAAGAGAGAATCTCGAGAGATTCGAAGAGAGAAAGCCATCAACGGCCGAAACCACCGAAATAGTTAACATCGGTACGAAGGAAGAACCCCGAGAGCTCAAAATTGGGGCAACCCTTGATCCTTCTCAGAAAGCCCAGATGATCGAGCTGTAGACGAGTACAAAGAGATTTTTGCTTGGTCATATTCTGACATGCCCGGCCTAGATACAACAATTGTGCAACATACTCTGCCCATAGATACCGAGAAGTTCAAACCCAAAAGACAACATTTAAGACGTCAAAGTCCAGAGTTACTCCTCAAGATCAAGGAAGAGATCATCAAGCAAATTAACGCGGGGTTCCTTGAGGTGTGCAACTACTCCGAGTGGGTCGCCAACATTGTCCCTGTGCCGAAGAAGGATGGTCGTGTTCGAGTCTGTGTTGATTATCGGGATCTCAACAAGGCTAGTCCGAAGGATAACTTTCCACACCCTCATATTGACATGTTAGCCGATAACACAGCACGGCACAACATGTTCTCGTTCATGGATGGGTTCTCTGGATACAATCAAATCAAGATGGCAGAAGAAGACAAGTCAAAAACCACTTTCATCACAATGTGGGGCACGTTTTGCTACAAGGTCATGCCTTTCGGACTTAAGAATGCGGGGGCAACTTACCAGAGAGCAATGGTGACATTGTTCCATGACATGATGCATAAGCAGATAGAAGTATACGTCGATGATATGATTGCAAAGTTCCGCGAAGATGAATACCACCTTGTCAACCTGCGGATGCTCTTTGAACGGCTTAAGAAGTTTAAACTCAGGCTAAATCCAGCAAAATGCACATTCAGAGTAACATCAGGTAAGTTGCTGGGCTTTATAGTCAGTAAAAAGGGTATAGAAGTGGATCCCGACAAGGTCAAAGCGATACTAGACCTTCCGGCACCGTCTACCGTCAAGGAGGTCAGAAGCTTGCTCGGGCGTTTGAATTACATCGCGAGGTTCATCGCCAACATGACGAACAAGTGTCAACCGTTGTTCCGTCTCCTGCGGAAAAATACATTAATTGAATGGGATGAAGAGTGTCAGCATGCCTTCAAGTCAATTAAAGAATATCTCGTCAATTCGCCGGTTTTAGTCCCGCCCACTCCAGGTTGGCCACTCATTTTGTACCTGGCAGTCCGAAAGGGCTCTTTGGGATGCATGTTGGGGCAACTGGATGAAGATGGCTAGACAGAGCACGCCATTTATTACCTCAGCAAGAAGTTCACTGAAGGAGAGGCCAAGTACCCGGAGGTTGAAAGGACAAGCTCCGCTTTAGTATGGGTAATGCAGCGACTCCGACAGTACACGTTGTATTACACCATACATCTCATTTCTAAGCTGAATCCCTTGAAGTACATACTAGAGAAGCCGGCATTGATGAAGAATGTCGCCAAATGGCAGGTCCAGCTTGCTGAGTACGATATACAGTTCATTCCTCGTACTTCTATAAAAGGGCAGGCTATTGCAGATCACCTAGCCGAGTTTCCCATTGATGACGATCGTCAAGCAAATCACGAGCTTCCGGACAGTGACATACTTCACGTGGAGGAAGAAACAAGGGATGAAAGCATGTGGAAAATGTATTTTGATGGAGCTGTAAACTCCACCGGATGTGGTATAGGGGCAGTGCTTGTATCCCCAAAAGGTCAACATTTTCCTGTAGCAGCAAAGATCACTTTCCCGTGCACCAACAACGTGGCAGAATACAAAGCGTGCATTCTCGGGTTGCGAGCGGCAATTGACTTCAAGATACGGGAATTGGAGGTTTATGGAGATTCCATGCTGATCATCCTCCAAACCTTGGGAGAATGGAAAACGAGAGATCCCAAGTTACAACCATATCATCAGCACATTGAAGAGTTGAGCGAGAAGTTTGAGGAAATAACATTCACGCATATGCCTCGGAGTAAAAATCAATTTGCAGATGCGTTGGCGACTCTCGCATCAATGGTGAATATCTCAGACGGGAATTCCATAGAGCCTCTCGAGATTGAAGTAAACAAGCATCCGGCATATTGTTGCACACTTGAAGAATCAGATGGCGAGCCCTGGTTCCTTGATATAAAGAAATACTTGCAGTCAGGCGAGTTTCCCGAGGGCGCAAGTAGCAAAGATCGGAAGACCATCCGCATAATGGCATGCAATTACTTTCTTAGTGGTGAGGTTCTGTATAGAAAATCTTTTGATGCTACCCTTTTGAGATGTGTAGGTTCGGAAGAGGCAAAGCGGTTGATGGAGGAAGTCCACGAGGGAAGCTGTGGACCGCACATGAGCGGTCACATGCTCGCAAGGAAAATCATGAGGATGGGCTACTTTTGGACTACCCTGATAACAGACTGCGTGGAGCACGTCCGGCGATGCCACTTATGCCAGGTGTATTCTAGTCAGATTCATGCACCGCCAAATGAGTTGTATCCAATGTCTTCTCCGTGGCCTTTTTCGATGTGGGGAATTGACGTGATCGGTCCCATTTCACCAAATGCATCTAACGGTCACAGGTTCATTTTAGTGGCAATTGATTATTTCACCAAGTGGATAGAGGCTGTCACGCTGGCATCAGTTACTGCGAAAGCGTTTGAGCGTTTCTTACGAAGAGACATCGTTGCCCGTTACGGGGTGCCCGAGACAATAATCACGGACAATGCCAAGAATCTCAACAACAAATTGATAAACGATTTATGTGTTCAACTCAAGATCAAGCACAGGAATTCGTCCCCATACCGCCCTCAGATGAACGGCGCGGTGGAGGCAGCAAATAAAAACATAAAGAAGATCATTGAGAAGATGACTGTCACATACAAAGATTGGCATAATATGCTGCCTTGGGCACTCTTGGCATACTGAACATCGATTCGTACTTCAACCGGGGCAACTCCGTTTTCCCTCGTGTATGGAACTGAAGCTGTTCTACCCGTGGAAGTGGAAATCCCTTCTGCAAGGATCCTGGCAGAGTCAGGGCTGGACGAAGCAGAATGGGCTAGACAAAGGTATGAACAATTGAACCTCATCGACGAGAAGAGGCTCACGGCACTATGTCATGGGCAATGTTACAAACAACGGATGGTTAGGGCCTTCGGCAAGAAGGTGCGACCACGTAATTTCCAACCAGGAGACCTGGTGTTGCGTAAAGTACTGCGTATCAATCCTGATTCGCGAGGGAAGTTCGCGCCAAAGTACGAAGGACCCTACGTGGTCAAAGAGGTGTTCAAGGGAGGTGCGCTGATCATCACGGATATGGACGGTCAAGACCTTCCTAGTCCAATCAATGCAGACGCACTTAAAAGGTATTATGCCTGAAAAAAAAAAAAAAAAAAAAAAAATTCCCGCTAAGTCGAAAACCTGTAAAGGCGACTTAGGCAAAAATTAGGGATGAGAGGCATGATTGAAAATCTGAAAGGACAGTCATGGTAAAAGGAGAGTTCACAAAAAAAAAAAAAAGCCTTAAGTAGCGATGACGACAAGCTTCATAGCGCATCCTGAGCTACTTATCTGAAATTTTAAACTGTAAAGGGCCACAGCCACCCTCCAAATGGCTACAAATGCTCCCGCATCGAGGCGGAAAATAAAGTACGGGTCACAGCCACCGTTTAATCGGCTATCAAATAAAGAGTGCTTCCGCTAGGTTGAAAACCCGAAAGGGCGGCCTAGGCAAAATCAGGAAATGAGGGGCATGGTTGCAAGTTCAGAAATTGCAATCACGGCAAAAGGAGAGAAAAATTCTCAAAAAAAAAAAAACAAAAAAAAGGAGAAAAAAAAAAGAAAGAAAAAGATCCCGCTAGATTGTCGCGCCGTGCGCAATTTAGGCAAAATTTAGGGACAAACATTCATGCGCAACACAGCGCCTTCCAAAGTCAACTTCACGGCAAGCGGGACGGTTACAGTCTGCTCTTGCGAGTCGCCATCCAAGGATGAGTAGGACTGTTACAGTCTGTTCCTACAAGTCACAACCGACAATCAGAGTCAACCCCGACGAACGAAGCCTTAGTATTCAGCCTTCGCAAGTCACGCCACTAGAGGCACTTCTCCAACGGACGCCACTAGAGGCTCATCTCCGACACTCGCCACTAGAGGCACTTCTCCAACGGACGCCACTAGAGGCTCATCTCCGACACTCGCCATTAGAGGCATCACCAAAGGTTCTCCGGTACGATCTGACGTAGAGGTCTTTCGCCACCAGAGATATCACCAGAGATTTTCAGGTACGGTCTGACGTAGAGGTTTTTCCGTTACCACTCGCCACTAGAGGCGTCACCAGGGGTTGTTGGTACTGTCTGACGTAGAGGTCTTCTGTTACCAATCATCACCAAAGGCTTTACTTTTCTGCACGCCACTAGAGGCTTTACTTTTCTGCACGCCACTAGAGGCTTTACTTTCTGCATCGCCAATGAAGGCACCGCCAACAGGGGCACTGCCGACGGAGGTTCTATTTTTCGCACGCCAACGGAGGCACCGCCAACAGGGGCACCGCTGACCGAGGCTCTACTTTTTCGCACCATCAATAAAGCCAAAGGCCGCCTTGGAGACTTGAAGACCTGGAAGAAGATATACTTCCTAGCCAAAATTAGTGTTTACTCGTCTTTGGACAAACTTCCTCGAATGCATTCTACGGGAGTCCGTCCAAAGAGGGGCAAGCTGTAAACACCTAATTTTGGTACGTGCGACACGTATATAACACGTTCAAAAATGTTATGTGTAACGCGTTTAAAAAAGGAAGTATTTAAATATGGAAGGTCACGGGGCTGCCAAAAATAGGCTCAGCTTAAATTAGGACAATACATATGCAATAAATGATGTAATAATAAGAAAATATATAGTGTATATTTATGGCAAAAATCATAAATATATATATATATATATATATATATATATATATATATAATTTTCGGATTTATTTAGTGTATATTGGAGAAATATGTGTTTTCCTAATTTTTGGGTCTAATCTACCTATAAATAGACCCCTAGCATCTATGTAATGGACACAGAAAATTGAAGAATAAAATATTATTTTTTCTTGAAAAACGTGCTGGACTGAGACTGCTCTTCTCCTTCTTCCTATCGTCGCCGGAGGTTCGCCGGAGTCCGTCTCAGGCCGTTACTCAGCCCCAGTCGTCGTCCAGCTACCGCTGCTAGCGCCGCCCGTCGCTGCCGGAGGTCGTCCCGCCGTCTGGCCTGCATCGTCGCCGGAAACTGGTTCGCCTGCCCAGCTATCCGCCGCTGTCCCCGCCTGCTGTTGTCGTCCGCCGCCGGAGTTCATCCCAGCCGCCCGCCGTCGTCGAATCTACTGCTGTGGCCACAGTTATCTTCTTCTCCGGCAGGTAATCACGTACGCTTTGTTTTATTATTATTATTATTATTATTATTATTATTATTATTATTATTATTATTATTATTATTATTATTATTATTATTATTATTATTATTTCTGTTATTGTTTATTAGTATAGTTATTATTATGCCATGTTAATTGACTAGTTTAGATGTAGATTAGCAAAGTAAGGTGCCTAATGAATAT
This sequence comes from Clarkia xantiana subsp. parviflora, assembly GCA_036873135.1. Taxonomy (NCBI): domain Eukaryota; kingdom Viridiplantae; phylum Streptophyta; class Magnoliopsida; order Myrtales; family Onagraceae; genus Clarkia; species Clarkia xantiana. The sequence continues at coordinate 34,039,261 of JAPTYO010000008.1, forward strand.
ATGTGTATAATATGTGATTATTAAATTGTGAGCATGTTTAACGTTAATTAGATTTTATTTCAGTTAGGGAATTTAGACGCATAATAGGTTTTTTTTTAGATTTAAATCGGCTGGTGTTAGTTGTTTCGCATAAAATTAGTTTAATTTAAAAACTGGCAAATATGTTAATTAAGTACCGAAAGGGCGTGATTAGAATTTTTTTTAATTCGTAACAGAACCCCCGAACCCAAATCTTTGAATGCAGACCAATTAATTGCTTAGGTGCTGATTTGTTTTTTACCTAGGTAATTTAGGTTTCTAGTTAGCCGTAATTAACTAGTGGCGACTCTTTCCAAAACTGCACGTTTTCAAAACGTAATTCGCCATAGGTCAGATTTTTGGTCCGACAGACTACATCAACGAATGTTATTCGAAAGAGGCTTTTAGGGGGTGCTATGCAGGTGTAATATATCCAGTCCCATGCAAAGAAGACTGGATTCAAGCCGAAGGATACAAGTTGACATCACATTTGCAAAGGGATCAACCTGGAAAAAAGAGGACGAAGAGGATAAGGGCTGAGCACGAACCCAAACCGTGTAAGCTGAGGAGACAGGTTGTGAATCATGACAGGAAATGTACGATGTGCAAGAAAACAAGCCATAATAGGAAGACTTGTTCCTGAATCAGGTAATGTTTATCAAATCCTTTTTTTTTTTGTAGAAGAATTGTCATTTGAATTTGACTGCAAGCTAATTTGTTATAAAGTGTCATGAAATGCTGTTTTTTTGCTATGCAACATGTAAACAACTAATTTTGGTACGCGCGACAAGTATATAACACGATTAAAAGTGTTATGTGTAACGCGTTTAAAAAAGGAAGTATCTGAAAATGTAAGGTCACGGAGTTGCTAAAAATATGCTTAGTTTAAACTAGGATAGTATAGATGCATTTAATATTGTGTAATATTCAGAAAATATATGATATATATTTATGGGAATATGCAATAAATATATATTCATAATTTTCGGAATTAATTAATGTATATTAGGGAAAATATTGTTTTCTTAATTTTAGGGGTTAATCTAACTATAAAAGGGTCCCTAGGTACTATGTAAACACACACAGAAAATTGGCAAAAAAAAAAACATAATAAAATATTGGTTTTCTCGAAAATCGTGCAAGCTCTCCAATCCAGTGTTATCAGAACCGGACCGGATATCGAACCGGTTAGGTGTCCGGTTCGAACCCGGTTAGACGGGTCAGACTAGAAACCCTTATAGACTTGTAGTTGCAGAAGACTTCTTCTACAAAGATAAACCCAGTTTTGTAAATAAAAGCCCAGCTCCATTCCCCAATCTTCAAACCTACACTCCTAGCTAAATAATCTCGTATAGCTTTTTTTATTTTATGTTTGATTCTCCAAGTCAGGTTGAAGATGACGAAGTGAAGTATTTACAGTTGAGGAGATCCTCTTCCTCACCATGCTCACATTCTGGTCATTTTTCTTCATTGGACTCATATTTCTATTCGTCATTGATCCATGTCGCAATCAGGAGGAGATCTCCCCGCTCCACGCCGCAACTAAAGCTGGGGATGCTCCGTTGTCTAGGAGAGGCGCGCCGTGCATCAGCCAAGGCCCAATCTAGGAACGAGATCTTGGTCCTTCTCACCGTAGTCGATGGATTCGTGGCGGATTCTCAAAAGGGATTGCTGGAGCCGTAGAAGGGAGAGCCCGATGTGCAGCATCCGGCGAAGACTGGGTAGATTGAGAAAATTTGAAAACGGCGGAAACCCTAAATCTGATTGTGAATAGAAGTTGAACTGAAAAAATATTTTCATTCGAGTTTTTTTTTTGGGGGAAGATTGTGTCCGCTGAACCGGAGGACCGCCCGGTTGGGTAAAAACCGGCCGGTTCTCTAAAAATCCTGCTACTGAACCGGGTTCACTTCCTTCTCTATCTTTTGAGCGAACCGGACCGGAAAAGACACCGGTTCCCGTTCCGAAACGGTCGGACCGCCGGTCCGGTTCGGTTCTGATAACACTGCTTCTATCTCTATTTTCTCTCTCTCGTTACAGCACCTCCACTGGCCCCGGCTTTCTCCTTGACGTCGCTCTCAGCCAGGAGGATCTCGAGCTCCGACCACCACCAGCTGCCAGTCGGAGACCGTGGTCCTTCTGCCCAGACCGAAACCTTCCTTGCCTCGAGCTTCATCCCTGACATCGTCGTTCCGTCTCCACACCGGCCAGCTCCGACTACGACCTCCGATTAGCGTCGACGCCGAGCAACCATCCAATCACTGTCCATCACTATATTCGGATATTGCGTTGAGCAAAAGCAATGGATTTAGGCATGTCCTTCAACTCCAGGATTCCATCGATTTTGGGAAAAATTACCCAAATACCCACTTTGTGAAACTCATACACAAATACAAGGGGAAACGTGGTCCATAACTGAAAATAACCAACGGCGCATCTCTCAGATGCGCCATTTTTCGGGCGCATCTGAGAGATGCGCCATTTTTGAGCTGGTTAACGGTAAAAAATTTGACGTTTAACCCATAGCGGCTCAACGGTCAAATATTTGACCGTTGAGTCAAATGGCGCATCTCACAGTTGCGCCATTTTTGGCGCATCTGAGAGATGTGCCATTTTTAGCGGCTCAACGGTCAAATATTTGACCGTTGAGTCAAATGGCGCTTCTCTCAGTTGCGCCATTTTTTGCGCATCTGAGAGATGTTGGATTACGGAGACTTAATGCTACGGAATGTTAAACATGTACTAACAAGATATCTAATCTACGCACTGGAATTATTACACATACCTTTTAGCTTTCATGCCCAAGAACGATGTGGAGGGAGTTCTGATCCTCCGCTCGGAACCACGTGCAAGTTCTTCGTCAGAAGAAGTCCCACGCGATGTAGCTCCACAACAAGACCTCTGATCGATTCTTCAACGAAGATGGAACCTCGGATTTGATGTTGGTGGTTCCGAAATTTAGACTAGGGTGACAAGTTTTCTCAATGGAGATCCTTGTTCTTAATTGTGTGTTTAAACCCTTAGGAGTCACCCATATATATAGTATTGGGTGGAGTTTCCAAAAGGCAACTCCACCCTATGTGGTACTAGGGTTTCGGCCGAACCATGCAACAAGGGGGGAGCCCCATTTTGGGCCTCCCTTGTCAATTACTAATTGGATTTGGCCCAATTAGCCCAAATTGACAATTACCTAATTAACTTAGGTAATTCCCTTAATTAACAGGCTTCTATTACGGCGCCACGTCACCATATGCTAACAGCTCCCACTCGCCGGAATGGGAGGGTGCTCATTAATCTACCACTCCCAAACGACTACAAATACTCCTGCATCAAGGCGGAAAATAAAGTACGGGTCACAGACACCGTTTATTCGGCTACCAAATAAAGAGTGCTTCCACTAGGTTGAACACCCGAAAGGGCGGCCTAGTCAAAATCAGAAAATAAGGGGCATGATTGCAAATTCAAAAATTGCAATCATGGCAAAAGGAGAGAAAATAAAAAAACCGAGGGGCACGGTAGGAAATCTCTCAATCGACCGTGGCAAAAGGAGAGAATATGAGCGATATAAAAAATCCCGCTAAGTTGTCGCGTCATGCGCAATTTAGGCAAAAATTAGGGACACGGATTCAAGCAGTCACGCCACTAGAGGCACTTCTCCAACGGACGCCACCAGAGGCATTTCTCCAACATACGCCACTAGAGGCTCTTCTCCAACAAATGCCAACAGGGGCACGCCGACAGAGGCATCACCGCCAACAGGGGCACCACCACCAACAGGGGCACTACCGCCAACAGGGGCACCACCGCCAACAAGGGCACTACCGCCAACAGGGGCACCATCGCCAACAGAGGCACGCCAACGGAGGCACCGCCAACAGGGGCATCGCCGACCGAGGCTTTACTTTTCCGCACTACCAATGGAGGTACCGCCAACAGGGGCACCGCCAACGGAGAACAAGAAGCGGTAAAAGACATCAATTTGAGCTGGAGGAAGGGAAATCGAAGCTATCAGTGGTTTCAATTTCGCAAATTTTCTGAGTGTTCCAAGCCCTAATTAGAATGAGGAAGGAGAAGAAGGTTACTGCTACTTGTTTAGACAATAACGGTATTTTAGTCTTTTCAGGTCCTTTTTTCTTTAATTCGCGCCAATAAGGGTCACGTGCCCCGCATCAGAAAAGATGTAATGCATCATGCAAGCAACCTTGAGTACATCTCAAGTCATCAATAAAAAGTGCCTATCGGTCACAATTACGGGGATTATGTCTACGTTACTAGTCATCCACGTTCAATAAACACAGTAAGTGATAACGGTATGAAGTATTACTAACAAGTTATCATGCAAACTGCTATGTATAAGGCAGGTTCAAACGACGTAGTTCAAAGCGAACAAGTCACAAGCAACAACCAAGGAACAACTCCTACAAGTTTCTAAACATAGAAGTCGGGGGGCAAACAGACTTAGAAACGAGTTCAACATATCCAAAAGATGGCACATATCAAAGAATGCCATCATCTCTGACAGGACTGGGTGGAACAGGCAGAAGTTGCACATTAGTGTCGCCACCGTCTTCTCCAAACAAAAATGCAAACTGAGGTGTTGCAGTACCCAAACGACGGAGCTCGGCAACTTGCCCAACCGCAAACTCCGCATACGGCCCTAACCTGTCAAAGGGAAAGCCAGGAGCAAGAATGCTCACCCTACGAAAAAAGTCTTCAGCAAACTCGCTAAGCATAGGAGCGGCCTTCGCCGTAACAGCAGCAGTAACCGCGCTGTCAAACTCAGGGGTAGTAGGGAACTTTCCAAGTCCCTCCTTAATGCCGGCCTTCATTGCCTCTTCGCGCACTTTCCGACAGGCAACCTTGTGTTTGCCCGCATTGTCAGAAATTGCCTTCTCAATGGCAACGTTCTCAGCTTCAAGCTGAACAAGGCGGGCATGATCAAAATCATAACGAGCATCAAAATCCGTTATCTTCAGAGAAAGATGGGGAACTTCATCCTTAGCTTCCTTAAGCTCTCCAGACACAACGGCAGCCTTATCGGCAATAGCACGCTTCTCCTGGACAAGCTCCAACATGAAGGAAGCCATGTGCACCATATCAGAAACAACCTGAAAACAACAAGACAATAAGCATACATGTTCGAAAACAACGAGTATAGCAAAGCAAAGAAAGATACTCACTGGAGTGAATCCAGATAGCGATCTCTCAACAAAGGTCCGCGCTTCTTCGTCGCTCGAAGGCCGAACAAGTCGATCACCAGGAGGAATGGATCGATGAAGAACGCGCACACCAACTTCTGGCATGCTCAGCTGGGAACTTTTGGGGAAAGTGAGATCTCCTGTCACATATGGCATCCACTTATCATCTGAAATGTCACCTTCCAAAGGACGAAGCAGATCCGCACGTCCAAGTGGCGGGAGCACTACATGCAAACCAACTAGAGTTATGCAAAAACCAAAAACAAAGCGCACAAAAGCACACAGACATGTGTTCAGCTTATACCAGAAGGAAGAATACGTTCCACCTCGGACCGCTCCTTCGAGCGGGGGGCAGACAGCGCATCCTTGCAACCGTCAACTTCCTTCCCTTTATGACAGGAAGAAGTAGGAACGGTCACAGTAGTCTTTGGGCGCTTCGAACTACTCGAAGAACGCGTCCCAGCAGTGGACCGTTTGGTAGGATCAGGAGCAGCAACAACGCGATCAGTAACAAGCGTCTTGCGACCTGCAAATAACAAACAAAGTTACAACCAAACTAAGACAGTATACAAGGAAGACTGTTTATTCAAACCGTTTACCTTTTCCATGCCCGGAAGCCGCCGATGCTCCAGGAGCAAGAGATGGAACAATCCTTCCGTTAGAAGCAATCTTGCGGGCGGCTGCCATCTGTAAAGACGAGGTTTTTCCGTCAAACCAACCTACAGTGCAACACGGTAAAAAGTTATAAAAATGCTTAACATACCGAAGCCGCAGAAGGGAGCACATGAATCCCAACATCGACCAACTCCTGATCAGATGCGCGCAGCGAACAAGTAAAACCACGCAATCGCTGACAGTGATATATCTGCTTTATCACCTCCCTATCCAGCAAGGAGAGTTCCCAAAAAGCAGACGCGGGATCAGATTTCCGAATATATTCGACGTCCCAAGTCGTACCCGCATCATGAGCAAAAAAGTAATGGTGCCTCCAATGATCGGCAGACCGATCCGCGGCGGCGACCAATCGGTAACTAGAATCCCACTTGGCTTCACCAAGACCAAGTTCCTCAAAACCATCGCCTTGCAAGTTCGGCCAGCGAACTTTCACACTGCACAATCCCGCAGAGTCCGGACTCTTAAGCTGATAGAAGCAGCGAAAGAGGGTGGGAGAGTAATGCCAGGACTGCCTGTGAAACAGCACTCTAAAGCAAGTCCATACCCGAATCCCGTTGGGCGCAAGATCTAAGGGGGAAATCCCATAACCGCTACAAAGCTCAATCAAGTCAGAGCAATAGGGAAACCGCAAACCCTCCCTAATGTGAGATGTATACACGACGGACAAATCTACAGGTGGAGCAGTAGCATCTCCTCAATTACTCTCACAGAGTGCGTCAAAGGGGTAAACGGCCTCTGCACAAGGGTCAAGTCCGGAAGCACTCGCATACAGGGTAAACAAAGATCTATCCAAGCGGTTAGTGTAGTACCTAACCAACACCTCTGTATCTCCGACAGGAGATGCCTCAACAGAAGGCTCGGCAGCTACACCCTCATCAGTGTCCAAAACACTGTCTAATGGTAAAACCAAGTCTACCTCCAAGTCATCCTCAACGTTAGAATTAAAAGGAGTCTGCGATAGAAGAGTGGTGGAGTTACTCATAGCGGCAGTTCGTTCAAAAAAGAAAGGAGTTCCGCAAGAGGTTACTACGACTTCACAATCTGCAAGAACCAAACAAAAGTCAACGCGCATAGTGAAAGTCAACGCGCATAGCAAAAGTCAACGCGCGTAGCAAAAGTCAACGCGCATAGTGAAAGTCAACGCGCATGGCAAAAGTCAACGCGCATAGCCAAGTCAACGCGCATAGCATAATCGGTACGTATAACAAAAGGGGGCCAACATCCTAAAAGTTATCATACAAACGGTGGGACTAACGTGACGAACCGCGAGGAGCGAACACGACAACACTTAGGAAAAATATTTTTCTAAGGCATCAAGACAACAAGCGGCTACCCCCAAAGACGTTTGGCAATTCCTGACCACCAACAAACTCGTTAAGGGAAAAACTACACGTACCAACCAAAAGCCTCTACGTGAAGGCATGGGGGCAATATGTCCAATTGGGGAATTTTACTACAACTATCCACGGAGATAAAAATCGTCTAAGGCATGAACTAACGACGATAACAACGACAACCAACCAGCAATTATTCAACATACAAACACCAATGAGCAGTTCCATACGACAACAACGACAAATAGCTCAAACGAACAACAATACGGCAACATTCAAAATCAAGTGAAGCTGTCCTGTATAATCGAGTTTTCAGACTACCTCAAAATGCGACGAAAAGTATCACAATGGACCCCCTCGTCGAGACGATTTCAGAAAGGTAAGGACCGCGGCGAACGGAGCACGGGAAGGCGGCGCGTGGGTTACACGCGCCGACAAGGCAATACTCACGCGGCGGCGCGTGAGGGCGCGTCCGGCGTCGTCTGGCGATTTCGAAGGCGGCGCTGGAATCCTCGTGATGATCTGAGTCGATTGGTGGTGTCAATTTCTGAAAACAAGTCAAGGATCAAACACGAAACTTTCGGTATGCACCTAAGGTTTACGACGGTCATGAAACTATGAACACGCAAATGGTTTCTAGAAATGGTGAAGCAATTACCTGCAAAGAAGAAGGAAGAATGAATTCCCAAAGAGCTGGAAGAATGATTGGGGATTAGTGTAATCACATATCCCAAAAGATTCCTTGGTGATAAGGATTAAAGGAGTAATTCATCTACACCCACGCCTAAGTGCTTACGGTATATTACACCCTCTTCTAAGTATTTTCTTCTACCTACATGATTGTTTTGGTATTGCACGTATCAAACTCGTCATTCTACACGCATGTTTTCATATCGCATGATGCATGATTTAATAATGGTTAAGTCGTTTTAGAAGTATACGGATTATATTTCTAACATCGCGTAATTACGTTCTTGCCATGACCGTTACTTGTGCATGCACGTTGATAACAGCATATCCGCATGACATATTACTAATTGCCTATATCCCTAACGGTAATCATGTTTGCACGTTATATATGCGCATTCTCTATTGCACTAACCGTGATGACAGGAAATAAAGTCACTCGGTCGGGAAATCAAAGGACGGATGAAATCAAGACTTCTACGTCCAACCAACAATCAAAACCGGAATGTTAGCGTCAAACTCAAATTGGACGCGTATCCTAACTTAAAATAGAGTCAAGAAAGGTTTTAAACCGTTACTCGACTTCGGGGGGCAAGTGATGGATATGTGTCCAATTCGAGTTCGTATTTATATTTCGGGCTCTTAAACACGTCAAAATTACATCACGGCTTCAAAAACGTCTCCCAAGGGTCAAAACGGTCCGGAAGCGCGTTACGCGCGTCCGGACCGGACCTCCGGATTGCATTGCAACATGGACCTCCGGGTTGCACGGCAAGTCGGACCTCGCCGAATTGCCCAAATTCGACGAGATCCGGATTGCATTACGGGTATTGCGCGATTACCGTTTACGCGATTACCGTTACGTGTAGAGAAGTCAAGTTCGCGCATTGCCAATATGGATGACGGTTACCGCTTGCTTTCGAACCGTCATTAAACCGCTTTAAAACCGGGTACGGTCTCAAGGAAGCCTATAAATAGGAGGCCTTGGCCACCCATTTTCACACATCCTCTCATTTGCCCAACTTTGGTATTTTGAGCTCTGACTTCTCTCTAGAAATACTTTCTCTCTCTAAGATTACCTTTTTAGCCCTATAGTGACTTAGGCATCGGAGAGGGCTCCACTAGCACAACCCCCCCCCCCCCCCTCCGTGCTAGTACTGGTCCTTCGTGCAGGAACCGACGCCCCGGACTTGTGCACAGACCACCGTTTCCCGAGCCTCAGACGCCTCCTGAGACACATCCGCCTTTCGAGACACAGACCTTTCCGAGACCCAGCGTTAAAGACCGAAAACTCGTCAGGGCGAAAACCTCTTTCAGACGAAGGGTGACTGCCCAAAAATCCGCTCAACCATCCAGACAGACGCGTCCACACGACCCAGTTCATCCAGGACGCAACAGCTATCAGGGATCGTATGTGGGCAGCAGCAGCTGTGAGTACTAGGTCTAAGAATCTTGATCATATGGAGGAATTAAAGAAGATCAAACTTGAGGCATATAACTACCTCAATGAGATTGAAAAGCATGTATGGGGTAGAAGCTACTTTCCAGTCGAGTCGACTCGAAGGTAGACTTGATTGTCAACAACCTAAGTGAGAGCTTCAATGCACGCATTCTTGAATGTCGGTCAAAGCCGATAGTTACAACAATGGAAGAGATCAAGAGAAAACTAATGAGAGAAATGCAGCTGAAGAGGGAAGTTATGAGAGGCAGGAGCATCTGATTTGTCCTAGGATTAGGAAGAAGCTTGCCAAGGCTGAAATGTCCATACCATATTTTCATGTAATTTATGCCGGGGATGGTGCGTTCGAGATTAGCTGTCTTGGTAAGGTCTACATCGTCAAGTTAGATACGCGATAATGCAGTTGTGGTATGTTTCAGCTGTCCGGGTTGCCATGTGCACACGCTATGGTTGCTATAAGGAAATAAAGGTGTGAGTTTGTGGACTACATCGACGAATGTTATTCGAAAGAGGCTTTTAGGGGGTGCTATGCAGGTGTAATATATCCAGTCCCAGGCAAAGAAGACTGGGTTCAAGCCGAAGGATACAAGTTGACATCACCTTTGCAAAGGGATCAACCTGGAAAAAAGAGGACGAAGAGGATAAGGGCTGAGCACGAACCCAAACCGACTAAGCTGAGGAAAAAGGTTGTGAATCATGACAGGAAATGTACCATGTGCAAGCAAACAGGCCATAACAGGAAGACTTGTCCCTTGAATCAGGTAATGTTTATCAAATCCTTTTTTTTTTTGTAGAAGAATTGTCATTTGAATTTGACTGCAAGCTGATTTGTTATAAAGTGTCAAGAAATGCTGTTTTTTTGCTATGCAACATGTAAACAACTAATTTTGGTACGCGCGACACGTATATAACACGACTAAAAGTGTTATGTGTAACGCGTTTAAAAAAGGAAGTATCTGAAAATGGAAGTTCACGGGGTTGCTAAAAATATGCTTAGTTTAAACTAGGATAGTATAGATGCATTTAATATTGTGTAATATTTAGAAAATATATGATATATATTTATGGGAATATGCAATAAATATATATTCATAATTTTCGGATTAATTAATGTATATTAGGAAAATATTGTTTTCTTAATTTTAGGGGTTAATCTAGCTATAAAAGGGTCCCTAGGTACTATGTTAACACACACAGAAAATTGGCAAAAAAAAAACATAATAAAATATCGGTTTTCTCGAAAATCGTGCAAGCTCTCTTATCCAGTGTTATCAGAACCGGACCGGATATCGAACCGGTTAGGTGTCCGGTTCGAACCCGGTTAGACGGGTCAGACTAGAAACCCTTATAGACTTGTAGTTGCAGCAGACTTCTTCTACAAAGATAAACCCAGTTTTGTAAATAAAAGCCCAGCTCCATTCCCCAATCTTCAAACCTACACTCCTAGCTAAATAATCTCGTATAGCTTTTTTTATTTTATGTTTGATTCTCCAAGTAAGGTTGAAGATGACGAAGACGCAGTGAAGTATTTACAGTTGAGGAGATCCTCTTCCTCACCATGCTCACATTCGGGGTCATTTTTCTTCATTGGACTCATATTTCTATTCTTCATTAATCCATGTCGCAATCAGGAGAAGATCTCCCCGCTCCACGCCGCAACTAAAGCAGGGGATGCTCCGTTGTCTGGGAGAGGCGCGCCGCGCATCAGCCAAGGCCCAATCTAGGAATGAGATCTCGGTCCTTGTCACCGTAGTCGATGGATTCGTGGCGGATTCTCAAAAGGGATTGCTGGAGCCGCAAAAGGGAGAGCCCGATGTGCAGCATCCGGCGAAGACTGGGTAGATTGAGAAAATTTGAAAACGGCGGAAACCCTAAATCTGATTGTGAATAGAAGTGGAACTGAAAAAATATTTTCATTCGAGTTTTTTTTTGGGGGAAGATTGTGTCCGCTGAACCGGAGGACCGCACGGTTGGGTAAAAACCGGTCGGTTCTCTAAAAATCCTGCTACTAAACCGGGTTCACTTCCTTCTCTATCTTTTGAGCGAACCGGACCGGAAAAGACACCGGTTCCCGGTCCGAAACGGTCGGACCGCCGGTCCGGTCCGGTTCTGATAACACTGCTTCTATCTCTATTTTCTCTCTCTCGTTACAGCACCTCCACTGGCGCCGGCTTTCTCCTTGACGTCGCTCTCAGCCAGGAGGATCTCGAGCTCCGACCACCACCACCTGCCTGTCGGGGACCGTGGTCCTTCGGCCCAGACCGAAACCTTCCTTCCCTCGAGCTTCGTCCCTGACATCGTCGTTCCGTCTCCACACCGGTCAGCTCCGACTGCGACCTCCGATTAGCGTCGACGCCGACCAACCATCCAATCACTGTCCATCACTATATTCGGATACTGCGTTGAGCAAAAGCAATGGATTTAGGCATGTCCTTCAACTCCAGGATTCCATCAATTTTGGGAAAAATCACCCAAATACCCACTTTTTGAAACTCATACACAAATACAAGGGGAAACGTGGTCCATAACTGAAAATAAACAACGGCGCATCTCTCAGATGCGCCATTTTTCGGGCGCATCTAAGAGATGCGCCATTTTTGCGTTGGTTAACGGTAAAATATTTGACCGTTGACCCATAGCGGCTCAACAGTCAAATATTTGACCGTTGAATCAAATGGCGCATCTCACAGTTGCGCCATTTTTGGTGCATCTGAGAGATGCGCCATTTTTGGCGGCTCAACGGTCAAATATTTGACCGTTGAGTCAAATGGCGCATCTCTCAGTTGTGCCATTTTTTGCGCATCTGAGAGATGTTGGATTACGGGGACGTAATACTATGGAATGCTAAACATGTACTAACAAGATATCTAATCTACGCAGCGGAATTATTACACATACCTTTTAGCTTTCATGCCCAAGAACAATGTGGAGGGAGTTCTGATCCTCCGCTCGGAACCACGTGCAAGTTCTTCGTCAGAAGAAATCCCACGCGATGTAGCTCCACAACAAGACCTCTGATCGATTCTTCAACGGAGATGGAACCTCGGACTTGATGTTGGTGGTGCCGAAATTCAGACTAGGGTGACAAGTTTTCTCAATGGAGATCCTTGTTTTTAATTGTGTGTTTAAACCCTTAGGAGTCACCCCTATATATAGTATTGGGTGGAGTAGCCAAAAGGCAACTCCACCCTATGTGTTACTAGGGTTTCGGCCGAACCATGCAACAAGGGGGGGAGCCCCATTTTGGGCCTCCCTTGTCAATTACTAATTGGATTTGGCCCAATTAGCCCAAATTGACAATTACCTAATTAACTTAGGTAATTCCCTTAATTAACAGGCTTCTATTACGGCGCCACGTCACCATATGCTAACAGCTCCCACTCGCCGGAATGGGAGGGTGCTCGTTAATCTACCACTCCCAAACGGCTACAAATACTCCTGCATCAAGGCGGAAAATAAAAAAACCGAGGGGCACGGTAGGAAATCTCTCCATCGACCGTGGCAAAAGGAGAGAATATGAGAGATATAAAAAAATAAAAAATAAATAAAAAATCCCGCTAAGTTGTCGCGTCATGCGCAATTTAGGCAAAAACTAGGGACACGCATTCAAGTAGTCATGCCACTAGAGGCACTTCTCCAACGGACGCCACCAGAGGCATTTCTCCAACATACGCCACTAGAGGCTCTTCTCCAACAAATGCCAACAGGGGCACGCCGACAGGGGCATCACCGCCAACAGGGGCACCACCGCCAACAAGGGCACTACCGCCAACAGGGGCACCATCGCCAACAGAGGCACGCCAACGGAGGCACCGCCAACAGGGGCATCGCCGACCGAGGCTTTACTTTTCCGCACTACCAATGGAGGCACCGCCAACAGGGGCACCGCCAACGGAGAACAAGAAGCAGTAAAAGACATCAATTTGAGCTGGAGGAAGGGAAATCGAAGCTATCAGTGGTTTCAATTTCGCAGCTTTTCTGAGTTTTCCAAGCCCTAATTAGAATGAGGAAGGAGAAGAAGGTTACTGCTACTTGTTTAGACAATAACGGTATTTTAATCTTTTCAGGTCCTTTTTTCTTTAATTCGCGCCAATAAGGGTCACGTGCCCCGCACGTGACCAATTCCGTGAACATTTGACGAGTTTTCTAAAGGTGCAACACCCAGGTTAGCCCAGGTACCTATTTGTCACAAAATTTTAATCCGGGTACCAATTCTTCTTTGGTTGTTAACCTATGTACAAAATTATTAGAATCCCAATTAGATAATAAGATGCATAAATAGATTATACTGTCAAATTGATATAGCTTGGAAAAAAAAAATAAATTTGTATTATTTTATGTTAAATTTAAAACTAAATACTTAAAATAAAACATTAAATTTCGAAATAATTATTATACAAATTGATATATATTAGTAAAAAAAAATTTTAAAAAAATAACAGGAATTTGATTTTATATTTGAAATTAATAAAAAGTAATTTTTGAAATAAATAAAATTGATGTTGGTCAAAAAAAGAAATATTTCATGTAAATCAGAATAATACTAATTCCTACACCAAAAAAATTAAATCGAAAGAGTTTTTATTTTTTATTTTTAAGTGAAATCAATTGTCAATGGTCAAAAAAAGAATTATTTCATGTATATCAGAATAATAATAATACCTACACTAAAAAAATTAAATCGAAAAGAGGTGGGGATGGCCCCTGATTCCACTCCGAAGCTTAAGCCAGTAATGGATATCGAGAGAATAATATAGAGTAACTGATAGATCTTAGAACTTAAATAATGAAAGTGAGTCCCCTATTTATATGGAAAATGTTACCGACTTCGTGAGGCGGTTACCCTCTGGGGAGGGTTTTGTCCAGAGTCGGCTTAAGTAGGTGACAAGCAGGTCGTCAGCTCATCCTTCCTTAGTCAAGAGGGTTTCTTCCTTCAACAGTGGAAGCAGGTTGCCACCTGTACCTTTCCTTAGGAGGAAGGTTTACTTCTAGGGCGGTGGAAGCAGGTCGCCACCTGTACCTTTCCTTAGGAGGACGGTTTACTTCTGAAAGAGTTTTTAATGGACGACTAGACTTACTCTTTAAAATAAAGGCCTGGTACCCGTTAAAACACTAAATTATTTTAAATGAAACACCATAAGAGAATTTGAACTTCCATTTTAATAAACGGTAAGTTTTTCAAATATTTCTGAAATTTTCAAAAGAATGGCTTATTTTCAAATCATGCGTTTTAGGTGAGTCGAAATTGATTTTAACAAACTATCCTAATTTTCGACATGCAACAAAATATATATGAAAATGACAGTTTTTCACTACGTCATTACAACAGGTAGTGACCGTTGCAATCTTCAATATGTAGTAAAAGATCTAAGAATGATTTGTTGTCATGATCACGTACCTCCATCCTTCGTCGTGTAATAGAGACCACGTGTTGAAGTCACCAGAACCCGTCCACGAACTTGCCGTACATGGCTTCATCACCTTCATACCACATTGCATAATCTCTCAGGAACTTTGGCTTTGCTTGAGGTCCAAGCCATCTTCAACTTTATGCACTTGAACTTGGTTTTTAAGCTGCTTAACAATTGACGAGCACACTATATGTTGGTGATGATGGATATATTAGTGTCTTACTAACTACTAGCTAGCTACGTGACGGTGAAAAGAATATATTTATTTATTCCAAGAAAGAATATATTATGAATCAAAGTGGATTCAGTCTTTCATGAATGGAATACCACATCGGCCAGCTCCGAAACAGTAGAAGCTCCCAAGCAACAATAAAAGCACAGCTTGGTTGAACATCCAATTCATACCTTTCTCGGCCTTTTGGCTAAGATCAAGTGTAGTATCTGTTCTTATCAGTTTAATATCTGATACGTGGATCATCGATCCACACGATATTAAATTAATATTTTGAGGGGGAGGAGCCACCACAGTAGCTTGCTATTGGGCCTCTCACGCGTCGCCTAAGCCTTACACTACAGCTTAGGTCCGGTGCACTCCAACAAATCTAAGTTTAACCCTTTTATTTTAAACAACCGAGCTGCTCCTTATTGCTGCAACTACAGTTTTCCATTCATAACATCAAAATCCAAGAAGCAATCAAAGATTTTACAAACCGAGCCTTTTGTCGTCAATTGATTGCCGAACGAATCTACGAAATTTTATTTGAAAGAATATTTTTTCGTTTGTCAGACATAATATGTTATTGCATATGAGCTTTTCATAACTAAAATTATTCATTAATTTACATCAATTTTTCTTTTCACAACTCATCCGTGCATTATCTTAGTACGTGCCAATATCCTATTATTTCTCATCATGTCCGTCATTTATTAACTACATATTTTGATTTCTCTACCTCTATACTTGACAATATATAATTTATATGTTATTAACTAGTACATATTATCCAAACATGTTATACAATTTACACGTATATTATAATATCCTATCAAGGTTAACACACAAATCAAACACCCACTTATTAATTTTAGGGTTAATAACTAAAAAACTGTCCAAGGTTTACCCTATGTTAAAATTAGGTGTCTGAAGTTTAAAATGTTAAAATGGACAGTCCCAAGTTTCATTTTTGTTGAAATTTGGTGTCTTTGTGCGTCTTTTCATCTTCATTCCATCATTTTCATCAACCCACCAACCCACTCATAATCAATCACTTTTTACTTTTCACAAAATCGTCAAATTTCACCTAAAAATTGAACATTTAAAAAAAAGTTTCTAGAAGAGTGGTGTAGAGCCATTTTCCAAGGACAATATAGCGAGATTTACTTGTCCGGATGTGACCAACTTTTTAGGTGACGGTCCCGGCAAGATGACGAGAAGGGAGAGTGTATGAGAGCTCGAATTTGACAGACGGTTTCGTCGGAATTGACTTCTCTAAAGTAATCACACCGAGACACCAAATTTCAACAAAAATGAAACTTGGGACAGTCCATTTTAACATTTCAAACTTCAGACACCTAATTTTAACATAGGGTAAACCTTGGACAGTTTTTTAGTTATTAACCCTTAATTTTATCACCGTACCTTTATTTTGTATAACTAGTTAAAATGCTTTCCTTTCTAACCATAAATATAAGTTGTAGATCAGTTTCAACCATTTTACTCTCTTTCTGTCGACCAAATATATTCCGTCGGTAAAGTTGTTCTCTATTCCGACCAAATATTACTACGACGATAAATACGATCTTTCACGAACAAATTCAGTTTCTTCAAGAAATAATTCTTTATTTTCCGATGATATTCTAATTTTGTCGGAAAAATTGACGACTTTTGCTGACGAACTTCATAACTCGTCGTAAGATATGATCTTTTTTTACAAAATTATAATTTTTCGAGAAAGTTGATATTCTTTGCCGATAATTTTTTTTCGGGAATATCTTGATTTTTTTTCCAACGAAATTAGAATTTTGTCAATAAATGTTAATCACAATATTCCCGACGAAAAAGCATTGTCGGCAAAGATTGCATATCCCTTTCATATATGAATTTTCAGTTTTGTCATACGACTTAGTTATTTTATTTATTTAGCCCCTAAAAGGTAGTTATTCGACCAAATTCCCTTTTGTCGGCAAAAGTGATATTTTCCTGACGATTTTTTTGTTTAGTTGTTAAACTCACTTTGAGAGTTAAATTTAGCGACCAAATGAAATTGCGTCGCTAATTCTAAGATTTCCATTAATGTGGTGGTATTAGTAGATATATTGTTATTAGATGAGATGGTACTGTAATGTTTATGTTTTTAGTATATATGCTTACACTTACTTCTTATATATATTTTTTTTCTTTATTTTAAGTGGCTTTTGTAAAATTTGAAGGAATATATTTCACGGATATATGGATGGATGATGAAAAAATATTTTATTGCATATGAGTTTTTTAGAACTAAAAATATCAACTTTTTAATATCTATTTTTTAATTAAAAACTCACATGTGCGGTATCTAAGTATGTAACAAAATCTAATGTTTCAATATATGTCATCATATCTGTCATTTCTCATAATTATTAAGTGCGTTTTAATATCTCTACCTATATAAATTTTCCTATTTTCGCACAATGCGCGTATATTAGTAATAATAATAATAGTTATTTGCAAATTTCTAGTTGTAGTTTGGATATTCAGAGAAATTCCTAGATGATTTTGTTACCAATTTTCTAAATCATGTTTTGTTTGTGTGAATCAATGGCTATGTCAATTATTTCGTCTAATATGAACGAATTTGCTCAACTGGCTTGCTCATGATTAAAAAAATCAATTTTTTTTATATAAAACAATGAAATTTAAAGGTTAAGAACTTAAATACAATCCAAAGTATAGGTCATGTTGTCCATTGTTCCTTCTACTTTTGTTGTTATTCTATTTGTGGAGAATCACATTAATTTCTTTCACTTTTCCGTTCGATTTAGTTATTAAAATTTAATACTAAAATCGAAATATGGCATATACTTTATACTGCATTTAGGGTCTTAACGGTTATTATTATTATTATTTTTATATCAAAATTTAAGTCAAAATAAGGTTAAAAGTTAACGGAAAATTAGATCTAAAAATTGAAAAGCAACATATCTGATACTTCAAAAATCGAAAAACAACAAAAAAATAGTTGAGAAACTAACTCGCAACCTAACATATATAATTGGGGTCTATGTTTAGGTTCTTAACCCAGTATTAAATTATGAGTTGGTATTATAGCAATAATTAGGGAGACCTCCTTCGAAATAAAAAAGAGGATCCAAAATAAAGTTTATCGGGGTAATCTTATAGGGTACTTAAATTCTAATATGAATACATGAATGAAAATTGATCATTTGTCAGCATTTTGATAACTAAAATGAAAAATAGTCAGGGTAATTTGGGTTTTATGAAAATTCTCAAAGCTGAAAATGCCATTTGTAGAGCGGGTTACACCATTTGGGTTCTGTGAACCCAGATGCGTGTTTAAGACGCGGTCGTGTCGAAAATTAGAATTTTAGCCTAGCTTCCTTTGCATAAGTGCAATCATTAACACACGGTCTGAGCCACTAACAACTTGCAAATAGCACACGGTCTGCACCCACTGGCGGAATTTCAATTTCCATCACTGGGTGTAGATTACAAGCTCAGTGGTCTTCCTTCATCTATTTCGGTCGCACAGAATACATAAAAATTAAACTCTAAAATAAATTTTAAAAACTCTATAATTATTTTATCAAAATTAAGTCAAAATAACATTAAAAGTTAAAGGCAAATTAGATCTAAAAAGTGAAAAGCAACATATCTGATACTTCAAAAATCGAATAACAACAAAAAAAATAGTTAAGAAACTAACTCACAACCTAACATATACAATTGGGACTATGTTTTGGTTCTTAACCCAGTATTAAATTACGTGTTGGTATTATTGTAGGATTATATGGGATAAATACTACAGAAACAATCAAGGTACATGCTATGTAAACGAATTACGCAGCGGAATAAATGGAACATACCTACAATGCTTTCCGTAGACCCAAGATCTTCTAGTGGAGTTCTCGATCCGCTGGACGGTTCCCGTAAGGATTCTGGTTAAGGAATACCTACGCGGATTGGTCTACACAGCAAAGCCTCTTGTCGATTCTATGGCAGGGATGGATCTCCGAAGTAATTGCTTGAAGCAATTTGGCAGCTCCTATGGCTCTAGAGGGTTCGGCCGAAACACCTTGTTAATAGGGAGGAGGGATTTCTTTTTGTCTCACCACAAAGGAAGAAAGTGATTAACCTTAAATAAAACCATGACACTACCTCTTTATAAGAGGAGGTATGCAAAACCCACCTCACCCAAGTGATAGTTTCGGCCGGCCTAATGAGAAAAGGGAGGCCCAATTTTGGGCCTCTCATGTCCATTGGGATGTTAAGCATTACCCAAAATCTCTAATGTGACATTACCCAATTGACTCTGGTAACAGTCTCATATTAATGGGCTCATATTTACGGAGGCCCATTATCCCGTCATTTCTCATAATTATCAAGTACAAGTTTTAATATTTCTATCTATATAATATTTCCTACTTTCACACAATGCGCGTATATTAGTAATAAAAATAAAAGTTAATTGCAAATTCCTAGTTATAGTTTGGTTATTCAGAGATATTCCTAGATGATTTTGTTACCAATTTTCTAAATCATGTTTTTTTTTAAGAATCAATGGCTATGTCAAATAATTCGTCTAATATGAATGAACTTGCTCATTTGGCTTGCTCAGGATTAAAAAAATCGAAAAAAAAATTGATATAAAACAATTAAATTTAAAGGGTTAAGAACCTAAATAAAATCCAAAGTATAAGTCATGATGTCCATTGTTCCCTCTACTTTTGTTGTTATTCTATGTGCGGAGAATCACAATAATTGCTTTCACTTTTCCGTTCGATTTAGGCATTAAATTTTATACTAAAATCGAAATATGGCATATACTTTAGACTGCATTTAGGCTCGTAAAGGTTATTATTATTGTTGTTATATCAAAATTTAAGTTGAAATAATGTTAATGTTTAACGTCAAATTAGGTCAAAAAAGTAAAAATCCACATATCTGATACTTCAAAAATCGAATAACAACAAAAAAAAAAAAAATTAGTTGAGAAACTAACTCGCAGCCTAACATATACAATTAGGACTATGTTTAGGTTCTTAACCCAGTATTAAATTAGGTGTTGGTACTATAGCAATAATTAGGGAGACCTCCTTCGAAATAAAAAAGAGGAGCCAAAATAAAGTTTATCAGAGTAATCTCATGGGGTACTTAAATTATACTATGATCTATACATGAATGAAAATATGCAATCTGTCAGCATTTTGATAACTAAAATGAAAAATAGTCTGTGTAATTTTGGTTTTATGAAAATTATGTTGGATTACGGGGACGTAATGCTACGGAATGCTAAATGTGTACATGCAAGTAATATAACTACACATCGGAATAATGTACACATACCTCAATAGCTTTCCTGCCCAAGAACGACGGGAGGGAGTTCTGATCCTCCAGTCGGAACCCGTACAAGTTCTTCGTGAGAAGAAGTCCTACGCGGTATAAGCTCCACAGCAAATCCTCTGATCGATTCTTCAACGGGGACAGAACCTCGGACTGAGATGATGGTGCCAAATTTTCACTACTAAGGGGTGAGAGGGTTTCTCTCAAGTTCCTCAATGGAGGTACTTCTTAATTAGATTGATGTGTAAAACCCCTTAGGTGAGTCCCCTATTTATAGGATTGGTGGAGTGGACAAAAGTCCACTCCAACCAATGTGGGACTAGGTCCGGCCGAACCACACATTAAAGAGGGAGGCCCAATTTTGGGCCTGCCATGTCAATTAGGAATTAGGTCAAGCCCAATTAACCTAATGTGACATTTACCTAATTATCTTGGATAATATCCTTAATGTTAACGAGCTACCAATTACGGCGCCACGTCACCATATTATAACAGCTCCCACTCGCCAGAATGGGTGGGTGCCTGTTAATGTATTTTCATCCAATAGAATAAACGTCTCAGTCTTCAGTCATTGCCTCCATCTTCTTATAGTTCATACGAGGGTTGCCGTGCGACCGGCGAATACGACGGGCATCGTGCTACTCATCTGTTAGGAATTTTGTAGCGCCCGCAGAACGTTGATTCCCTTTCGTAAATCAATCTTGTTAAAAAAAAAAAAAACATGTACCGCACTGTATCCTTGGTCAACTGATAATTCTCCAATTGCCCAGTTTTCCACATAGGAATACTTCTCCAGGGCATCTGTACAAGTGTTCACAACCTTCAACTATTATCCGGTTGGTGGCCACCTAGTGAACACAAGAGTCGGTGAATTATAGGTGAATATGAACATCCCCATAGCTTATACCCTTAGTCTAACTCAACCGGTTTCCCAGACGTGGTCACTTGGCCGTTTTCTTTGGCTCTACGCTCGTACGCTGGGAAGCGAACATTGAGCCAGACCTTAGGTATAAGTTCTGAGTCCGAGAGGATACTTTGGGTGCCTCTTCATAAGACACCCGGGATCAATCACACGCTCAAAGTGATGAAGTATGCACCCTTTGAATCACAGGGATTCTAGCTAGCACAACCGAGCATGACCCCGTGGTCGAACATGGCACGCGCAGTATGAAGCACGCGTCGATAGCACACCTGGACAAGCCAGTGATGGGATATGTCAATCATGCTATCGCAGAATATTTCATCTGGCCATGAATGTGATTTTAATGATGGACAGAGTCCAACACGGCGATTTACAAAATGAAGATCAAGTCATGCTGTAAGCGTGACAAAGTTATCGTTTCGTTTAACCAGGTTTATCCCCCTGGTTCTTAGCCAATCTTGTTGTAGTAGAGGTCCCCCTCTTCTACAAAATGACCGTGCCTGTGTGACGAGGCATGGTTCATATTCGACATAATTTTGGTGGAAGAATTTTACCTCTTCCTACAACTTAGTTTATAGACCGTAAAATCCGATGTTATTTATCATTATGACGTCGATAGATCATATACTTAATTTTCAATTCTTTTATTCAATCGAAATATTATTTCAAATGTCGAAATGTCATTACTTATACAAGCCACTTATTAAGCCCTACGTAATCCAAGAAGTTTTACGTGCTTTTCGAAAATATTTCTACGTAATGGCTAAGTCAATGGGTCTGCGACCATATTGTCTGTAGACAAGTATTCTAAAGAGATTATATTGTCTTCCAGAACAGATTTAGCATAATTGTATTTCACATCAATATGTTTGGTCCTACTATGGTACTTTGGATTCTTAACTGTTTCAATGACTGCCTGATTGTCGGAGTATACCCTCACAGGTTTACTCTTCTTGCCAGTGCCAATTAATGCAGTAAGAAGCCTTTTTAGCCAGACTGCTTCTTGTGCGTTTTTGATGAGGGCAACGAATTCCGATTCCATAGTGGAAAGCGCGACACATGATTGCTTCTTGCTTACCCATGATTTTGCAGCATTGGCAAGGAGGAAAACCCCTCATGTGGTGGACTTACGAGCATCCGGATCGCCACCGTGGTCGGCGTCACTATAACCGGTCAATTATATCTGTTTGCTCTCATAGCACAGAACATAGTCGACAATACCTTTCGATATCTTATAATTCGTTTCATGGCCTTTAGATGTTGATAACTAGGATCTGATTGGAATCTTGCTACTAGGCCCACAGCGTAACAGATATCCGGCTGAGTACAGAGTATGGCATACATTAGACTTCCTACCATGCTCAGATACTCTGCATTCTTCATCTGTTCACGCTCCTGCTGGTTCTTCGGGCCATCACGCTTTGACAGCGCGCACCCGAACACAACCGGCGTATCCACGGGTTTGGTATCGAGCATTCTGAATCTTTTCAACTGTTTGTTGATATATGATTATTGAGACAGACACAATCTCCGGGCGGCACGATCTCGGGCAATTTTAATGCCTAAGATGTACGTGGCCTCTCCCATGTCTTTCATCTCAAATGCTGATGCTAACCAGGACTTTGATTTGTTCATGAAACTCACATCGTTCGCAGCAATGAGTATGTCATCTACGTATAAGGTTATGATGACATACTTAGACCCGGAGGTCTTGGTGTAAACGCAGGGATCCTCGTGAAGGTTCACAAATCCGTTTCCAACGATTTCCTCGTGGAATCTGCGATATCATTGCTGAGACGATTGTTTAAGACCGTAAATAGACCTTTGGAGTTTGCAAACTTTTCGTTCTTTTCCAGGAGTAATAAAACCCTCTAGCTGCTCCATATAGATCTCTTCCTCCAGGTTTCCATGGAGGAATGCGGTCTTAACATCCATTTGGTGCAGCTCTAGATCGAGACATGCAACAAGGGCAAGGATGGCCCTAACTGTGGTATAACGCACAGTTGGTGAGTATGTTTCATTAAAGTCCACTCCGTGAATTTTGGGTATATCCTTTCGCAATCGTTCGAGTTTTCCAACACTCGAATTTTACATCAGTGGTGAATTCTAAAATTTCACTTCCTAGCTATGCGGTTAGCAGGTAAATCAACTGAAGACCAAAACCGAATTTGTTCTTATTTAGGCAATTTCATCCTCCATTGTTTTCCTCCATTACCTCGTTTGAGGTTATTTTTTATTGCTTGTTGAACCGTCACTGGTTCGTGAACGAATGTCTCACTTGATGGGATAGTTCTTTGACAGAAGTTTGTTGCCTTTGACTATGTCTAGCTCGTTAACCCATCTATAGCATGATCGTTACTCCCTCTCGGAATAATGCTTCTTTTCGGAGCATCACTCCCACTGGGAACAATGGCAGTGCTTGAACTTTGATATACAACTTCCCTAGAATGACCTCTTGGTCTCGGGATTTTACCTCCGAGATTTATTCCTTGATCACTGGGATCTGGAACCAAGTTGGTTGTTTTCCTCCCACTAGAAATAATGGGCAGTTGTATTAGCTCAGCATTATGATTATCAGGTCCGACTTGATTCGCATTAACATTTAGTGATGATTATGTGAGGGGGAGTGAGCACTCCCATTGGATTTATTATGAGGATGTTTCCATCATCATTTACCATGTCATTCACTAATACATTTACTAATGCTATATCATTCTCCCACTCGAAGTAAGTGGGACCTGAGAATCTCCGTTAACCATTTATTGATTCTATACGTACTATGTCCGTTTCGTTCCGCAAAGCATTGGAAATCTATCCTCAAATTCTTATAATGTGTCATGTTCGACCATGTTATCATTAATCCAAGCTAATTTTAAACTTGTATCTTTTAAGAGTAGACCGTACCCTTAATAAATACTTGTTTAATGCGCAAATTAATGCTACTTTATGATAAGGTTTTACCCGTATCATTTCTTAGCTTTTATGGTAACGTGTCAACCGATCTTATTAGAACATAGTGTTACATTAATATGAATCAACTTAATTTCATCTCGTAGGAACAATTAATGTTGAGTTCTAACATAATGTAATTTTAAACTATGTTTCTCGAAGTATTTAATAATATGATTGCTTAGCCAAACTTTTCGTTAAAGGCTTATTGTGGGAGTGTCATTTTACTGACTACTTCCTTTCGTTTGTTAACTCATCCAGAGACTTATCCACCCCATGGACTATGCATTTGAGCTCTTGCTTAATGCTATAGTTGATGTACTACTCGATCGTAGTAGCATTAAAGCATACTTCTAACCGCGGTAGTCATCAATGGGTTATTTCCAAAGGATTACAAATGAAAATTCAGCATTCATTTATTAAAACACTTCATCAATAAATTTGTACTTTTAAAATGATATGTCCCGTCTCTCGAGGTGCCATGCGTGTAAACACTCGATTTTGACCCGGACGTAACGACGTTACACATGATACGTCAAATTCCGGACGCGTCAAGCCACAAAGTCTCCAAAAATGCTCAAGGGCACATTAGGGAAACTATTATAAATATATTTTAAATTATTTCGAATTTATTTAATATTTTCGGAATTTTTTAAAATATATATATAATAATTAACTTTTTTATTTTAGAAAATTATCTGTAAGATATTTATCTCCAGATATTATTATTTATTCAAAAATAATAATTCTCTGTAAAGATAAATATCCTTAGGAATATTCTCTAGAATAATTATCTGTTAGCATTTTTTATTTGAACTTTATCTGTAATCTAGACTAGGTTTTTAGTATAAATAGGGGTCTAGCTTACATTGTAAGGGACACAAAAAAAAGAGAACACATCAGAAAATAATAGACTACTTTTCTTGGGATCCGTGTGAATTTTGTCCTTTTTTGATTTATTTCAAAAAAAAAAAAAATTACTTCTTCCCGTCTGGAACCCTCCACAGCCGCCGGCCGCGACCACCGCCGCCTCGCCGTCCGACGCATCTCCAGTCAGCCCCGCCACCGCACCTGGTCCGACCCCCACGCCTAACGTGGTCCGCCGCCACCTAGGTCACCGGTCGAAACCCCTCTGTCAATCTCCTCCCCGATAGGATCTTCCCCCTCCCGTGTCATCTCGCCGTCCGGTGGTCCAGAGGTCGTCGCCGTGCCGTGTCTGATCGCTGTCCGCTTCACCGCGCCAGAGCCCTTCCCTGCAGCCACCGACGAAATTCCGGCACCTCCGCCCCAGCCCTCCTCCTGCCGTCCGTTCTCCAGTCCTCTGTCGAAGGTAATTCTGATTTTTTTTTTTATTCAATTATTCATTTATTTATTTAATAATTTATTTTTGATATTTGGTTATTAGGTTTTCTGTTTTATATTATTATTATATTATAATTAACTAAAAATTTAAATGTAATTAGTTAGATTTAATTAATAGTTTAGATGTAATTGGTAAAATTTAATTAGTAATTTAATTGTAATTGACTAATTTTAATTTAATAGCATGTTAGAAGTTTTTTTAGTATTTTAGATTTCATTTTTACTAGGAGTTATAGGTTATAATTAACTTTTTAGATTTAGGATTATATCTGATTAATATTTTTTATGATGAAATTTGATTAATTTTGACATTTTTAGATTAATTGGGCGTAATATATGTAAATGATGAAATTGGCAAATTAAGTAAATTGAGTACCAAAAGAGCGTAATTAAAAATTATATTTTTAATTCGTAATAGAACCCCCGAACTCGAACTTCTGATCGAAGACCGATTCTATACCTAGGTGTTTAATCCATTATTCGCTTAGGTAATTTAGGATTCTAGTTAGCCTTACAATTAACTAGTTGCGACTCTTTCAAAATTTCACGTTTTCAAACGTAATCCGCCGTAGGTTAGATTTAGGTCTGACAATTTGGCGACTCTGCTGGGGAACATACTTGAGGGTTCGGTCTCTTACATATTTGCTTGTTTGCCATGTTTAAGTTTTTTTTATATTCAACTTTGTCGTCCTAATTTGATTGATTTTGGGTGATTTCAGGTGTAAATATATTTTATAACTGACTATTTTTCTTTATTGTAGTCTATACTGTATAAATTCGCACACACATCACTTTAGAATAAGGACCAAACGCCTAAAACCCAGGGCGACTAGGAACCCCGGAGGTTTAGTACGGTACGACCGGAGCGGCTGGGCCGCCGGTACGACTCGGAAAAACTCTACTCGCTTGTGAAGGTCCTGTGATCCCTATAATGGGGTGAGGAAACCACCTTGTCGGGAACCTATCAGTGGAACCAACCATAGAACAAAGCAAAACGCACACTACCTGAAGCTTCAATCCGGCTGATATGCATGCATGCGTGATTTTTGTTGTTTGCTTTATCATTCTCGACCCCTAGATTTTATGCTGTATAGGATATGGGTCCATATGTAATCTTCATGTTATAGTGTTGTAATTGTAAATGTGACATGGATACTAGTGAAACTTTACTTTAAAGCATGCATCATCATTTAAAAAAAAAAAAAACTTATGTGCCATTCATTTCACCAACTCTAAAGTGTTTTACACTCCATTTTGGTAAGGAGGCAGTGCGCAAATGCCCGCACCTCATGACTTTGCCGGCTCCCAAGGAAGATATCAATCGAATATGGAATGCCATGCTAAGCACGGAACAAGATTACGTCACCAAGATCATTGGGGGAATTCAACGGCTCCCCGACTACAAAATAAAGTGGCATATGCTTGAAGCTTTAACCGACTTTTGGGACCCGGAAAAAGCGGTTTTCATCATCAATGGCGTAGAGCTCACCCCCACGCTAGAAGAATACGGACAACTAGTGCAAGGTGTCGAATGGAATGATTATACTGCCACAATTCGGAGCCCCGGAGAGATGTATCATGTCCGCACTATTGCGAGCTAAAAAGGGAGGGTGGCTAACGAGCTTATGGTGAATGTAGAGCATGGTATATCTATCGAGCATTTAATAAGATGGATCGATTTCAGAATGAAAGATGAACGAACGATTCGAGGAGCAACTCACGCCTATCTCTTACTTTTTTTCGGGACTGTCTTATTCCCCCGCTCCAAAAGCCATATAGACGTGGCATTAGCACACGTTGTCCTTCAGGTGGTCGAGGGCAGAGGTTACATAGTGGCGTTGCTTGCTGAAACAATCACGTCACTAAATCTCATAAAGGCTAAAGGAAAAGGGGTAATTAGGGCAAGTCCAGCTTTACTACAAATATGGTTTTTAAGTAATTTAATCGAGATCGGCGCGGGTTTCCCCAAATTTCATTTTCTCATTGACCAAAAAATTATATCAAGGATGATAGATTATTCTCGCCATATAGATAGAGGATGGAGCGCCCTTGAATGGAAAAAAACATTTTTCAAAACTTTTACCTAAAGATATTTTGTGGGTAGCCCGTTGGTTTTCGCCAAAACCCGTATTTCTAAAGTGCAAAGATTTCGAAGGTATTCCTCTTATCAGTCACCTAGGCTCAGTAGTCACCTACCCGGCTCGAGTCACAAGACAACTGGGGGGCCTCCAAGGTATACCGGCGAGCGGGAAGGGAACCTCTCTCGTGTTCAAATGGCATGACAACAAAATCACTCAAGCCACGCTCAAGGAAGGTGCCAAACAGATTCAAAAGATTTGGGAAAACCGAGTCGAGGAGGAGGTCCATATGCCGGATGATCTCGGAGAAGAGGAAAAGATGTATTGCGCTTCCAAGGAATACATTTACCGATTTCACACGACTCCAAGTGAGCCACTCATTGACCCCACAGAGATCCTCGGAAAAAGGCCCCAAACTCAACATCCTTCTAGCGAAGATGTGTACGACACACTGGCGGCTCGGGTAGAAATTCAGTGCATGACATGGGTCCAGGACTGTGCAAGGGCCAGGGAAGAGGTCAAGCGGCTACAAAAAGACCTCGATGAAGCAAATGCCACCGTCATGCACCAGCAATGGGCTCTCAAAGTGAAAGAGAGACAGAGGACGCGACTCAGTGCCGAGCTTGAAAAGTTCAAACGAAGAGCGAGAAAAATCAAGTTTTTTTCAAAGCATTTATCTATCGCTTTCATTAGAACTAAAGAGCAAGCACTCGACACCCTCGGCGAGATGCGCAGTCGTGTAAAACATTTTAGAGTTTAAATTTTAATTGTAAAACTATCTCTTTTATGAACAAGATGTTGGAATGAATGGCACATTAATTTTTTAAAAAAAGTCATGCATGGAATTCTTTGTCCACATTGTGAATCGTCATTTTTTTCCAATTGCAGGAACTAGCTAGTACTGGCACGTACGCGAAAACTCACTAATATGGAGAACACGCAGCAAATCCAGCGACATGAGGAACGAATGGTCGAAATCGAGGCAGCTAACGCAGAAGTGCATGAAGATATGGCCACCATGTCAGCAAACATGGAACGCATCATGGCACTCCTCGAGGCTAAATCAACCATCAATGCTCCAAACCCGCCCTTGCCAACAGGGACCTCGACTCCAGACCCCTCAGCGAATGTAGGAACCGCAATGCCAGCTACCACTGTGCTTCCCAACACCACGATGGACCCCTCTCAAAACCACCCTACTTTGATCAGCCCCGATCAGACTCTACCAACGCCATGTGTCTCCCCAAACTCGACCATAATGCACAGGCATGTTAACCAAGGGGGCACAGCCGGCACGAATGCTTTCAACTCATCGCATGTCATCGAGACTGAACATGATTGCCGCTTGAAGAAAATGGAGGAAAAGATGAAGGCGTTCTCCGGTCTCGAACAATATGGGGGCATCAGTTACTCCGACCTGTGCCTTTTTCCCAACATGTCAAGACTAGAGAAATTCAAGATCCCTGAGTTCGAGAAGTACGATGGCCTCGGTAATCCTATAGTCCACCTGCGGATTTACCTTACAAAGATGGCTCCTTACCAATAGTATGAGGATTTCTTGGTCCAAACATTCCAAGAAAGCTTGAAAGGAGCAACTTTGGTTTGGTTCGTCAGCATGAAGGCCGGCGATATCTCAACATGGGAAGAAATGGCCAACGCTTTCGTTCGCCAATATAAGTTCAATCTGGACACCGCTCCGACCCGCATGGATCTCCATAGCATGGAAATGAATGCGGGACAGTCCTTCAGGAACTATATGCAGTCTTGGAGAGAAAAGGCGGCTGGAGTCCGACCACCCCTAGAGGATGCGGAAGCAGTATCCATGTTTATTGGAACTCTGAAGGGAGCATATTACTCTCATCTATTGGGACATGTTTCTGCAAATTTCGCTGACTTGGTGAAATCCGGAGACATGATCGAGCAGGGAATCCGGACAGGGAGGACTGAAGATCCCCTCAAAAGCTACCAGGGAGACGGTTTGAGAAAGAGTGGTGCCAAAAAGCTGCTCCCAAAAGACGCAAATGTCAACGCAGTCTACCTGATGCAGTTGGCAGCACCTGTGGCTCAGCCAATGACTCAAATGCCCCCGGCTCCACAACCCTCCTTCACAGGTGGACAAGGAAATCGAGTCAATTTCAAGTAGAGGGACGTAAGATCCTTTACGCCCTTACATGTGTCAATGGCCGAGGTGTACCAGAAGATGTTAGAACAGAACCTCATCGGCCCCGAGTTCATGAGGCCAGATTCAAAAGTACCCAACGACGACCCAAGTTCGAGATGTGAGTTCCATATGGGGATAGCAGGACACTCCATAGAGAAGTGCACCCGCCTGAGGCACAAGATTCAAGACCTCATCGACAACAAGCTCCTTATTCTCAACCCGATCCCTCCTCCAAATGTCAAAACGAACCCTCTACCGCAACACACTGCAGGTTCATCATCGTCTATCAACATGATATGTCTTGAAGATGAGTCGTCAGAAGATGTCACTGTCCCGGTAATCACACCATTCATACTAAATTATGTGCCCGAACTGCCAGCCAGGCTGCCACTAGTGATGCAGGGGCCAGCTCCTTTCCAATATGAAAGCAACAAGAAGGTCCCTTGGATCTATGAAGCTCAAGTAATCGGGACACCAAAACCAGATGATCATGTTATGATCATGAAACGTTCGGGTCGCGTGTACGTGGAGGATGTTTCTAAAGATAGGGTTATAGAAGCGGCACCGAAGAAGAAGGTAACCAACGACGAAATTGAGGACTTCGTAAAGTTCATGAAGGAAGGAGAGGACAAAGTAATTGATCAGCTCCGCAAGACCCTAGCTCAAATTTCTTTGCTTGCCCTCCTCTTAAGCTCAGAAAGTCACCGCGAGGCTCTCATGAATATGTTCAAGGAAGCGTTAGTTCCAAAGGGACCTCTGCCGAATAAATGAGCAATGTTTTTGGATCCATATTCTCGAACCAAAATTATTTCGGGGATGATGATCTGGGAGTCGACGGCCAGAACCATGTAAAAGCCCTTCACATTATCTGCAAGTAACGGATTTGTGCTCTCGAAGGTCATGATTGACGGTGGTTCGGCAGTCGATGTTTGCCCATTATCCACGCTCAAGCAAATGAAGATTGACCTATCACATATACGTACAAGCAAGTCGGCAGTTCGAGCTTTCGATGGTACGAAGAAGGAAGTCTACGGAGAGATCGAATTACAGCTCGAAATTGGTCCAAATGTTTTTTATGTAACCTTCAGGGTCATGGATATCCCGAATGTTTTCAGCCTTCTCTTGGGAAGATCATGGATCCACGCAGCTGGGGCAGTTCCATCCACCCTACATCAGAAACTGAAGTACGTGATTAACAACCGCCTCGTGGAAATCAGGGGGGGAGGTGATCACAACATTTACCAGGAAACGGCAGTGCCCGTCATCAACACCAGCGGAGATGAACCACCTGCATTCCATTCCTTTGAATTAGTCTCTGTCATCAAGGATTGGGGAGAGCCAACACTGAGCAAGACAGATATCATGGTGGGAAGGTTCATGTTGAAGAATAATTTTGTCCCAGGTCAAGGCCTGGGTATCAGGTGTCAAGGAATCCCGCGCCCACTTCAGCTGAAGGAAAGTGTATGCAGGCACGGTCTAGGGTATTCCCCTTCCCAAGAAGAGGGTCAAAGCACACATGGAGAGCAACAGCTGATGGACTTCCAGAAGGGATGATTCGCTAAAAGATGGAGGCCTATGAACATTCCGCCACTGTCAGTCACTTTCCCAGGACCAGCTTACGTCATTCAAACCGATGAAGATGAAGCATTACAAGCCTTAGCAAGACTGTTCATCACCGACAACACAGTCGGAGCCGTCCTCGAAGAAGCGCCCCCAGGCATTTATGTTCGACCCTCTGTTGAAGGAGAAGCAATCACCAATTGGTTTTCAAATCTGGTTTATGCTCTTTCGCTTAGCGATGAGTAAGATTTATGAGTTTCTGTTGTACTCCTTTGCGCGGCAAGATCATGAGCCCCGCATAGGAAAGAGGGATATTGTCATGATCTTATCAATATAAATAAATCCCTTTATTTCGATTTTTTTCCCCGCCAAATTCGCATTGATTCCGGTTATTTTTCTTACTGTAGGAAAAATACAAGAAAACACAAAAACCATGACGATGTGATTCAATTAGAGGAATATAGTGATGACCATGTTTCGATCGAAATAAGAGAAAGTCTCGAGAGATTCGAGGAGAGAAAGCCATCAACTGCCGAAACTATCGATATAGTTAACGTCGGTACAAAGGAAGAACCCTGAGAGCTCAAAATAGGGGCAAATCTTGATCCTTCTCAGAAAGCCCAGATGATCGAGCTACAAGACGAGTACAAGGAGATCTTTGCCTGGTCATTATCCGACATGCCAGGTTTAGATACATAAATTGTGCAACATACTTTGCGCATAGATACTGAGAAGTTCAAGCCCAAAAGACAACATTTAAGGCGACAAAGTCCGAAGTTACTCCTCAAGATCAAGGAAGAAATCATCAAGCAAATTAACGCAGGATTCCTTGAGGTGCGCAACTACTCTGAGTGGGTTGCCAATATTGTCCCTGTACCGAAGAAGGATGGTCGTGTTCGAGTCTTGTTGATTATCGAGATCTCAACAAGGCTAGTCCGAAGGACAACTTTCCACTCCCTCATATTGACATGTTAGTCGATAGCACGGCACGACACAATATGTTCTCATTCATGGATGGGTTTTCTGGATACAATCAGATCAAGATGGCAGAAGAGGACAAGTCAAAAACCACTTTCATCACGATGTGGGGCACGTTTTGCTACAAGGTCATGCCTTTCGGACTCAAGAATGCGGGGGCAACTTACCAGAGAGCGATGGTGACATTGTTCCATGACATGATGCATAAGCAGATAGAAGTGTACGTCGATGATATGATCGCAAAATCCCGCGAAAATGAGGACCACCTTGTCAACTTGCGGATGCTCTTTGAACGGCTCAAGAAGTTTAAACTCAGGCTAAATCCAGCAAAATGCACATTCGGGGTAACATCCGGTAAGTTGCTGGGCTTTATAGTCAGCAAGAAGGGTATAGAAGTGGATCCCGACAAAGTCAAAGCAATACTAGACCTTCCAACACCGTCCACCGTCAAGGAAGTCAAAAGCTTGCTCGGACATTTGAATTACATTGCAAGGTTCATCGCCAATATGACGAACAAGTGTCAGCCTTTGTTCCGCTTCATGCGGAAAAATGCATTCATTAAATGGGATGAAGAGTGTCAGCATGCCTTCAATTCAATCAAAGAATATCTCGTCAATTCACCAGTCCTGGTCCCACCCACTCCGGGTCGGCCGCTTATTTTGTATCTAGCGGTTCGGAAAGGATCATTGGGATGCATGCTGGGGCAACTAGGTGAAGATGGCCAGACAGAGCACGCCATTTATTACCTCAGCAAGAAGTTCACTGAAGGAGAGGCCAAGTACACGGAAGTTGAAAGGACGAGTTGCGTATTGGTATGGGTGATGCAGCGACTCCGACAGTATACGCTGTATTACACCATATACCTCATTTCTAAGCTGAATCCGTTGAAGTACATACTAGAAAAGCCGGCATTAATGAAGAATGTCGCCAAATGGCAGGTCCAGCTTGCTGAGTACGACATACAATTCATTCCTCGTACTTCTATAAAAGGGCAGGCGGGTGCAGATCATCTAGCTGAGTTTCCCATTGATGACGATCATCAAGCAAGTCACGAGCTTCCGGATAGAGACTTACTTCACGTGCAAGAAGAGATAGAAAATGGAAGCATGTGGAGAATGTATTTTGATGGAGCCGCAAACTCCACCGGCTGTGGTGTAGGGGCAGTACTCGTATCCCCAAATAGCCAACATTTTCCGGTAGCGGCGAAAATTACTTTTGCATGCACCAACAACGTGGCAGAATACGAAGCATGCATTCTCGAGTTGCAAGCGGCAATTGATTTCAAGATACGTGATCTGGAGGTTTATGGAGATTCCATGCTGATCATTATCCAAACCTTAGGAGAGCGGAAAACAAGAGATCCCAAGTTGCAACCATATCATCAGCATATTGAAGAGTTAAGCGAGAATTTCGAAGAAATTACGTTCACGCAAATGCCTCGGAGTAAAAACCAGTTCGCAAACGCATTGGCGACCCTCGCAAGAAAGATCATGAGGATGGGCTATTTTTGGACTACCCTGATGTTAGACTGTGTCAAGCACGTCCAACGATGCCACCTATGCCAGGTGTACTCTAGCCAGATTCATGCGCCGCCAAACGAGCTGCACCCGATGTCTTCTCCGTGGCCTTTTTCAATGTGGGGAATCGATGTGATCGGTCTCATCTGTAAACACCTAATTTTGGTACGCGCGACATGTACGTAACATGTCAAAAATGTTATGTGTAACGCGTTTAAAAAAGGAAGTATTTAAATATGGAAGGTCACGTTGCCAAAAATAGGCTCAATTTAAATTAGGATAATGCATATGCAATAAATGATGTAATAAATCAGAAAATATATAATATACATATTTATATATATATTTTCGGATTTAATAGGGAAAATATTGAGGGAATATTGATTTTCCAATTTTTGGGTGTCAATTTACCTATAAATAGGCCCTATGTACTATGTAATAGAGGGAGGAGAAAAAATAATAAGAAGACATTCATTCAGATTCCACTCCTCACCGATTTTAATGTTTATTTTGTTTTGTTTTAATTTAATTTATTTTTATTATATTGTTATTATACTTAAGTTTTGTTGAATATTGTTTTCTTCCTCACGTAAACAGGCTTGAAGACCATCGCCCAGACGAGCCCTTTTGGATCGCCACCTCTCGCCAAGCCACCGTCCCTGCCCATCACGACTGCTGCTTCACTGATCAATTTTCCGACCCGCAGCAACTCCTTTGTCCCAAATATCACCTCCACCCCGCAGCAGCCTCTCCAACACTTCTTGTCGTCTTCCCGAATCAGATTATTTCACTTCCGACATCATAAACGACTAGATCGAATAAACCATCACCGACCTGAAATTTATCGATCGTCCCGTGGCCGAAGTGAGCGTCCAGCAGCGATCTCTTAGGGAAACCGAACATGAAGAGGCCGGTTGCAGGTGGTCTATTGGTTTGGTTTAAATCTGTTTCATTCTTGAATTTTTATATTCTTTATTTTTATTATTATTATTATTATTTACTCTATTAACTAGTCTTTGTGGTTCTCGATGGCAACAGAAGCAACACTGCATGTTTCATTATATTATTATATAGATGTGTTCTCATTTTTATCCCTAGTCTAATTATTGTTTATTTACTTATAATTAACCGATGCAGGGATTTTGTATTCTTGTGACAAGTATTAGAAATTCATGTGTTCAAATAGTGAAATTGGCAAATTTGTGAATTGAGTACCGAAAGGGCGTGATTAATTCCATGAGCTTTAATTCGTAACAGAACCCCCGAACTCGTATTTCTGATCGTAGACCGATTTTAGACCTAGCGTTTAATTCGTTATTCGTTTAGGTAATTTAGGATTCTAGTTAGCCTTTATTAACTAGTGGCGACTCTCTTTCAAAATTGCACGTTTTTCAAAACGTAATTCGCCTTAGGTCAGATTTTAGGTCCGACACCATCTCACCAAATGCATCTAACGACCACAAGTTTATTTTGGTGGCAATTGATTATTTTACCAAGTAGGTAGAGGCGGTCACGCTTGCGTCAGTTACTGCAAAAGCGTTTGAGCGTTTCTTACGAAGAGACATTGTCGCCCGTTACGGGGTGCCCGAGACGGTAATCACAGACAATGCCAAGAACCTCAGCAACAAGT
This sequence comes from Clarkia xantiana subsp. parviflora, assembly GCA_036873135.1. Lineage (NCBI taxonomy): Eukaryota > Viridiplantae > Streptophyta > Magnoliopsida > Myrtales > Onagraceae > Clarkia > Clarkia xantiana. The sequence goes on from JAPTYO010000008.1 coordinate 34,074,757, forward strand.
TGATAAACGATTTATGTGTTCAAATCAAGATCAAGCACAGGAATTCGTCCCCATACCGCCCTCAGATGAACGGCGCAGTGGAAGCAGTGAATAAAAACATAAAGAAGATCATTGAGAAGATGACAGTCACATACAAAGATTGGCATAATATGCTACCTTGGGCACTCTTGGCATACAGAACATCGATCCGTACTTCAACCGGGGCAACTCCGTTTTCTCTCGTGTACGGAACTGAAGCTGTTCTACCCGTGGAAGTGGAGATCCCCTTTGCAAGGATCCTGGTAGAATCAGGGCTCGACGAGGCAGAATGGGCTAGAAAAATGTATGGACAGTTGAACCTCATCGACGAAAAGAGGCTCACGGCACTATGTCATGGGTAATGTTACCAACAACGGATGGCTAGGGCCTTTGACAAAAAGGTGCGACCACGTAATTTCCAACCAGGAGACCTGGTGTTGCGTAAAGTACTGCGTATCAATCCTGATTCGCGAGGGAAGTTCGCGTCAAAGTACGAAGGACCCTACGTGGTCAAAGAGGTATTCAAGGGAGGTGCGCTGATCATCGCGGATATGGACGGTCAAGACCTTCCTAGTCCAGTCAACGCAGACGCACTTAAAAGGTATTATGCTTGAAAAAAGTAGTTTCTCCGTGTAATTTTTTTTAAAAAGGAAAAAAAAGAGAGAGAAAAGCGAAAAAATAAAGAGATAAAAAAAAAATCCCGGTAGGTCGAAAACCGGTAAATGCGACTTAGGCAAAAATTAGGGATGAGAGGCATGATTGAAAATCTGAAAGGACAATCATGGTAAAAGGAGAGTTGAAAAAAAAAAACAGGGCTTTAAATAGCGATGACGACAAGCTTCATAGCGCATCCTGAGCTACTTACCTGAGATTTTCAAACTACATTCTTAAAAGGGCCACAGTCGTCCCTAAAACGACTACAAAATAAAGGGCCCCAGCCACCCTCCAAACGGCTACAGATAAAAGAGGTACCCCGCAAATCTTGAAAGGGCGGGAAAATAAAAAGGGCCACAGTCGTCCCTAAAACGACTACCAAATAAAGGGCCACAACCACCCTTCAAATGGTTACAGATAAAGAGCGCTCCCGCAACATCAACAGCGTAGAATAAGTTAAAGGGCCACAGTCGTCCCTAAAACGACTCCAAAATAAAGGGCCACAGCCACCCTCCAAACGGCTACAGATAAAAGAGTGACCCCGCGAATCCTGTGAGGGCGGGAAAATAAAAAAGGGCGACAGTCGTCCCTAAAACGACTACAAAATAAAGGGCCACAGCCACCCTCCAAATGGCTACAGATAAAAGAGTGACCCCGCGAATCTTGTAATGGCAGAAAAATAAAAAAGGGCCACAGTCGTCCCTAAAACGACTACAAAATAAAGGGCCACAGCCACCCTCCAAATGGCTACAAATACTCTCGCATCGAGACGGGAAATAAAGTACGGGTCACAGCCACCGTTTAATCGGCTACAAAAAAAAAAGAGCGCTTCCGTTAGGTTGAAAACACGAAAGGGCAGCCTAGGCAAAATTGATCCCGCTAAGTTGCCGCGTCATGCGCAGTTTAGGCAAAAATTAGGGACATGCATTCAAGTCGTCAAGCCACTCGAGACCCTTATCCAACGAACGCCACTAGGGGCATTTCTCCGACATATGCCACTAGAGGCTCTTCTCCGACGGACGCCACTAGAGGCTCTTCTCCAACGGACGCCACTAGGGGCTCATTTCAAAATACCGCCACTAGAGGCTTTTCTTTGTCGCACGCCACTGGGGGCGTCGTCGATCGAGGTTTTTACTTTACTGTACGCCACTGGAGGCTTTTCCTTGTCGCACGCCACTGGAGGCATCGTCGATCGAGGTTTTACTTTCCCGCACGCCACTGGAGGCTTTATAATAGCTTTAGAAGGTTGAATCATTTGTTGATTGATGATTAGGGATTACAATGCAATAGGTAAACTATATATACTAGGTGATAAGGATCACCAACTAGGACTAGCTATCCTATGTGCCCAACTTGGTGCACCAAGGTGCATACACCATGTAACATGTACTACATGATATATGCACCATATAATAACCTTATACAATCATCTAATGACATGATAGAAGTAAATGCAAGTATAAATGACAAGATGCAATGTGAGCATATCAACTTATATACTCTATATTATCCCATCCTTTTCTTCTTTTTCTCTTCTTTCTTGGAACACATCCTTGATTCCATATAGCTTTAGCAAAGCTAAGTGTTGACTCTTGACCAATGCCTTGGTAAGCAAGTCAGCAAGTTGTTCCTTTGAAGGAATGTAATGGACACCTATGAATCCTTGTTGAATATGATGTCTTGTGAAGTGGCAGTCTAGCTCAATGTGCTTGGTGCGCTCATGGAACATGGGATTCTTTGCAATCTTCACAGCTGCTTGGCTATCTGTGTAGATTGGGATAGGAAGATTTACTTGTATGCCAAGTTCCTTGAGGATTCTTCCCACCCAAAGTGCCTCTTGAATTGCAACTCTTAGGCATCTATACTCTGCTTCATCACTTGATATGGAAATTGTGTCTTGCTTCTTTACCTTCCAGGCTATCATAGCTTCTCCTAGCTTGACACAATAAGCACTCACTAATTTCCTACTAAAAGGGCAAGCAGCCCAATCAGAATCACAAAACAAACTCAAATTGAGCTTGTTGTTGGAAGGATAGATCAATCCTTGCCCTGGAGTGCCTTTAATGTATCTGATGACTCTTATGACTGCATCATGATGGGACTTCTTTGGCTTGTCAACAAATTGACTGAGTCTTTGCACTGAAAAGCTAATGTCTGGCCTTGTCATGGTAAGGTATAGCAACTTGCCAATGATCCTCCTATAAGAAGTGGCATCCTCCAAGAGTGTATCATCAATGTTTGAATTAGTTGCTTTGTCATACTCATGTGTGGTGAGTTTGACATTGAACTCCATAGGGGTTTCAGCAGGCCTTGCAGCCCCTAGGCCAGCATCTTCAATAAGCTCAATTGCATACTTCCTTTGGTTGATTACAAGACCTCTATCTGATCTTGCAACTTCTAGTCCCAAAAAGTACCTCAAGTCTCCTAAGTCCTTCAATTTGAAGTGTGTTTGGAGTGTGTTCTTCAATTGATTGATCATCTTGGTGTTGGAGCCAGTGATTAGAAGATCATCAACATAGGTGAGAAGAAAAACTTTGTCATCACCTTGTATCTTGGTGAACAAGGAATGATCTGAGGCACATTGTTTGTAACCATTCTTCAATAAGGTTTGGGTGAGCTTGATTGCAAATCCTCCTTCATGGCCAAGATCCATTTTGGGTCTTTGATTGCTTGTTTATAGGTGGTTGGCTCTTTGATCTTGTCAAGAGCAGCCAAGAAGCATTTGTATTGTGGACCCAAGTTGTCATAGGAGACATACTTCTCCATTCCAAAGATAGCATTTGAACTTGATCTTTGTTTGAGTTCAGCAAGCCTTGCACTTCTCCTAGGAGGTGGTGGGTGTAGTTGTGCAATTCTAAGACTCCTTCTCAGATTGGAAGGTTGGGGTGCTTCTTCTTCAATTGGTTGTTGAGGTGGTTGATCCTCAATTGGAGGTGCTTGATCATCCATTTGAGGTGTGAGAACCTCAATGGGAGGAGAGTTGGTTGATATATCCATGTCAAAATGAAAAGGATTCTCAGGTGGGAAATCCTCAAGTGGTTGCTTGACTCCCAAGCAAGATGGAATAAGAGCCTTTAGAGCATCCTTAGACATGCTAAAGGGGAAAATATCCTCATGGAAATGAACATCCCTTGATACATGAAACACTGAGTTTGAAATGTTCATCACAAGGTATCCTTTTTGAGATGTTGAATATCCCATTAGGATGCATGGTTCAGCCCTTGGATTAAAATTGTCATGGTTGTTCAATTTGGTTGAAAAACATAGACAACCTATAGTTCTCAAGTGATGAAGGGAAGGAGTTTTGCCATATAACACTTCAATAGGTGACTTGAACTTCAAGATAGAGGTGGGAAGCCTATTGAGTAAGTAACAAGCATTGAGTATGCAATACCCCCAATGCCTCAAAGGCATGGATGCTTGAAATCTTATAGCTCTAGCAATGTTGAGGATGTCCCTATGTTTGCGTTCCACCCTTCCATTTTGTTGTGGTGTATGCACACAACTTGTTTGATGAAGAATGCCAAATTAAAGAAGCAAACCTTTGCAAATAGAATTGATGAACTCAGTCCCATTATCACTCCTCAAAGTTTTGACCATTGTTCCAAATTGATTCTTCACCATGATTAGGAAATTCTTGATGTGCAAGAAAGTATCACTTTTGTGCCTCATCAAGTAAACCCAAGTTGCCCTTGAGTGATCATCAACAATGGTCAAGAAGTATTGATTGTTCTTGAAGGTTGGCACTTTGTAAGGACCCCATAAATCCATGTGAACCAAATCAAAGGGCTTTGAAGCAATAGAATCACTGGTTGGAAAAGAAAATATAGATTGTTTTGCAAGAGGACAAATAGTGCATTGTTTGATACAACCATATGTCTTATTCAAGCCTAAAACATCCAAATGATTCAAATATTGTTCAGAGACATGGCCCAAACGCCTATGCCATCTCAATACTTCATCCTTATTCTCCAAGCAAGCAGCTGCTAACTTCCTTGGGCTTGAAGGCACCACATCCTTCAAAGTGTATAGTCCTCTATTCCATTCCCCAATCACCATGGACTTGCCACTCTGGCCCTGAAGTAACACATGATCACAAGTAAAGATCACTTTGCAATTTAACTGGCTAGGTAACCTAGATACAGAGATCAGATTGAACTTGAAGTCAGGGACCAAGAGTATGTTGGTCAAGGTAAATCCACTTGAGAAAGAACAAGAACCAACATGAGTCACTTTGCATTCGTGACCATTTGGCAAGTGCACATATTGGTGATCTGAACCACTTTTCTTCAAATCATGTAGCCACTCAACTTGATGAGTGATGTGGTTAGTAGCACCTGAGTCAACTATCCAAACCATAGAATCACTAGATATACCTGCCATGTTGACATGAGCTTGATCCATATCCTCAAAGCTTAGGGGTGTATGATCAAAGTGATCATTATGGGCAGCAACATGTTGGATTCTTTTGTCAGCTGTGCCATGAAATATCCTTTTGTCCTTGGCTGCCACATGCTCAATTGTGCTTGAGTTGCCACCTTCTTCAACAATGTTGGCTGAATTCCAATTCCTCTTAGGAGCATTTGGATTGGTTTGATGAATTGGGTGATCATATGGGTAGCCATGTTTGATGTAGCAATTGTCTTCAATGTGACCTCTCTTGCCACAATAGTTGCAAGTATTGAGTGCTCTCTGACTTGAAGGATTGAAGTTGCCTCTTCCAAAGCCATTTCCTCTTCCAATGCCATTGCCATTGCCTCTAGCAAAGCCTCTACCCCTTGCATATCCTCTTCCATTGCCTCTACCACCACCATAGGATGGATGCTTTCCAGTGAACAAGGCAGTTGCCTCACCCACATCACCAATGGAACCAGAGATGGTCCTTTGGCTTTCTTCTTGTACCAATACAGAGAAGGCAATGCTGAGGGAAGGAAGTGGTTGTCTCATAAGTAAGGTGCTCCTAATGTGTCCATAGGAGTCATTCAGTCCCAGAAGAAATGCCATCAACTTTTGCTTCTCCTTGTGTTCATTGACAATGGCAATGTCTCCAGCACATTGAAGATCCAAATCATCAATGGAAGCAAGGGCATCCCAGAGTTGCTTCATTTTGGCAAAGTACTCAGTGATAGAGAGCACACCTTGAGATGTTTGATAAATCTCCCTTGTTAATTGAAAGATTTGTGTGCCATCCACTTTATCAAAAATCTCCTTCAAGTCATTCCAAATAGAAGAAGCAGTTGTGTTGTAGACCAAACCATTCACCAAATCTTTGGCCACAGTGTTCCTCAACCATGCCTTGACAATTGCATTTGCCCTATCCCATTTCACTCTATCATTGACATCAACATCCAATCTTGTGAATGTGCCATCTATAAAACCAAGCTTGTTCTTCACCAACAAGCCTTCCCTGATTGATGTGCTCCAAACATGATAGTTGGAGGTTCCTTGTAGTTGGAAAGGGATGAGCATATGGCCAGTGGTGTCTGAGGGGTGTATGTAAAGGGGGTCATCAACATTGGTTTCTTGAGCCATTTTGTAACTCAGATAACACAAGTAGGTATGGAATGTGAATAATAGGAATCCAAATCCAAGAAATCAGCTGCCACAATCCAATCAAAATCGCATACACAAGTTGCACTACAAACAAAAGTAGTACACCAAGGTTGTTGATAGTAGGACAAAATCCAGCTCACCCTATGAGATTGCTTGTACAATTCCGCAACAAGATTTGTGACTTTCAAAGCTTGAAATTCAACAGAAATGGATTAGAAACCATTCTCCATTGATGAAAGCTCTGCACAAGGTAGGCACAAATGCTCCTCAGCCGAGCAATGTGTAGATAAGGGAAATCAAGCAATGAAATTCCAGGTATCAAGCAAGGGGCGCAGCTGAAACATGTTCAAAATCCATATCCAAATGTAGAGAAACAAAGCAAACTCCAGGAAATAGCAATATCAAACACGCAATCAGCTCAACAAGGCTGAATTCTTCAAGAACAAGCAAACTAGTACTAAGTCATCTTGGCTATGCTTAGTCTAGGTGCAGATCTACTTTATGCGTGTTGAGTTCTTGAAATTCCACTTACTATATGTCCATTCTTAAGTAAGAAATGGATTGTTGAAGTAGAAAAGATGATCCACGAAGCTGAAGTTGCAAATCCACACTTGAACAAGGTGAATGTTAAAGCAAAACTTTGAAGAAACTTGGTCTTCTTTAGCTTTGTGGTTGTGCCGCCATTTGAGGTGGCTCTGATACCATAATAGCTTTAGAAGGTTGAATCATTTGTTGATTGATGATTAGGGATTACAATGCAATAGGTAAACTATATATACTAGGTGATAAGGATCACCAACTAGGACTAGCTATCCTATGTGCCCAACTTGGTGCACCAAGGTGCATACACCATGTAACATGTACTACATGATATATGCACCATATAATAACCTTATACAATCATCTAATGACATGATAGAAGTAAATGCAAGTATAAATGACAAGATGCAATGTGAGCATATCAACTTATATACTCTATACTTTACTTTTCCGCACGCCACTAGAGGCTTTACTTTTCTGCACGCCACTGGAGGCTTTACTTTCCCGCACGCCACTGGAGGCTTTACTTTTCCGCACGCCACTGGAGGCTTTACTTTTCCGCACGCCTGGAGGCTTTACTTTTCTGCACGCCACTGGAGGCTTTACTTTTCGTCACACCACTGGAGGCTTTACTTTTCCGCATACCACTGGAGGCTTTACTTTTCCGCACGCCACTGGAGGCTTTACTTTCCCGCACGCCATTGGAGGCTTTACTTTTCTGCACGCCACTGGAGGCTTTACTTTTCGCACCGCCACTGGAGGCTTTTCCTTGTCGCACGCCACTGGAGGCATCGTCGATTGAGGTCTTTACTTTTGCACCGCCAACAGAGGCACCGCCAACAGGGGCACCGCCGACCGAGGCTCTACTTTTCCGCACCGCCACTGGAGGCTTTACTTTCTGCATCGCTAATGGAGGCACCGCCAACAGGCGTCCCGACGACAGAGGTTTTATCTTTCCGCACCAGAATAAGCATATGAGCCACCTTGAAGACTTTGAAGAATTGGAAGAGAATATACTTTCTGGTCAAAATCAGTGTTTCCTCGTCTTTGGACAAACCCCTTCGAACCCGTTCTACGGGAGTCCGTCCAAAGAGGGGCAAACTGTAAACACTCGATTTTGACCCGGACGTAACGACGTTACACATGATACGTCAAATTCCGGACGCGTCAAGCCACAAAGTCTCCAAAAATGCTCAAGGGCGCATTAGGGAAATTATTATAATATATTTTAAATTATTTCGAATTTATTTAATATTTTCGAATTTTTTTAAAATATATATATATAATAATTAGCTTTTTTTATTTTAGAAAATTATCTGTAAGATATTTATCTCCAGATATAATTTTTTTTTCAAAAAAAAATAATTATCTGTAAAGATAAATATCCTTAGGAATATTCTCTAGAATAATTATCTGTTAGCATTTTTTATTTGAATTTTATCTGTAATCTATACTAGGTTTTTAGTATAAATAGGGGTCTAGTTTACATTGTAAGGGACACAAAAAAAAGAGAACACATCAGAAAATAATAGACTACTTTTCTTGGGATCTGTGTGAATTTTGTCCTTTTGTGATTTATTTCAAAAAAAAAAAAAATTCCTTCTTCCCGTCTGGAACCCTCCACTGCCGCCGGCCGCGACCACCGCCGCCTCGCCGTCCGACGCATCTCCAGTCAGCCCCGCCACCGCACCCGGTCCGACCCCCCCACGCCTAACGCCGTCCGCCGCCGCCTAGGTCACCGGTCGAAACCCCTATGTCAATCTCCTCCCCGATCGGATCTGCCCCCTCCCGTGTCATCTCGCCGTCCGGTGGTCCAGAGGTCGTCGCCGTGCCGTGTCTGATCGCTGTACGCTTCACCGCGCCGGAGCCCTTCCCTGCAGCCACCGTCGAAATTCCGGCACCTCCGCCCCAGCCCTCCTCCTGCCGTCCGTTTTCCAGTCCTCTGTCGAAGGTAATTCTGATTTTTTTTATTCATTTATTTATTTATTTAATAATTTATTATTAATATTTGGTTATTAGGTTTTCTGTTTTATATTATAATTATTATATTATATTATAATTAACTAAAAATTTAAATGTAATTAGATAGATTTAATTAATAATTTAGATGTAATTGGTAAAATTTAATTAGTAATTTTATTGTAATTGACTAATTTTAATTTGATAGCATGTAGAAGTTTTTTTTTAGTATTTTAGATTTCATTTTTACTAGGAGTTATAGGTTATAATTAACTTTTTAGATTTAGGATTATATCTGATTAATATTTTTTATGATGAAATTTGATTAATTTTGACATTTTTAGACTAATTGGGCGTAATATATGTAAATGATAAAATTGGCAAATTAAGTAGATTTGGTACCGAAAGGGCGTAATTAAAAATTATATTTTTAATTCGTAATAGAACCCCCGAACTCGAACTTCTGATCGTAGACGGATTCTATACCTAGGTGTTTAATCCATTATTCGCTTAGGTAATTTAGGATTCTAGTTAGCCTTACAATTAACTAGTGGCGACTCTTTCAAAATTTCAGGTTTTCAAACGTAATCCGCCGTAGGTTAGATTAAGGTCTGACAATGCGCCACACGCCTTATACCAGGTATAGTCCATGGTTTCAAAATCGTTTTAGTTTCCAAGTTTAAAATCAAATCGGTTTTTTTTTATGCACATTATCCTGGATAATTATCATTTAATGGAGTACTTAACAAATAAGGATGTAATTTTCGGTCGGTTTCTTTTGGAACTTTGCAATCGATGGATGTTTGATTAGGTGAGTTAATGTTTGTTTGATTCAACCGTTTTACTGGAAGAATCTCGAATTAGTTGTTTGTTTTGGATCGGACCCGTTTAACCGGGTCGATTAATTTTGATAAGTAGACCATGTCATGAATCGAATGGTTACTACTTTACTTCAATAATTCCGAATCACAATTAACTAATGTCAAACATTTATTGATAGTAAGAGAATTTATAGACACTGGTACTGTACTGAGATACATTATAAAGCTTTTAGAGGTAAAAGAAAATAAAGTTGAAAAGGAAAACTCCAGCCATCTTCACCAACGTCCGTGAAAGAAATTCACAAGTGAATCATATCAGTAGACTTAGTGATATAAAACGTTTAACGGTTTCATATATGTGGCAAACGAGGCGTACTTTTTACAGTACAAAATCAGTAGTATTTGTCATACTACGGATCTCGCTATTTCCTCTGCTATTTCCTTTGTCCTCTTGCGGTAGTGCATGGGGGAACTTTTCAGTCTCCTTTGGTTGCTTTCCTTGAATAGGAACATGGAATACTTAACTGCATCAATTAAGTATCCTAGTCCATAATCATCAGCAAACCATGATATCGGATATCCCTGTGCGATATTGATTATCTTTCTCCAATTGGACCTTTCGATCCTTCGGTTACACGCAGGTTTTACGCTGGTGTCGATTTAAAGTAGGTCATCATACTCCATTATTACTTTTATTGCTTCGGCTGCCTTTCCACTACCAAAACGGAGTTTAAGGGCAGCCCAAAGTTGAACAGCAGATAACTGAGCGCGAAGTCCTCTGCAACCTATTTATCCAAGGCTGCCAACATCACCTTGCAAGCTTTCTTATCTTCCAAGCCTATATTCCCTATTCTGGGAACTAGGTTGTTGTCAGGCGGTACCAACATCTTCTCTCTTATAGCCATGATACAGCCGTGTGCATCGCATGCTATAAGACGTTCTCTCACCATCTCACTCCACGCCTCGTAATCCATACCATCCAGATTGCATGGTTTATAAAAGAGTACCGACCCAGCCATTAAAAACTAACACATTGATAATCATGCAAAGTTAGGAAGACAACAACATTTTGACATAATTGCAAACATCGGATTATCTATTAAGATGGAATACGACGAATAGTGATCCTTCAGTCACTAAACCAAACCAACCGCCAGTAAACCGAGGGAAGGGGGTGTTGTGAAAGAGTTCACACCATTGTCGTCTTCAATCCAATAGATCAGACTTTTGAAAAAACAGTTATTATGTTGCAAATTACCGAAACGGGAATTTTCTTAATAAGCATACCCGATCTTGGCTTTCCCAAGGCCCTTTTGATTTAAAAGAATTATCCGATAATTTACACATGCATAACACTATATCACGCCATAAACATCGAACAAACCAAATAACATTATTACGCTTCATGCGTCTAATGTTCCTAGCATACATAATTCTACGTAAAGTAAATTATCACATGCTTTTAGTCCTGAAGATTCTAGCATACGTGTCAAAACATGCAACTTCCGCACACATCATGCATAATTGACGACTGGAATTTTTTGTTTTGAAAATATTAGGGGCTGTTTTGCAATTCATGCTTACAATCAATCATGCGAAATTTCTAGACATGGATTCTAAGCACTTTCAATCAGCATAGCATGTCTATCTTATTGCACAATCAATATATTTAAATCTCAGAGCTCAATGCTCGCAATATATATTATCCAGCTAGCTTGACTAAGTCAAGACGACAGTTCTAATATATGTTGCAGAAAGTAAAAAATTGCAATTCAGCCCACTAATTTAATCCAATCCCAAAAATATGCATATCCGTGATCCATCCACATAATCGTAACCTGGCATTAGGGTTTTAACCGAAAACGTATTAAAAACGCAAACCCTAAGAGCACTGTTTAGGCTAATTATAAAGTTCGAAAACGTTTTGGATTTAAAAATTGACATCCTATTTTATTGAACATTTTAAAATTCCGAATATTTTAAAATTTGGTTTGGTCCATTTTAAAAATCCGGTTCGAGTCGGTCCGATTTTAAAATCCGGTTCGAGTCGTTCCGATTTTAAAATTCGGTTTGGTCCGAAACGGTTCAATAAAATAATAGCGGTTCGGTTTATCACTCAAAACCGGTTTGGTTAGGTTCTACTTAATTGCTCCAGTTTGACCCGACCTGAAAAAAGGTCCACCCGATTAAGAAAACCCGGATTGGTTTAACCCGCACCGGTTTAGCAATTGGACCGGCCCATAAACCCTAGGGTTCGGCCGAAATATATCTTGTGGGCTAAGTAGGGTTTTAAAATCCACTAAAAACTTAACTTAGCCACCAAGAAATATTAATTATATAAAATAATTTCCAATATTGCTAATATATATATATATATATATATAATTCGGCACATATTTAAACATATATATAAATATTGTCAAGATTCTATCCTTAAGATGTAAATCAATTAACAATATAAACATATATATACAAATTTCAGCCATGCTTATATATATATAATTATTGTCGAATATATCTTTAGGGATTAAAATATATGTAGACAATATATTTTCTTAATATTTTATAGCAACTAAATTTATCAGCATATATTAACCCTATCTATTATCTATATATATTGATAGTTAATATATATTTTAATATTATATTGTGAACCTATCCATATTTCTAACTTATAGATATGTTTTTACCATTAATTAAAATTAAAATATGGCAATTTATATCCTTTTTATATTTGTGCCGATTTTTTAAATTACTTGGTTGCCAAGAAAATTAAATTTTTTACCTAAAATATCCCTAGGGTTTTCGGCACAAACATGTCTAGTTGGAAAAGTTGTCAAATTTTAAGATCAAACTCTATCATGATCATGAATCCAAAAAGTGTTCTTGATAAAACTCACCGTGTTCTTGAAGATCATGAACATCAAACTCAAATTTAAACTAAATTTTCGGTTTTGATCTATAAAAATATGTAAATTCCGAAAATTTTAAGTTTTTAAAGATCAAACACATGGTTTCCTGTTTAAATTTTCGGAAATACTTTGGTGTTCATAAACAAAAAATTTTTGTTTTTGTACAAATTCAAGAACATCAGTTTATCAAAAAAATTTAAGAACTCCTAACACAGGCTCTGATACCACTGTTGGATTACGGGGACGTAATGCTACGGAATGCTAAACGTGTACATGCAAGTAATCTAACTACACAACGGAATAATGTACACATACCTCAATAGCTTTCCTGCCCTAGAACGATGTGAGGGAGTTCTGATCCTCCGGTCGGAACCCGTACAAGTTCTTCGTGAGAAGAAGTCCTACGCGATATAAGCTCCACAGCAAATCCTCTGGTCGATTCTTCAACGGGGACAGAACCTCAGACTGAGATGATGGTGCCAAATTTTCACTACTAAGGGGTGAGAGGGTTTCTCTCAAGTTCCTCAATGGAGGTACTTCTTAATTAGATTGATGTGTAAAACCCCTTAGGTGAGTCCCCTATTTATAGGATTGGTGGAGTGGACAAAAGTCCACTCCAACTAATGTGGGACTAGGTCCGTCCGAACCACACATTAAGGAGAGGAGGCCCGATTTTGGGCCTGCCATGTCAATTAGGAATTAGGTCAAGCCCAATTAACCTAATGTGACATTTACCCAATTATCTTGGATAATATCCTTAACGTTAACGGGCTACCAATTACGGCGTCACGTCACCATATGCTAACAAATTCTCCTAGCTTTGTAGTGCGGGTTAAAGCATCTGGGTTCTATGAACCAAAACACGTGTTTAAGATACGGTCGTGCCAAAAATTAGAATTGAAGCCCTACCTTCCTTTGAATGAGTGCAATCATTATCACGCGGTCTGAGCCACTACCATCTTGCAGATAGCACATGGTTTGCAACCACTAGCGTAATTTCAATTTTCAACACTTGGTGTAAATTACCAGCACTAGGGTCTTCCTCCACCTATGTCGGTCGCACGGAATACATAAAAATTAATCCCTAAAATAAATTTGATGAACTCTATCAATATTACTATAAATCCCAAACTTCCTCTCAATCCCCTGTTCAAAAATCTCTAAATTTGTATCTCTAAAATGTACATCTTTCTCTCTCAACGGCTAATCGTGGTTATGGTTGTCCTGCTGCATGACTCGGTGAAGGTAGTTCCGCTCCATGAAGTATTTGACACAGAAAGGAACAGACATACGATTCTCTTCCCTACAAGAAGGGAGCGCACAATGCAAATTTTTCCCATGAAGATACGATAAATTTTCTACACATATACAATGTTTCTATTCGTGCGTATTAGATATGGATTATAATCAATTTGGTACCTGGGTTAACAACCAAATACGAATTGGTACCCGGAATAAATTTTGTGACAGATAGGTACCTTGGCTAACCTGGGTGTTGCACTGTTAGAAAACTCGCCAAATGTTTATGGAATTTGTCAGGTGACCCCTTTTTTTGCCAAATTCAAAATGACCGCCCAGATGAAATGACAAATATGTCCTCGTTTTGTTTTAATAGAAAACGAACCGTTTTCGTTTCCCCCTTCTCATTCCTGTCTCATCACCTTGGGCGCTCAAACACACTTCAGTTCCTTCCCAACCAGAGCTCTCCGTCTTCCAGGCGATCCTTAGGGTTTCGGCGACTGCTTCATTTCCCGGCGATTTTCGTGTTTAGACGGGCCGGAATCGCGTATCAACTCGCTGGAAGTGTCATCTCTTGGTTCGATCATAGGATCGAAGTCGTTTCTTGAAATTGGCGAAAATTTCATGTAACAATGAGTTAGAGAAGGTTTGGGTTTACTTTTTCTTGCTTATCACTGTCAAGATTTATGAATCGTTGTCGGAATTAAGTCCAATTGCACGATATTTGAGTGGGTGTGTTATGGGTTTCTCTGAGAAAGATGAATTGCTGCTAAAAATTGCTTTTTTTTGTATATTTTATTGCATGAATGGGTATGAACAGTTCTAATCGGAACCAAATTGAACTTTGGGTTTCGTGTTATGTACTTATTTTCAAAGAGATGTTAATGCATGCAAGAATCTGAAATTTTAGTTTTGGGTGTAGTTAGATATTTGAGTGGGTGTGATATGGGTTTTTCTGAGCAAGATGAATTGCTCTAAAATTGTTTTTTTTTTTCTTTTTGTATATTTGACTGCATGAATGGGCATGAACTGTTCTAATCAGAACCAAACTGAACTTTGGGTTCCAGGTTGTGTACTAATTTTAAAGAGATGTTAATGCATGCAAGAATCTGGAATTTTTGTTTTGGGTGTAGGGTTCAATTGTCTGAGGGACCAATTTGTGTTTAAAATAGAATTTTGAGGCACCTAGTTGACAAATGATTCCTGTTCATGCAGTTCCATTATGGAAGACCCTGACCATGCTGCTGCAAATGTGTTGTGTGAGATACACCACAGTGGGTTCTTTGCTACAGAAAACAGACATAAAGTGAGCTATACTGGACTGGTGGAATTATTACACATACCTTTTAGCTTTCATGCCCAAGAACGATGTGGAGGGAGTTCTGATCCTCCGCTCGGAACCACGTGCAAGTTCTTCGTCAGAAGAAGTCCCACGCGATGTAGCTCCACAACAAGACATCTGATCGATTCTTCAAATGAGATGGAACCTCGGACTTGATGTTGGTGGTGCCGAAATTTAGACTAGGGTGACAAGTTTTCTCAATTGAGATCCTTGTTCTTAATTGTGTGTTTAAACCCTTAGGAGTCACCCCTATATATAGTATTGTGTGGAGTTGCCAAAAGGCAACTCCACACTATGTGGTACTAGGGTTTCGGCCGAACCATGCAACAAGGAGGGGAGCCCCATTTTGGGCCTCCCTTGTCAATTACTAATTTGATTTGGCCCAATTAGCCCAGATTGACAATTACCTAATTAACTTAGGTAATTCCCTTAATTAACAGGCTCCTATTACGGCGCCACGTCACCATATGTTAACAGCTCCCACTCGCCGGAATGAGAGGGTGCTCGTTAATCTACCACTCCCAAACGGCTACAAATACTCCAGCATCAAGGCGGAAAATAAAGTGCGGGTCACAGACACCCTTTATTCGGCTACCAAATAAAGAGTGCTTCCACTATGTTGAACACCCGAAAGGGCGGCCTAGTCAAAATCAGAAAATGAGGGGCTTGATTGCAAATTCAGAAATTGAAATCATGGCAAAATGAGAGAAAATAAAAAAACCGAGGGGCACGGTAGGAAATATCTCAATCGATCGTGGCAAAAGGAGAGAATATGAGAGACATAAAAAATAAAAAATCCCGCTAACTTGTCGCGTCATGCGCAATTTAGGAAAAAATTAGGGACACGCATTCAAGCCGTCACGCCACTAGAGGCACTTCTCCAACGACGCCACCAGAGGCATTTCTCCAACATACGCCACTAGAGGCTCTTCTCCAACAAATGCCAACAGGGGCACGCCGACAGGGGCATCACCGCCAACAGGGGCACCACCACCAACAAGGGCACTACCGCCAACAGGGGCACCACCGCCAACAAGGGCACTACCGCCAACAGGGGCACCATCGCTAACAGAGGCACGCCAACGGAGGCACCGCCAACAGGGGCATCGCCGACCAAGGCTTTACTTTTCCGCACTACCAATGGAGGTACCGCCAACAGGGGCACCGCCAACAGAGAACAAGAAGCAGTAAAAGACATCAATTTGAGCTGGAGGAAGGGAAATTGAAGCTATCAGTGGTTTCAAATTCGCAGCTTTTCTGAGTGTTCCAAGCCCTAATTAGAATGAGGAAAGAGAAGAAGGTTACTGCTACTTGTTTAGACAATAACGGTATTTTAGTCTTTTCAGGTCATTTTTTCTTTAATTCGCGCCAATAAGGGTCACGTGCCCCGCACGTGATCAATTCCGTGAACATTTTTGAAATTAATAAAAAGTAATTTTTGAAATAAATAAAATTGATGTTGGTCAAAAAATGAATTATTTCATGTAAATCAGAATAATACTAATACCTACACTAAAAAAATTAAATCGAAAGAGTTTTTATTTTTTATTTTTAAGTGAAATCAATTGTCAATGGTCAAAAAAAGAATTATTTCATGTATATCAGAATAACAATAATACCTACACTAAAAAAATTAAATCGAAAAGAGGTGG
Organism: Clarkia xantiana subsp. parviflora; assembly: GCA_036873135.1. Taxonomy (NCBI): domain Eukaryota; kingdom Viridiplantae; phylum Streptophyta; class Magnoliopsida; order Myrtales; family Onagraceae; genus Clarkia; species Clarkia xantiana. Next base: position 34,091,447 of record JAPTYO010000008.1, read on the forward strand.
GGATGGCCCCTGATTCCACTCCGAAGCTTAAGTCAGTAATGGATATCGAGAGAATAATATAGAGTAACTGATAGATCTTAGAACTTAAATAATGAAAGTGAGTCCCCTATTTATATGGAAAATGTTACCGACTTCGTGAGGCGGTTACCCTCTGGGGAGGGTTTTGTCCAGAGTCAGCTTAAGTAGGTGACAAGCAGGTCGTCAGCTCATTCTTCCTTAGTCAAGAGGGTTTCTTCCTTCAACGGTGGAAGCAGGTCGCCACATGTACCTTTCCTTAGGAGGAAGGTTTACTTCTAGGGCGGTGGAAGCAGGTCGCCACCTGTACCTTTCCTTAGGAGGACGGTTTACTTCTGAAGAGTTTTTAATGGACGATTAGACTTACTCTTTAAAATAAAGGCCTGGTACCCGTTAAAACACTAAATTATTTTAAATGAAACACCATAAGAGAATTTGAACTTCCATTTTAATAAACGGTAAGTTTTTCAAATATTTCTGAAATTTTCAAAAGAATGGCTTATTTTCAAATCATGCGTTTTAGGTAAGTCGAAATTGATTTTAACAAACTATCCTAATTTTCGACATGCAACAAACTATATATGAAAATGACGGTTTTTCACTACGTCATTACAACAGGTAGTGACCGTTGCAATCTTCAATATGTAGTAAAAGATCTAAGAATGATTTGTTGTCATGATCACGTACCTCCATCCTTCGTCGTGTAATAGAGACCACGTGTTGAAGTCACCAGAACCCGTCCACGAACTTGCCGTACATGGCTTCATCACCTTCATACCACATTGCATAATCTCTCAGGAACTTTGGCTTTGCTTGAGGTCCAAGCCATCTTCAACTTTATGCACTTGAACTTGGTTTTTAAGCTGCTTAACAATTGACGAGCACACTATATGTTGGTGATGATGGATATATTAGTGTCTTACTAACTACTAGCTAGCTACGTGATGGTGAAAAGAATATATTTATTTATTCCAAGAAAGATAATTTTGGTTGTAGTGGAGAAACAAACAATATTATGAATCAAAGTGGATTCAGTCTTTCATGAATGGAATACCACATCGGCCAGCTCCGAAACAGTAGAAGCTCCCAAGCAACAATAAAAGCACAGCTTGGTTGAACATCCAATTCATACCTTTCTCGGCCTTTTGGCTAAGATCAAGTGTAGTATCTGTTCTTATCAGTTTAATATCTGATACGTGGATCATCGATCCACACGATATTAAATTAATATTTTGAGGGGGAGGAGCCACCACAGTAGCTTGCTATTGGGCTTCTCACGCGTCGCCTAAGCTTTACACTACAGCTTAGGTCCGGTGCACTCCAACAAATCTAAGTTTAACCCTTTTTTTTTAAACAACCGAGCTGCTCCTTATTGCTGCAACTACAGTTTTCCATTCATAACATCAAAATCCAAGAAGCAATCAAAGATTTTACAAACCGAGCATTTGTCGCCAATTGATTGCCGAACGAATCTACGAAATTTTATTTGAAAGAATATTTTTTCGTTTGTCAGACATAATATGTTATTGCATATGAGCTTTTCATAACTAAAATTATTCATTAATTTACATCAATTTTTCTTTTCACAACTCATCCGTGCATTATCTTAGTACGTGCCAATATCCTATTATTTCTCATCATGTCCGTCATTTATTAACTACATATTTTGATTTCTCTACCTCTATACTTGACAATATATAATTTATATGTTATTAACTAGTACATGTTATCCAAACATGTTATACAATTTACACGTATATTATAATATCCTATCAAGGTTAACACACAAATCAAACACCCACTTATTAATTTTATCACCGTACATTTATTTTGTATAACTAATTAAAATGCTTTCCTTTCTAACCATAAATATAAGTTGTAGATCAGTTTCAACCATTTTACTCTCTTTCTGTCGACCAAATATATTCCGTCGGTAAAGTTGTTCTCTATTCCGACCAAATATTACTACGACGATAAATACGATCTTTCACGAACAAATTCAGTTTCTTCAAGAAATAATTATTTATTTTCCGATGATATTCTAATTTTGTCGGAAAAATTGACGACTTTTGCTGACGAACTTCATAACTCGTCGTAAGATATGATCTTTTTTTACAAAATTATAATTTTTCGAGAAAGTTGATATTCTTTGCCGATAATTTTTTTTTGGGAATATCTTGATTTTTTTTCCAACGAAATTAGAATTTTGTCAATAAATGTTAATCACAATATTCCCGACGAAAAAGCATTGTCGGCAAAGATTGCATATCCCTTTTATATATGAATTTTCAGTTTTGTCATTCGACTTAGTTATTTTATTTAGCCCCTAAAAGGTAGTTACTCAACCAAATTCCTTTTTGTCGGCAAAAGTGATATTTTCCTGACGATTTTTTTGTTTAGTTGTTAAACTCACTTTGAGAGTTAAACTTAGCGACCAAATGAAATTGCGTCGCTAATTCTAAGATTTCCATTAATATGGTGGTATTAGTAGATATATTGTTATTAGATGAGATGGTACTGTAATGTTTATGTTTTTAGTATATATGCTTACACTTACTTCTTATATATACTTTTTTTCTTTATTTTAAGTGGCTTTTGTAAAATTTGAAGGAATATATTTCAAGGATATATGGATGGATGATGAAAAAATATTTTATTGCATATGAGTTTTTTAGAACTAAAAATATCAACTTTTTAATATCTATTTTTTAATTAAAAACTCACATGTGTGGTATCTAAGTATGTAACAAAATCTAATGTTTCAATATATGTCATCATATTTGTCATTTCTCATAATTATTAAGTGCACGTTTTAATATCTCTACCTATATAAATTTTCCTATTTTCGCACAATGCGCGTATATTAGTAATAATAATAATAGTTATTTGCAAATTTCTAGTTGTAGTTTGGATATTCAGAGAAATTCCTAGATGATTTTGTTACCAATTTTCTAAATCATGTTTTGTTTGTGTGAATCAATGGCTATGTCAATTATTTCGTCTAATATGAACGAACTTGCTCAACTGGCTTGTTCATGATTAAAAAAATCAATTTTTTTTATATAAAACAATGAAGTTTAAAGGGTTAAGAACTTAAATACAATCCAAATTATAAGTCATGTTGTCCATTGTTCCTTCTACTTTTGTTGTTATTCTATGTGTGGAGAATTACATTAATTTCTTTCACTTTTCCGTTCAATTTAGGCATTAAAATTTAATACTTAAATCGAAATTTGGCATATACTTTACACTGCATTTAGGGTCTTAACAGTTATTATTATTATTTTTAGGGTTAAAGGTATTTTTCATACCACATGTTTAACCGAATGTGGCTTTTAATACCGGATGTTTGGTTTTATATACTTTTGATACCAAACGTTTGAAAAAATGTGATTTTTGGTACATCCATTAGTTGGCCGTTAGTTTTTTCCGTTAAATGACATGTGCAAGTCACGTGACCGACCCTAAACTTTCGATTTTATTCAAATTAATCCCTCAAATATATTCCTAACTTTTAATTTGTTTAATTTAGTCCCAAAACTTCAAAATCAAATCTAATTTAACCATTGAACCCAATTGACCTAGCCTGACCTAGCCTAGGGCTAGGTCCGACCCTGATTCGGGGTCGCTGGACCCAGCCAAACCTGACCCAAGGTCGGACCTAGCCCTAGGCTAGGTCCGGCTAGGTCAATTGGGTTCGATGATTCAATTGGAATTGATTTTGAAGTTTTGGGACTAAATTAAACAAATTAAAAGTTATGAATATATTTGAGGGACTAAATAGAACAAAATCGAACTTTTAGGGTCGGTCACGTGACTTGCACATGTCACTTAACGGAAAAAACTAACGGCCAACTAACGAATGTACCAAAAGCCACATTTTTTCAAACGTTTGGTACCAAAAGTATACAAAACCAAACATCCGGTACTAAAAGCCACATTCGGCCAAACATGTGGTATGAAAAGTACCTTTAAATTTAAGTCAAAATAAAGTTAAAAGTTAACGGAAAATTAGGTCTAGAAATTGAAAAGAAACATATTGATACTTCAAAAATCGAATAACAACAAAAAAAATAGTTGAGAAACTAACTCGCAACCTAACATATACAATTGGGTCTATTTTTAGGTTCTTAATTAACCCAGTATTAAATTATGAGTTGGTATTATTGTTGGATTACGGGGACGTAATACTACGGAATGCTAAACGTGTACTAGCAAGAAATTAATCTACGCAGCGGAATTAGTATACATACCTTTTAGCTTTCCCGCCCAAGAACGATGTGGAGGGAGTTCTGATCCTCCGGTTGGAACCACGTGCAAGTTCTTCGTTAGAAGAAGTCCCACGCGATGTAGCTCCACAACAAGACCTCTGATCGATTCTTCAACGGAGAAGGAACCTCGGACTTGATGTTGATGGTGCCGAAATATTAGACTAGGGTGACAAATTTTCTCAATGGAAATCCTTGTTCTTAATTGTGTGTTTAAACCCTTAGGAGTCACCCCTATATATAGTATTGGGTGGAGTTGCCAAAAGGCAATTCCAACCAATGTGGTACTAGGGTTTCGGCCGAACCATGCATAATAAGGGGGGAGGCCCATTTTGGGCTCCCTTGTCAATTACTAATTATATTTGGCCTAATTAGCCCAGATTTGACAATTACCTAATTAACTTAGGTAAATCCGGAAAAATCATGAGAGATGCGCCATATTTAGCGGCTCAACGGTCAAATATTTGACCGTTGAGTCAAATGGCGCATCTCTCAGATGCGCCATATTTTTCTCTATATATAGCTGTGCGCCATTTAGAGCGCATCAGCTCATTTTCAACTCCAAAATCTCTCAAAAAAATTTTAGATTGTCAGATTTTTGATATGGCGCAACCAGCAGATCCGTCACTTCTTTACGACCAGCCGACTCATATATCTCAGCATGTTACTTGGGACAGAGTAATATTTATTATTGTTAATATTAATGAATAAATTGTATTTAGACTTACATGCTGATAGGAATTTACATACCGGTTACTGCCTCTAGGTAAAATTGTTTATTTGATAGATTTTGAATGGTAATAATTAGTTGTATATTTTAATTTGTAGTTACCACTTAGAATTTCTATATATGTAGAATTAGTTTACGTATAAATTTATAGGTCGTTCTCCAAATGAAACTGTTAATTTGATTGGTCTGAAATTTAATAGCCACTTAAATATTTTAAGTTATAGTTGTCCTCTTAGAATTTTCTAATGTATATAATTAATTTAGGTAATAGTTATTAGGGATAAGGGTTCCTTTAGTACCACTTCTTTGGGCAGAATCCACTTTTGGTACCACTTCTTTTTTTTGTACGCTTTTGATACCAACGTTTTCCATTTTGTACCCTTTTGGTACCTCCGTTAAAATTCCGTCCAAAATGGCCGTTAAACCCCCATGTGAGCTGCATGTGACCAAAAACTAAATTTGGCTTAACGGATTTACCCTTAGGGATAAGGGTTCCTTTGGTACCACTTCTTTGAGGAAAATCCACTTTTGGTACCACTTTTTTTTTTGTATATATACTTTATTTTGCATTCGGTGAACATACAGCTCTTCCTTAGACTCTTCTTTTGTGTACTTTGTGTCTGACACATTCGAAGAATTTTATATGTCGTTGTAAAAACCAATATTGTAATGTATGTATTTATGTTTCATGTATCAGTTAATATATGATAATAATGTGGTGCATAGTATGATAGATATGTTTGTAACTTTAGAATTTCGTGCAATATATAAGAAAATTAATTGTTCGTGGCGTTAAAATTAACTTTTTGTATTGTGAAAAGTATCACTATGAATTTAATAACGTTTTCTACAAACACAAATAGATACGTCATTTCTTACCACTCTAGAATAAACATTTCGACACTCTGCAACAATAATATAAACTTTTAAAGATGCGACGTTTCCTTTTGTTAGACCGAAAATATAAGTTGCAGCATTACTAAGTAGGGCTCTGAACAAAGTTGGAAATGTATATATGGGACAATTCTATATCGAATCCATATAAATCCGACTGCAAAACAAAGTATATATACAAAAAAAAAATGGTACCAAAAGTGGATTTTGCCCAAAGAAGTGGTACCAAAGGAACCCTTATTCCTAAGGGTAAGTCCGTCCAACCAAGTTTAGTTTTTGGTCACGTGCAGCTCACATGGGGGTTTAACGGCCATTTTGGACGGAGTTCTAACGGAGGTACCAAAAGGGTACAAAATGGAAAACGTTGGTACCAAAAGTGTACCAAAAAAAAAAGTGGTACCAAAAGTGGATTTTGCCTAAAGAAGTGGTATCAAAGGAACCCTTAATTTAGGTAATAGTTAGGTAATAGTTATTATTGTTAATATTAATGAATAAATTTTATTTAGACTTACATGTTGATAGGAATTTACATACCCGTTACTGCCTATATGTATAGATTCATCAATAAAATTGTTAATTTGATAAATTTTGAAAGGTAATAATTAGTTGTATATTTTAATTTGTAGTTACCACTTAGAATTTCTATATATGTAGAATTAGTTTACGTATAAATTTATAGGTCGTTAATTAAATACGCTATGTCATTAATTTATGTTTAAATTTATAGGTCGTGAAACCAGCGGATAATATCACCTTTAGAGGTGCTAAGATGTGGGAGTTAGATGCCCTAACCCAACAGTACGTTGACATCGCTGGGTTTGGATTAGCTGCTAAAGCCTCTCATATCTTCTTCGATAAGGCTTTACTGCATTCCCTTGTTGAGAGATGGTGTAACGAGACCCACACCTTTCACCTAGCTCATGGTGAAATGACGGTGACATTACTAGATGTATCCGTCATTTTGGGTCTACCAATCAGGGGGAGGCCCGTAACTGACTCTTACCTTACCGGTTACTGCCGAGGCTTGAGAGTACGACGATGGATCGCTTTACGTTGGATGCATGCCAACGTCTCCTTGGTATAACAGTGCCCCAAGATAAACTAAAGGACAAAAAGGGCACGTTAGTCAACGCCAAATGGATCAGGGACCGGATTAAGGCACTCCCGCATGCCACTGATGAACAGGCACAGTGAAAGGCACGAGGCTATATCTTGGTTCTCCTCGGTCAAGTGTTGTTCGCCAACACCCAAGGGAATCATATTCCACTTGAGTACCTATTCTTTCTTGAAGACTTGGGTAGGGTACGAGAGTACAGTTGGGCCTCGGCTGTATTAGCCTATTTATATAGGGGCCTCTACGATTCAGTTCAAAAGAAGACAAAAAACAGCCAAGGATGCAGTTGTCTTCTACAGGTATGCAAGATTTCTAGTATTGACAGTATTTTTAATTTTATAGCTTCGTTTTTTTATTTGATTTTCCACGTAGCTCTGGGTGTGGGAGCATATCTCGGTTGGCAGGCGCTCACTGCAGAAACTGCCAGACCCTGGCCTTAGTCTCGGATGTTGGTGGAGGGAGCCGAAGACTCAAAAGAATAACCCGACGTCGTTTTTCCACCAAGTATACCGAGATATGTTGGTGGGCCCCTCCGCGAAATCTGTAAGATCAACTATCCAAACCTAATTAATAATGTTTAAATTGTTTAACCATTTATTGTAGTCTGATTATTTTTTAACATTACAGGTGGAGTGGGACCCATATACCGCGAGTCGGCGAGAAAGGCTCCACGCGGTATGTTTCCAAGATGAGGATTTGTTGAAGAGGCGGCTGCCGTTAATCCACATGAACATCGTGGAGTGGTATCTCCCCGATTGGGTCCCACGGCAGTTTGGGTTCGGCCCGACGATTCCCGACGCTCCTGGTGAGCTTCAACAATGGACCCGTCTCCACGAAATGCGCACCTGGGGTAAGGACGCGAGACCCCCTTTTTGCGAACAACATGAGGATCTTATCCAAGTGTGGAACGCTGGCAGCATCGTGGTGGTTCCAGGTGGCGTACCAGTGACCAACGAAGCTTACATCGAGTGGTACAACTCGGTTACAGTTACGATGGTGACTCCTCGTCAAAAAGAACCGGAACAACTGCCTGGAATTCTACCGCCAAGACACCACGATAGAATCGGAAACAATCTTATGATGGTGGTAAGTCTTCTATTCGACCTCTTATGTCAATTTTAACAATTTTTTTGGTCCAACATATTTTCAAACTTTGCACATTTAACAGTTCATAGATTGACCATGTCGTGTTGCGAGCGAAGAAGATGCGTCACGTAGCCACCACTCAAACGGGAATTAGTTGTGCTGATGCTTTCATTGAGGACTTCCGTAGAGCGTATGATCACGTCGACCTGGTTCAGCGCTTTGAGGCACTTATGACCCATCCTGATTCTCCCCCCGAGGTACCTCCCCCTGATGTTGGTGCAGATTTTGATGTCGATGTCGAGCTCGGTGATCTGATCTTTGGATCCATGGAGGTCGAAGCAGTCGACTTCGATCCTCACGTGTTAGATTTTGATGACAAATCACAGGGGATGTACGACGCACCTCCGCCTCCCACTCAGTTCAAGCAGGGCGATGATCCGGGTCCCAGTTGTAGTAGGAACGTCAGGACGAGACGCGGTTAGGAAATATTTTAGTTTATGATATCAAATTTTGTAATTTACTAAATTTCGTGAAAATTCAGTGTTAGTCTTAAAAATATGTCAGGAAACTATTTTAATTTTTTTTTATTTTTTTTTGAGTATGTCGATTTTTAAGATTTTTTTCTAAAAATTTGATTTCAGGGTAGCTAACATGCATGGTTTGAAAAAACATCAGTTTTTCAAACTGTTTAGAAAAATTTGAAAAAAACATAGTACATACATCATGAACATACGAATACAAGACCGCAAACAGTTCAGTTACAACTATCACCAAATAAAACTAATACAACGAATACTACTCCTCTTGGGCCCGATTATTACAACTCCTTGCGTTGTGACCTTCTTGACGAAATCTACTGCATCTACTCCGCTTGGGTTCTTTGGATGTGTCCATTTCATTGCGAATTCTCTTTTTCTTCCGTCCCCGAGGAACAATCAGCATCCGAGGATCTACAACTACCAAAGGCCCTTCCCATGTTGGCCATTGCGACTGCTGACGCAGTGTTTGAAACGGCATACCATAAGTTTTAATACAACTTTTGTTCTTGAACCATTTGGGAACAAAATCTCTAAGACGACGATTTGACTGACTGATGGCTGCAATGGCGTGACAACACGGGTAATGAAATAGTCTCCATCTGCCGCAGTCACAGTCCCTAACAATCATGTTGACCGTGTAGTCTTCATCGCTTTCAGGAGTCGAAACATAGTAAGTCACGCCCTGCTCAAAAGTTAGAGTTCTGCAGTCCCTCGCATCTTCCTTAGCCTTCTCTATTAACACACTAATTTTCGGAGAATACCTTTGCCTTGCCAAAACAGCTTCCTCTGCAATCTTCTTCTGGTCAACCCAATATTTGACCATATTCGAGAACGTCTCAGTGACTGATGCGGTCACCGGTAACATGCGAGCAACTTTTAGGACCTTGTTGAAAGACTCCGAATGATTTGTTGTCATTACAGCATACCTCGAACCGTCATCGATGGCTAATGACTGTTAGATATCTGTACAATTCGGGTTCGTATTTACATTTCGGGCAGTACCCGGACCGGGAGACTTCCGGATTGCTAAAGAATCCGGGTAGGTCCAGATTACCGACGTTCTCCGCGCGCTTATCCCGATTATTTTGCCAAGTACGAGAAGTCAGTGCGCGCATAGTCCACCTTGATGACAGTATACGTTTTCCTTTAATACCGGCATCAAACCGTTCAAAACTGGGCACGATCCTTTGGTTCCCTATAAATAGGGACCTAGGTCTCCCATTTTAAACAATTCCCTCATTCTGGCATTTCGTGCTCTGACTTCTCTCTAAAAGGCTTTCTCTCTCTAAAGATTATGACTTGAGCGTCGGAGAGGGCCCAACCAGCATTCCCCCCCTCTCCCACGCTGGTTACTGCCCCTTGTGTAGGACCCGGATTTCGAGTGATCAAAGTCGGGAAGTTGAAGACTAGTTCGAGGATCGTGTTTCAAGGATCGCGGCATACAGACAGATACCCATTCCTGTACACACGTCCGGAGCCCTTTCGTGGGAAAGAAGCCCGAAGTTACCCAAGTGGAAGCAGACTTAACATTTGGCGCCGTCAGCGTGATTCGAATAAAAAGCCGTTCCATACCGCAAGCTATGACAGGAAGACGAACGAAGAAGGCGGGTGCAAGCAAGCCGAAGCCGACAAGAAGCCAACCAGGACCTTCTCACATTCCAGATGCAGAGCCTACCGCCTCATCCGTTCCAACCGCAAACGTGCCTTCCGCACAGCATGGCCTTAAAGTCCAAAATACAACATACATTGCATCCCATCCGGAAAAGATGGCAAACGTACATATGATCCATGGAGACTTTGATGCTGAAAGCGAGAAGTCATACGAGCAAGAAGTGTACGTTTTAAAGACAATGCACAAGTCCTATGATACCAACATGGAGTATTTCGACATAAAGGAGGCCGTCATAAAGGATGCCGCCTTTGAAGATGTCATTGGTTTTTCATCAAGGGACAAATAGCACATTGCGTACCACGACGCCTTGGTCATAACCATGCAGAAGCCGAAAAGATGTCGACTTGGATCCTCCCACATGCATGTTGCCACATCCAATGCTTTCTTCATGCCAACAAGAAGTGCATCCTTCGCACTGTACGACTAAGAAGTCCTCCAATACAAAGGTGTCAACCCGCCACCACCTGTCACTCCTACCATGATGACCGCGCTCGAAGAGCTGCTTGCATTCCGAAAGATGTTAAGGAACCAAGGATATGCCCCGCCACCACCACCTCTGCCTCCAATAAACGGACAAGTCGAGGAGGCAAGAACAAAGTCCCGAGTCACAAGTCATCAAGACACACCGCACCAAAGAATAGGGGGGCAATACACAGAAGGTACCTTCCAGTACCAACAACCAAGGCAAGGAGTTGCACGCTCATACAACCCGTATGTGATAGCACAACACCAAGAAGGGGCATGGAAACAACCTCCAACCTCCCGCTCAAAAATACACAAGGAAGGTTCTTCCACGAGGACAAGCCAAGACGATGCTGACATCCGTCACAAGGAGGGACGAAAAAAACCTGTTAATGACGCTGATGTCCCAATCACGGGACTTACAACAAGAACCTTGAAGGCAATAATGAAAAAAAGATAGACGCTTCCTGGGAAAAGAGACAACAGCAACAAAAGAAGCCATTCCAGTCAGACGTCCAAAGGCTCAAAAAGACCAATCACGCCAAATGTGTTCCTTTGAACACACCACTGTCCGTCATCTTGAAAGAGATAAAGGAGACCAAGCTGTGGAAAAAGCCCTCTAATTTCCGCAAGGGCCCATTGGGAAAAGATAATAGCAAATGGTGTGAAAATCACGAAGTGTATGGCCACGAGACGGAAAGCTGTGTTGGATTAAGGTTTCATGTAAACAGATTAATCTTAAAAGAAGAAATGAAGAAGTATATCGACCAAGGCAATAAGCATCAAAAGAAGTCTCATGTGAAGTCTTCAGAAAAAAGCAAAGGAAAAGAAAAGGCGAATGATAATCCACCTATAGCCAAGCGCCGGAAAAACAACGTCACTCATGGAACCAATTATGACGACTTATACAATCCTTGGAGCACGAAGGTGGATGAAACAAATTTCAAACTCCCGGAAAACAAACTTCCCCGTCCACTTGAGGCAATGCCTGCCTTCCTTGGCAAGAACGTTGAAGAACGATGCAAGCACCATAAAACTCGGGGGCATAACACCAACATTTGTTCATCAACAAAGGTGGAGATTGAAGAGCTCAACACGCTAGATGCACTGAGGAACTATGTGGCACGTGGCAGAATCAACTTGCCGACAAATCACCAATGAAGACGTCAAACACATCATCAATCCCTTTATCTCCATTTTTGCATATCTACTTTAAGTCTTCTTAGATTAAGTACAACTTATGTTTATTAGCCTTAGTACTTTTCAAAAGGAGCGATCAGTAGACGCCTTCCTGTAATCTGTTGTACAAACTCCAAATATCTAATGAAGGTTAAATCTACTTTCGTTTTCGTAGGTACATTACTATATCATGCATACTACCTTGGAATAACGCCAAGTAACAACTACGCATATATTAATTGCGTCAACAACACAAGCTATCGCACTAGGAACAACAAATGGCTTAAGCCATACAACATCCCCCATGCAACGGAGCCTCAAGCATTCTATAGGCACAAGACTAAAAATCACACTGCAATGATAAAAAAGAAGGGGGCATCACCCAAGTGACAACGTCATCAACATTGTGGAAGATAGGAATTCAGGATACGCTCCTATGTTATACACACGCCTGTGCCAAACCCATCACGAGAAAAGAGTTAGAGAATTATTTCCAACATCCAGCAAGTTTACCCTTGCCAAGAAGACAAGAAGGATCGCACCACTCAAAACGTACGCCGACATCGAAACCTAATCTTCGGCCAAAACAAAGGAGAAGATGAGGATTCCACCAGTATAACATCTCTCAACCATGTGCACAATCGTCATACAGACACAACCTCGGGAAGAGTCACAAGTGTACGAAGAAACACATCAAATAAACCCAGGCCCCTTGAAAGTGAACACATGAAGCATACATCGCAAAACCAGCACATTAAATTCAACACCGCGCAATGCGCAATAGGAGAAGGAGAGCAACAACTCCAAATCGGCGTTCCGTTTGTGATCGTAGAAAAGCTTGACGCATATAATGGAATCCTAGGGTATACAACCATGAACAAGTGGGGTATGATAAGCGTCAACATCACACCAAAAGATCAAGTTTCCAACAAAGGCAGGAATTGGTGAAATAAAGGGGGATCATCAGCTATCAAAAGACTGCTACAAGGTTGCACTCCAACATAATGTCAAGACAAACAATAGCGGAATTTCCGTCAGTGATGAAAACCCAATAGATCATGCACGTCCTGCTCTTGTTGAAGCATTACAAGAAATCAAGATAGATAAGCCAGAAAGGATGGTCCGAGTAGGCGCATCACTATCAGAAGATGAAGTAATAGAAACCATCAGGAAACAGCGGTACGACTGCCAAGCGACTTGGGGGGCACCAAGCTGACAAGTGCTCGGCATTCCACCGAAGTGAAGAAACGAATAATTGCAAGAACACGCGGCACCATTCTTCTAAGAAGGAAACACCAAGCAATGATCATATATAGGCATGTACATCATGCTAAGGAGGCATCAACGCGTACCAACTAGAGGACGCATACAATAATGCATAGTCGTTGTTCATACATACATATTCACAATCATATATGGCGGATGATACTTGGAAAAGCTCTGCTCCCGACATATGCGCACCTGTCACGACCCGCACTTATCGCGTCCACACTTAGGGAAGTTTCCTGCACAAACAAGGAGTCCTCGTATCAGACTCCTCTACTTTATCTATTATATGCATTACTAAAAAGAAAATTTCATAACTCCATATTTTTGCAAACTTGTAAACATTGCAACTATCTGACAAAGCGCAACTCTGTTCGTAGGTACATACTACACTATGATTACTACATTGGAATTATGCCAAGTAGTAACCTATGCACATAATATCTACTTCAACAGTACAAGCTAAGCATTATGTTCAAGGAGGGATTTATGGCATACAACACCAACATATCTATTATCTACACCAACAGGGAGTTTATTTCTCCATCCATAACGGCGTCTATCTCAAGAAGGCGTTCACTCAGGAACAACGTCAACAACATACAATGCCTTGGAAGAAAACCAAAACCTATTCTAAAATTGACATGGTTCAATATCCTCCTTGTAGGGACAAAACCCATGTTCACATCTATCAAAAGTAACATGTTGCGACATCCTCTTCAAAAGGGCAAACCCCATGTTTACTTCTAAAAAATGACATGTTGTGAAATCCTCTGGGCAAATCCTCATCTTCATAGCCATTCCCTGAATAAAAACAGGATGCGGCAAATACATTATGGGACTGATCACCCCACCGTGGCGGAAATCCTCTTAATAGACGACAACCCCACACACTAAAAGTATGCATACTCTCTTAAGGGTTCATACACCATGAAGACTTATGCCTGAAAAAGGATAGCTTCATGTTATACGCTTATAAAAGCAAACCTTGTACAAAACTCATCAAACTTACAAGTCGAGTCTTGTATAACGTTATCTTGCTCTTTAGCATATAACGCCAAAACAACAAAATCAGCAAGAAGTATCTTGCAACATCGTCGCCTTAGAGTGGAACTAAGAGACGGTATAAACTTAAGTCTTGCTACGTCAAGACGACACCACTACATGTCAAAGGCCAAGTGCCAAGTACATTACTACCTGCAATGCTACAGGTACCAAGTGTACATAACACCCTGCAATGCGCAAGTCGCAACATCGTCCAAGTGATGAAATACCATGCAAGCAAAGGCATAAACAAAGATTTATCGAAAACCTCAAAACAACATCAACCCATTCACAAAGGGTTCAACATGCTGGAAGCAGACAACCTGACACCAACCAAGAGATAGCATCATCTCCAAGGATCTATGGCAAAGAGTTCATAATGTCAACATCAAATGCAATGTCGTCATCCGCACAAAAGACACGGCAAGAATGGCCGCTTCAACTTCAATACGACATAGCTCTTCAACATAAGCGCGACAATCAGCAATGCGTGCATCAAAATCAGCCGTCTTCAGGATCAACTTTCAAGTGTGAAGAAGTAAACAACGCTTACCTCAATGGGAGGAACGCTCCTCCTTGGGCCGGTCCCTCGACCGGGGGGCAGAAGGCACCACCGCACGACCCTCAACTCTATTCCCTTTATTGCAAGAAGGAGTTAGCACGGTCGTACTCGGCATAAAGAACTTAGAATCGCTCGAGGAACGCGCCCCTGCGTCGGATCTTTTGAGAATTGTGCTAAAGCTAGGAACTGCAACCACGCGTTCAGCAACATGAAAGCAACAACTTGGAAAATTAACAAGTTCAAAGAAGATACAAGGAGGTGCCTTACTCACAAGTCCTTTACCGCAACCATGTCTGGAGACTCCAGAGTAGCGGGGGAAATTGTACGGACATTCCTTCCAACAGGATTACTGTATACATCGGCTATCTGCAAAGACGAGCTTTTTCCATCAGTTCGACCTACATTACAACATGATACAAGTCATAAAGATCATCAGCATACCAAATCTTCAGAAGGACGTATATGTGTACCGACATAAATTAATCAAGCAAGGACATCAACATCTACACTTGGTGTATTATTTAGCTGCTCAACCATGTCGACATCCGAACACAGAGTTACTGGCAGAATGGAAATAGTAGACTTACTCATGATAACAGCCGTGGGAAGATTAATTCCGACAAGAAGATAGCAAGATCTGATATCCTGAAAAACGCAATCAACAATCCAATCAGTACGCAAACACGCATCAACACTTATGCAAACATTTATGCAATGGACGCTCCATGTGAGATAACTATGTACGTACAAGACTCGTTAGTCTTCGCTCAACAAGTAACAAGCATCATACAAGGAGGGGCAACCCTCTCAACACATCGACTTCCATGACGACATCGAGCTCGTACTCGCAGCATACATGATTACAAGGGCGAAATACTTTCTAAGTGTTTTGCTCAGGATGACAGTCAGCATATTGCAAGCTGTCAACATGCTACTATGTGTCAGCATATTACCAAGTGTTAGCATACAACAAGGTGTTGGCATACAAACTGTGTTTACATCAAGCATATGGATACAGGGTACATAGCCAGGGATAGAGAAAAGATTCTAAGTGTGGGGGCAAGTGCGCACATACAAGCACGTACATACGAGCACGCGCATACAACTGTCAACAGTCAACACATGGCGAGATGCTAGCTGTCAAGAATATTTCCTAAGTGTTTCCATGTACGTACATACATGTCGACAAGGATGCACGTCGACAAGTGAAGAATATTTTCTAAGTATTTCCATGTACGTACATACATGTCGACAAGGATGCATGTCGACAAGTGAAGAATATTTTCTAAGTATTTCCATGTACGCATACATGTTGACAAGGATGCATGTCGACAAGTGAAGAATATTTTCTAAGTATTTCCATGTAATTACATACATGTCGACAAGGATGCATGTCGACAAGTGAATAATATATTCTAAGTATTTCCATGTACGTACATACATGTCGACAAGGAAGCATGTCGACAAGTGAAGAATATTTTCTAAGTATTTCCATGTACGTACATACATGTCGACAAGGATGCATGTCGACAAGTGAAGAATATTTTCTAAGTATTTCCATGTACGTACATACATGTCGACAAGGATGCATGTCAACAAGTGAAGAATATTTTCTAAGTATTTCCATGTACGTACATACATGTCGACAAGGATGCATGTCGACAAGTGAAGAATATTTTCTAAGTATTTCCATGTACGTACATACATGTCGACATGGATGCATGTCGACAAGGGGAGAATATTTTCTAAGTGTTTCCATGTACGTACATACATGTCGACGAAGATTGATGTCGACAAGGGGAGAATATTTTCTAAAGTGTTTCCATGTACGAACATACATGTCGACTAGGATGGATTGCATGCATCAAGTAGCTATTATCAACTTCTACACAATACCTCATAAGCATTCCTACGACGCTTATCGACAAAGCTCATACGACGACATCTATGGTAACAAGCATTAGATATTGTTAAAACATTTTCTAAGTGTTTTAGTATGCTTGCAGAAAGTGGCCGATGATCAACATACGACGCTCAAAGCACATTGTCTAGCTTACCATTACCCATGTACAACAATCAACAATCATGTCCGAACAACTATCCATCATCAACATCAAGCATACAAAAACGATGAATAAAGCATGGAACAACATGACGACAATGAATACTATGCACAAGGGAAGTATAACAATCTATTATGCTTTTCTAAAAATTTCCAGCACTTAGAAATTTTTTGTCCAATTTGGAAAGCTAATTACTCTAATACATTTTATCAAACACCTTATGTGCATGTTAAGGTGACTACACACATGATGATTTCAAGATCGAATTAAGGCCAAACGAAGTCACGAAATGTCCCGCCATGTACGGAATTGAACTCACCAACACGAAGCGAGTGTGTCTACTCCGAATTGACACGTGCCACACCGGAATCCAATCGATATCAACTATGGTGTGTCTACTCCAAATTTATGATCTCAAAAGCTTCATCTTCATCAAGAGTGGAGAGCTTTCTGGGATTAATCTATAAAGGATGTAAGGTAATGAGTACGCTCTCTCCTAATTTTCACTAATAGTGCCTACACCATGTGCTAAGGACTAAACCTTCATGTATTTTCATATAAGTCCTTAGCAACCTTTACAAGCATCTTTGCATCTCTCCTATGTTCATATTGTCTTACATTTACACCATGCTTCATGATTACGTGCATGCTCTCCAATTCCATTTTATTCTAAGTGTTTTGCTTATTGCATGATTACGTCATCCGCTTACTATGTCGTCATCTACATGTTGACAACGTGTTATATGCTTACATCATGTACCATGATATTATCACGTTGTATAATTCTTTATTATTACAAGTATTTCCCTCATTACATGACATTGCAAATATATCGTTAATTGCATGTTGTTATACGCATATTTTCCGCTACGCTAATCCTGTAAACAGATTACGTACATACGGCGGAAAATTGAAGTTGGTCAAATTTATGATCCCAACATTCGAATTGACAAACATGCCACCCCTGAGGTCAGTACCGAACCTAAATTGGACGAATATCTTGTCTTAAAAAGAGTCAAGCATGGGTTTTGAACCGCTACTTGACTCGGGGGCAAGTGCTAGATATCTGTCCAATTCGGGTTCGTATTTACATTTCGGGCCTCGCAAAATACTCCAAGACCCGTAAAAGAACTCTTCCGCGGACACCCAAGTCCAAAACGGTCTGGAATACGCGCAGTACCCGGACCGGGGAACTTCCGGATTGCTAAACAATCCGGGTAGGTCCGGATTACCGACGTTCTCCGCGCGCTTATCCCAATTATTTTGCCAAGTACGAGAAGTCAGTGCGCGCATAGTCCATCTTGATGACGGTATACGTTTTCCTTTATACCGGCATCAAACCGTTCCAAACTGGGCACGATCCTTTGGTTCCCTATAAATAGGGACCTAGGTCTCCCATTTTAAACAATTCCCTCATTCTGGCATTTCGTGCTCTGACTTCTCTCTAAAAGGCTTTCTCTCTCTAAAGATTATGACTTGAGCGTCGGAGAGGGCCCAACCAGCATTCCCCCCCTCTCTCACGCTGGTTACTGCCCCTTGTGTAGGACCCGGATTTCGAGAGATCAAAGTCGGGAAGTTGAAGACTAGTTCGAGGATCGTGTTTCAAGGATCGCGGCATACAGACAGATACCCATTCCTGTACACACATCCGGAGCCCGTTCGTGGGAAAGAAGCCCGAAGTTACCCAAGTGGAAGCAGACTTAACAATGACCAAACAGCGAAGTCACCACAACGGTCTATGAAACGCTTATACTTGAGACCATCTGCAACCAACCACATTGAAACCTCATTCTGGAACTTCTGCTTGTTCACCTCATAAATCATGCTCGAGAATTTCTTTTTCTGTTGTTTATTCTTGAAATGAGTATTGAAGTAGGTCGCAAGATGTCGGGCACATGACCTGTGTGCGTGATTTGGCTCCAGATAAAATTCTGCTAGAGCACGCAATATACCGATGTGACAGTCAGAAATGATGCAGACATGACGGTTCTTAGTGATATGCTCCTTTACATGGGACAAAAACCATGTCCACGTTTCAATGCTCTCCTTTTCACATAAACAGAATGCCAACGGGAAAACTTGATTGTCAGCATCGTATCCAACGGCAACCAATAATTTTCCTGTGTACTTTCCATACAGATGTGTGCCGTCGACGCTGATCAACGGTCGACAGTGCCGAAACCCGTGAATTGAAGGAGCGTAAGCCCAGAAGCATTTATCGAACGTCGTAATAGACCCAATAACGGGGTTTTTGTACTGGAAATCGAATACTGATCCAGGATTGTAATGCGCCACGGCCAGTAAATGTTTCTGAAGTAACCTGAAAGAAGATTCATGACTACCGAACATCCGTTCAATGACATTACATTTCGCGTACCACACCTTACAATAAGTTGGATACTCTTTATAGTGGGAATCTTTAAGCTTATTCTGCAAATCTTTTACCGTCACGCTGAGGTTATCTTTCACATGACGGTAAATCACTCGTTCAATCATCGAAGGGTCAAGGTTTTTGTGATGCACGATTTGCTCAATATTAACACATGTGTGTATAGGCCCAACTTTCCTGATCGTCCACTTACCGAACCACCCTGATTTTGCACGAAGATTCCACAAACAACGTTCATCCGTGCATTTATACAAAATTTCAGATTTGCTTGATCTTGGGGTCTTACATTGTCGGGAATTCGCGATGTGCCATTCTTTAACATACTTCTGCAGCGCTTCCTTGTTAAGATATATGTCTTCCTTCTTGAAATACTTTGCCGCATTGTTTGACGACCTCGCAGCATGTATTTCCCAGTCCCCGCACTCTAGCCCTTCTTGCCATTCCCCCTTCACCCACTGTTCTGGGAACTCGTAGTCTCACTCCTGATTTTCCCCCTCCGACCACTGTTTCGGGAATTCGTAGTCTCTCACCCGGTTCGCCCGATTCTCCAACTCTTCGAATGGCTCTGCTCCAGAGTCGGTTGAATACCGCTCATCCCTCTCTACAACCTCCGGTAGGGTCGGATCACCTTCATCCGCATTAGCATTGCTACATTCACCTTCATCCACATTAGCATTGCTGCTCTCCCCTTCAGGATTGCCTCCACGTAGCCCTAAACCGGCCATCTGATATGTGAGGTCATAAAAATCATTGTCCACATATTGGACGTGTACGTCTTGTTCGTAATCATCATCGTCCTCAAGCTTCGTATCACCCCATTCTGGTATGAGAACCAGTTCAATTTGCTCGATGCCTAACGACAAAATGGACTCCCAATAACTTTGAGAGCCGACTGTATTCATTTCTCCATCGAACATCCACAAAAATGTAACATTTGGTGCTCGGCACCGGGTCATGCTCTTAGCCACAAATATGACCTCATCAAGTGTAATGTCTCTATTAGTTTCATAAAAACTATTTTTCCCCTGTTGTACCTAACGTTAACGCCGTTAAGATCCCACTCACCATCGTATTTGTTAAGTCTGCTTCCACTTGAGTAGCTTCGGGATTCTTTTCCACGAACGGGCTCTGGATGTGTGCACGGGAACGGGTATCTGTCTGAATGCCGCGATCCTTGAAACACGATCCTCGAACTAATCTTCAACTTCCCGACCTTGATCTCTCGAACTCCGGATCCTGCACAAGGGGCAGTAACCAGCGTGGGAGAGGGGGGGATGCTGGTTGGGCCCTCTCCGATGCTCAAGTCAAAATCTCTAGAGAGAGAAAGCCTTTTAGAGAGAAGTCAGAGCACGAAATGCCAGAATGAGGGAATTAAATAAAATGGGAGACCTAGGCCCCTATTTATAGGGAACCTAAGGATCATGCCCAGTTTTGAACGGCTTGATGTCGATATGAAGGAAAACGTATACCGTCATCAAGGTGGACTATTCGTACACTGACTTCTCGCACTTGGCAAAATAATCGGGATAAGCGCGCGGAGAACGTCGGTAATCCGGACCTACCCGGATTGTTTAGCAATCTAGACCGGGTCCGGATTGCCTTAGGGCAATCCGGAAGTCCTCCGGTCCGGGTACTGCGCGTATTCCGGACCGTTTTGGACTTGGGTGTCCGCAGAAGAGTTCTTTTACGGGTTTTGGAGTATTTTCCGAGGCCCGAAATGTAAATACGAACCCGAATTGGACAGATATCTAACACTTGCCCCCGAGTCAAGTAGCGGTTCAAAACACATCCTTGACTCTTTTTAAGATAAGATATTCGTCCAATTTAGGTTCGGTACTGACCTCAGGGGTGGCCTGTTTGTCAATTTGAGTGTTGGGATCATAAATTTGACCAGCTTCAATTTTCCGCCGTATGTACGTAATCTGTTTATAAGGTTAGCGTAGCGGACAATATGCGTATAACAACATACAATTATATTCGCAATATCATGTAATGAGTGAAATACTTGTGATAATAAAGAATTATACAACGTGATAATATCATGGTACACGATGTAAGCATATAACGCGTTGTCAACATGTAGATGACGACATAGTAAACGGATGACGTAATCATACAATAAGCAAAACACTTAGAATAATATGAAATTGGAGAGCATGCTTGTCAACATGAAGCATGATATAAACATAGAAAATGATGCAAGCATATAGCATGATGTAAGCATGGAAAATGATGCAAACATTCAATTCATACTTAGATTATAAAAACAATCACATAACAACCATGAGTTAGTATCATGTACATATAAAAATAATAACATGCGTAACAATCTACGAAGCGCATCATGCAACACTAGGGAGCATGTATGTAAAACAAGCATAGAAGAGATGTAAGTATGCTTATACATGATACTAAGGACTTGTGCGAAAATAGATATTAGTTTAGTCCTTAGCACATGGTGTAGACACTATTAATGAGAATTAGGAGAGAGAATACTCATTATCTTACATCCTCTATAGATAAATCCCCAAGAAGCTTTCCATTCTTGATGAAGAGGGAATTCATGGAGGTGTGAATTTGGAGTAGGCACATCATATTTGACATCGATCAAGATCGAATCCGGGCAAGGAGGAAACCAAGGCGGCATGTGAGGAAGGAGGGACGGCGCGTGAGGTTGCAGCGGCGGCTCGTGGGTATTCGGGTGAGGGCGAGTAGCAATTCGAACTTGCTTCGTGTCGGTGAGTCCAATTTCGTACATGGCTGGATCTTTCGTGACTTCGTTTGGCCTTGATTTAGTCTTGAAATCACCATGTACCTAGTTATCTTACCATGCATACAAGGTGTTTGATAAAATGCATTAGAATACTTAGCCCCAAATTGGCCAAAATTTTTCTAAGTGCTGAAAATTTTAGAAAAGTGCAAATGAATCGTTATACTTCCCTTATGCATAGTGTTCATTGTCAACATGTTGTTCCATGCCTTAGTCGTTGTTTTAGTATGCTCGATGCTGATGATCGGTAGTTGTACGTACATGGCCGTCAATGGTTGTATGTTTGTAATGATAGCTTAGGCAATGTACGTTGAGCATCATGTATAGACTGTTGGTCATTGTCTGCGAACATGCTTAAACACTTAGAAAATATTTTAACAATATCTAATGCTTGTTACCATAGATTTCATCGTATGAGATTTGTCGATAAGCGTCGTAGGAATGCTTAGGAGGTATTGTGTAGAAGTTGATAATAGCTACTTAATGCCCGCAATTTATCCTTTTAGACATGTATGTACGTACATGGAAACACTTAGAAAATATTCTCCCCTTGTCGACATGTATACGTACATGGAAACACTTAGAAAATATTCTCCCCTTGTCGACATGTATGTACGTACATGGAAACACTTAGAAAATATTCTTCACTTGTCGACATGCATCCTTGTCGACATGTATGTACGTACATGGAAATACTTATAAAATATTCTTCACTTGTCGACATGCATCCTTGTCGACATGTATGTACGTACATGGAAATACTTAGAAAATATTCTTCACTTGTCGACATGCATCCTTGTCGACATGTATGTACGTACATGGAAACACTTAGAAAATATTCTTCACTTTTCGACATGTATGTACGTGCTTGTATGTGCGCACTTGCCCCCACACTTAGAATTTTTTCTCTATCCCTAGCTATGTACGTTGTATCCATATGCTTGATGTAAACGCAGGTTGTATGCCAACACCTTGTTGTTTGCTAACACTTGGTAATATGCTGACATATAGTAGCATGCTGTCCGCTTGCAATATGCTGACTGTCATCTTGAGCAAAACACTTAGAAAATATTTCTCCCTTGTAATCATGTATCCATGTCGACATGCATGTACATACATAGTGCTCGCACACTGATTGATTTTTTGTTTGTAATTTTCAGGATTCCAAGTTACGCAGTCTCCTTTTCAGAGTTAGTCTTCTTGCCGTGGTTACTATGAGTAAGTCTTCTATCCCCGTTCCGCGAGTGACATTATGTTCAGATGTTGGTGACGAGCCGGGTATCAACACAGTTGAGTCTCTTAAGGATACAACGAGGAATGTGAGTTACTTCTTCAACTATATTGATGAAGATATGTTTGAGTTGTATGCGACTTGTTGTGGACTTGATCCTGCTTTGGAAGGTGTTCTTCCTTATGACATGCTGCCCGACTCCGAAAAGGGGCAAGTTACTGTTCCTCCTAGTGACCTGTCCGCAGTTTATACCTCACATTTTAAGGAAGGCCTACGTTTTCCCTATTGTCCTGACTTGGTGGACCTTTGTCGCTATTACCGGATATCACCCTTAAGTCTATTCTACCACCCTTTGCTGCTTTCGGGTTTTGTTTCACAGGCAATCTTGGCACTATTCTACCACCCTTTACCGATGCTTCTATCAACTTATGTGTCCAGACGCAACGGGGTTATGTGGAATGAAGATGCGTTGGCCAAACTTGCAAGATAAGGGTTTCAAGAAGCTTGGTCATGGAGATGCCGAGTGGGATCACAAACAACGTCTAGCCGCCCCGGCTGATCGTTCTGGTTCTCATTGGCGACATCATTACTTCTTCGTATGCGATGTCTGGACTGTTTGGGATGTTGAGAGTGTGGAGAAAGCTGATCCTGCTCCTATTTTCTCTGACCTTTCCTTGGATGATAGAGTGGCGGTGAAGAGTATTTTCGATGTCAGCAAGAGCACCGCTATCGTTATCTATTACGTGCTTCAGATCAGAATTTGATTGATGCCGGGATTCATATACTTCCTTCTGAAGATTTGGTATGTTGATAAATTGTATAACCTGTACCATGTTGCAATGTAGGTCGTATTGATGGAAAAAGCTCATCTTTGCAGACAGCTAATGATCGTGATAACCCGTCAGTTGGGCGTCGCGCTCGTAATACTGCCCCCACTAATCCTGAAGGCTCCGGACATGAACATGGTAAAGGACCTAGAAGTGAGGCATCTCCCTGTATCTTCTCTTGACTTGTTGATTTTCTAAGTTTTGTTATACTCATGTTGTCTTTGTTCTTTTAGGTAACTCCGTACATGTGACTGAGCGCGTTGTTGCAGTGCCTGTCACTAGTGTTCTTCCCAAGAGATCTGTCGTAGGGGCGTGTCCCTCGAGTGATCCGAAGAGCTCTAAACCAAGTGCGGCTATTCCATCTCCTTCTTGCGATAAAAGGAAGAGAGTTGAGAGTCGCACGATGGCGCCTTCTGCCCCCCGGTCAAGGGACCGGCCCGAGGAGGAGCGTTCTTCCCGCCGAGGTATGCATTGTTTTCTTTGACATACTTCTTATACTTAGTATATTTTGCTGATGTCTTCTTTGTTTTATGTTGTCCTTATTGTAGCGTTGCCACGCATTAAGCGTGATGACTTGATCCTGTCTGACGGGATTGATGTTTCCGAAGAAAACTGGTCGCCTTTCTCCACTTGTAGTCTTCATTTTCCGAAAGACTCCAAACTTAGCACTCCAGGAGTTGGTGTGCGGGTGCTTCAAAGATGTGTTCCTCCTGGTTATCATGACGTCAAACCATCTACTGATGAGGAGGCGCAAACATATGTTGAGAGCGGCTTAGCTGAATTTGCACCGGTAGATTTTGTTCTAACTTGTTTGCCCTCCTGCTGTAAGCATATGCTTTGTTGTTGTTGTTGATAATGATCGTCTTGTTTGTTGTACTTAGGCTATTTCAAGGATGATGAACATGTCTTCCTTTGTGTTAGAGCTTGTGAGCGAGAGGAGGGCTGCTACAAGAAGAGCAATACAGTTTCTCGCGAGCTTGCACAGTTCGATGAGGAAGTGCAGAATTTGAACTCCAAGGTTGCTGATATTGATACGCGCATTGCTACTCGTCGCGTCCATGTTGAAAAACTTGAGGCCTAGATAGCTTCTATCAAGCAGCAAATTGCGGAGAACAACAGTGTTCATGATGTCGCTCTTGCTTCTGTTCGTGATGAGGCACATAGAGCGGGTGTTGAGAAGGGACTTGCTGAATATCCTAGTACCCCTGCCTATTCTGCTACCATCCTTGCTGCTGCTAAAGCGGATCTTGCACCTTTGGTTGATGAGTTTGCCAAAGATTATATTGGCAGAGTACACGCACTTTCCCCCGGATTTCCGTTCGACAAGTTAGGTCCTTATTCTTCTTTTGCTGTTAACCATGTTGCGGATTTGCAACGTCAGCTGAAGCGGCTTCTATTGCTTTGACCTTTGGATATGATAATGCTGATGTTGAACTTGGTGTTGATTTTCTGGACATGCTGTCTTAGTCCTTTGGAGATGGTGATATGTTTGAGGCTTTTGTCCAAACCTTTATTTGTGCGTTTTCTTTGTATGGTACTTCGTCCTTTGGACCTGTTTTTCAATAATAATAATCATGTGATAACTTGTTAGTAATATTTCATACCTTGAGTTATCTATGCTGTCCGTATGCTTTGGACTTGGAAGATAGGATAGATATCCTTAGATGATGAACATGATGTCCGTAGTTGTGACTGTATGTCGCGCATTGTTGAGTGTTACGAGCGCCCCTCTTGGTTAGATTCCAAGGCATGGCAAGATGCGTACACTAGGTACTTGTAGCGTTGTAAGTAATGTACTCGGCGCGGGCACTTGGCACTCGGCACTGGCACTTGACATGTAGCAGTGTCGTCTTGACGAAGCAAGACTTAAGTTTGTACCGTCTCTTAGTTCCACTCTAAGGAGACGTTGTTGCAAGATACTTCTTGCTTATTTTGTTGTTTTTGCGTTAAATGCTAAAGAGCAAGATAACGTTATACAAGACTCGACTTGTAAGTTTGATGAGTTTTGTACAAGGTTTGCTTTTAAAAGCATATAACATGAAGCTTTCCCTTTTCGGGCCTAAGTCTTCATGGTGTATGAACCCTTAAGAGAGTATACATACTTTTAGTGTGTGGGGTTGTCGTCTATTAAGAGGATTTCCGCCACGGTGGGGTGATCAGTCTTATAATGTATTTGCCACATCCTGTTTTTATTCAGGGAATGGCTATAAAAATAAGGATTTGCCCGGAGGATTTCACAACATGTCATTTTTTAGAAGTAAACATGTGGTTTGCCCTCTTAAAAAGGATGTCGCAACAAGTTACTTTTGATAGATGTGAACATGGGTATTGTCCTTACGAGGAGCATATTGCACCATGTCACTTTTTAGAATAGGTTTTGGTTTTCTTCCAAGACATTGCATGTTGTTTTGTTTCTTGATGTTAATCCATAGTAGAATGCATAATGTAGAGATGTACCTACGAAAGTAGATTAACCATCATTAGATACTTGTTGTGTTTACAATAGTTTTGCAGGAAGGCGTCTATTGACTGCTTCTTCCGAAATATTTCTAATTACAAAAGCATGATCTGCACTTATATTCCTAAAGGTGCACTGAAAAAGATAGATTAGAAGTGAAAAGTGTATCTCCCTCAAATATATCTTGGTGGCTGACGGACACTGTTGTTTGCAACATAGCTTCCCAAAGCTCCATGTGCAATGAATTCTTCGATCTCCATCCTCAAAGTCAAACAGCCATTGGTATTGTGCCCCCAAGTTTGATGATATCGGCACCAATCTTCAATATCCCTGCCTAAGAAGGCGGTCTCCGGCTCAAGTGGTCTTGGAATCTTGTTTTCCAGAAGCTTGATGTATATCTCTTCCACCTCCGTGTTTAAGGGAGTGAAGATGTTAGCGTACTCCATACTTGAGCCTTCTTATTTCCTTTAAGTTTGAGCTTCCATACTTGCGTTGAGAGGTGTGCCCCATCTCAATTCATGTTCACAAGAGATCGCAGTCTCCATCTTGTCTTTTAGGCTTGCCATTGTCTTAGTTGTACGCCATCCAAATACCCTTCCGAATAGCAAAAATGTTGGCGCGTTCATGTTCAAGTAAACTGCGTTGATAGCGTCCTTCTTGATTGCTCTTAGTGCAGTTGCATTTTGAGCGAACCTCCGGAAGTAGGTCATGATGGATTCTTCTTCTCCTTGTCTGACATCAAGCACACTTCGCTTAGGCGAACAAATTATCTTTTCAAGCTCAGACCTTGGCGATAACTTTTCCTTCTTCCTTTTATCATCATCGTTTGAGGCGAACAGCTTTCTTTTTGCACCAACTTCAATCATGGAAACTGATACTAGTTTCATTTTCCTCAGGGCATTGACGTAGCACTTTCGTGTAGCTGTCTGATCACCTAGCACCTCTCCGATCCCATGAGGAGTTAGGAACTTCATTTTCTGATGAGCTGTAGATGGCACAATGTCATGTGAGTTGATTGTTGTTCTTCCTAGGATGTCGTTATATGCCTCCAGGTTATTTACCACTACAAATGTGACGTCTATACGCAGTGCCTTCCAACCTTCTCCAAGGATAACTGGAAGTGTGATCATGGCCAATGGGTAGGTTGCAGCTCCTGCGAAGCTAACCAGCGGAAATGTCCTTGGCGAGAGATCGACTTCCGTTTTTCTCATCTTTTTGTGAACTTCTATATGCACTAAATCCGAAGCACTCCCACCGTCTACCAATATCCTTTGCACGTCATATCCATTTATGTCCATTGTTATGACCAAAGCAACGTCGTGGGGATACACTATGTGTTTCTTGTCGGCATTTGAGAACGGGATGACTACGTCTTCCTTCTCTGGTTGTCGCCTCTTCCCGTACTTGTGCAGAACTTGTAGCTGCGAGACATAGACATCTCGGGCATAAGAAATGCTACCTCCTGCCGCTGGCCCACCATGGATTACGTTGATGACACCACGCTTTGGCGGTGGTGGGTTCTCATTCATCTTCTCATTTCCCTTGTTCCCCTTTCCAGATGGCTCTGCATGGTTCTTCTTTTGGCGCTTGTCGCCTTGATCTACATATTGCTTGAGCTCTCCTTTAAGGATGAAGTTGTTTATACGAAATCGTAAGCTGACACAGTTGTTCGTTTCATGGCCGTAAACTTCATGGTTTTCACACCATTTATCTTCCTGCTTTCCCAGTGGCCCTTTTCGGAAGTTTGCTGGCTCCCTCCACATGTTATCTTACTTCATCTTCTTCAGGATTACGGAAAGTGGTGCATTCAAAGGAACGCATTCTACCAAGTTCACTTCTTTTGGTCTTTGGAATTCTGGCTGATATGGCCTTTTATGGGGCTGGAATTGTCTTGCTTGTTGCGGGCGTTGTTGGGGTTTTGCTTGCTTCTCCTTAGCGCGAGCTGCGCTAAATTTCGCCTTATGTTGTTCTCTGAATCTGTCTAGATCCACGAATTCTTTTACCCTTGCCGCCAATTCTTCAAGTGTTTCAGCCGGGCGCTTTGACATCTTTTCAGCCAGGGCATATCCTCTTCGGCCTAAATTTGCAATGAAGGCGCGCACGATTTCTCCTTCGGTGATGTTTCCCTAAATGTCTGAGATGTTTTGGTTGAAACGGATGTAATAATCTGCTAACGACTCGTCGTTTTGCTGTGTCACCTCATTCAATGCATTTGGCCCTTTAAGGAGTGTGCGTTCTCCCATGTATCTTTGAATGAACTTTGCCTTCAGGTATGCCCATGACGTAACGCTTCCACATGGTAGCGAAAAGAACCAATGTGTGGCAGTTCCAACGAGAGTATTAACAAATGTCATGGCAACATGATGCGGGTTGTCAGTTCGTCCCAGCAGAGAAGCTTCATGTTGTTGTACATGTTCGATTGGATCTCCTTTTCCTCTATATTTTTCTCCACAGATTCTATACAGGGCATCTGGAATGTGACTGTGTACTAGTTCATCAGAGAATGGATGTGATGCATCTCTTCAAGGGCATGCATTCCCTTCATCTTTGACTGCTTCATCTTTCTCTCAATCATTTCTTCTAAGGCCTTAGCCGTAAGTCCCGTGATTGGGATGTCATTGTCGTATGCGGGCTTCCTCCACCCATCGTTGCATGTGTCAGCATGGCTTGCTGTCTTGAAGCTATCTTCCTTGTGTAGGTGTTGTGAATTGCTCACAGGAGGTTGCTTCCATCTTACTCCTTGTTGTTGCTTCACACCAACACTTGGGGTGTATGAACGTGCTGGCTCCTGCCTGGCCTGTCGGTAGGTACCTTCAGAGTCTCCCACTCCTTCTGGATGCTGCGGCTTTTGATGGTTGACATCATGCAACGCCTCCCTAGCTGGTGCATCTTGTTCGTTAGCATGCGGGGGTGGTGGCGGAGGTGCGGCATATCCTTGACTCCTTAAAATCTCCCTGAGAGCAAGGAGTTCTTCAACTGCTGCCATCATCGCCGGTGTGACTGGAGGCATGTTGGTTGCATTCCTTGGTTGTTGCTGTACTTCCTCAGCTGGCATCCCAGATGGGAATTCCTGATTCATCCTCGTCCTTTGCTCTTGCGCAGGTGCATTGTTTTGATCTTCTGGCCCGTATTGTGCAGGAGGGGTATTTGTGGATGGCATGGATGAAGCCGTAGATTCTGCATCCGGAATATGAGAAGGTCCTGGTTGGCTTCTTGTTGGTTTCACCTTGCTTGCACCCGCCTTCTTTGGTCGTCTTCCTGTCATGGCTTGCGGTACGGCACGACTTTTTGTTCGAATCACTCAGACGGCGCCAAATGTTAAGTCTGCTTCCACTTGGGTAGCTTCGGGCTTCTTTTCCACGAACAGGCTCTGGATGTGTGCACGGGACGGGTATCTGTCTGAATGCCGCGATCCTTGAAACACGATCCTCGAACTAATCTTAAACTTCCCGACCTTGATCTCTCAAACTCCGGATCCTGGACAAGGGGCAGTAACCAGCGTGGGAGAGGGGGGATGCTGGTTGGGCCCTCTCCGACGCTCAAGTCAAAATATCTAGAGAGAGAAAGCCTTTTAGAGAGAAGTCAGAGCACGAAATGCCAGAATGAGGGAATTGAATAAAATGGGAGACCTAGGCCCCTATTTATAGGGAACCTAAGGATCATGCCCAGTTTTGAACGGCTTGATGTCGGTATGAAGGAAAACGTATACCGTCATCAAGGTGGACTATTCGTACACTGACTTCTCGCACTTGGCAAAATAATCGGGATAAGCGCGCGGAGAACGTCGGTAATCCGGACCTACCCGGATTGTTTAGCAATCCGGAGGTCCAGATTGCCTTAGGGCAATCCGGAAGTCCTCCGGTCCGGGTACTGTGCGTATTCCGGACCGTTTTGGACTTGGGTGTCCGCGGAAGAGTTCTTTTACGGGTTTTGGAGTATTTTGCGAGGCTAGAAATGTAAATACGAACCCGAATTGGACAGATATCTAACAGTATCGAAACCATAGGGTCACCATATTTTCCTACATGATTATTATTACAAAGTGTATTAGCACATCACCACATGCATATTCACTATATATATTGGCAAGCATAAAAATCTAAATCTTGTACCTGGCAATACTATTCTATGTCATCATTGAAATAACTATGTACAACTAACTAACATATGAACTGCAAATCAGATATATTACCTTAGTATAAATTGGTACAACAATTGATGGACTGATTTTTCAACTCTTCAACAACAATAATAAACTCTTGAATAACCAAAAGAAAATATGAATGGGCTGCGATGAGTATTTATAGACCAAAAAAATGCATCTCTCAGATGAGCCGAAAATGGCGCATATGGGAAATGAGCCAAAATGGCGCATCTGAGAGATGCGCCATCAACGGTCAAATATTTGACCGTTGAGCCGCTATGGGTTAACGGTCAATTTTTTGACCGTTAACCAGCGGAAAAAAAATGGCGCATCTGAGAGATGAGCCCTTGGGTATATTCAGGTATGGACTTAGTTTCCCCTTGTTTTTGTGTTTGAGTTTCAAAAAGTGGTTATTTGGGTGATTTTTCCCTTAAAATCGCGGGTGAATAATTCGAAGCCGTTGGTGGGTTTAACGTGTAAACGAAGTCCGAATAATATAGAAACGAATCTGAATCGGACGTATACCCATCATTTTCCCCCGAGTCAAGTGGTGGCGCGGCCCCTGCTTGACTCTATTTTCGATAGAGTATACGTTCGATTTAAGTTCGGGTGTTACCTCGAGGTGGACTTACTATCCGTTGGCGCGTGGGCCTTGAAATTATACGTCCCTCCTTTTGTTTAAATGGGAGTGGTTGTATGTGCCGACATGGTTAGTGCAGCAAGAATACGCGTATGACATATATATACATGCTAACGCAAGTCTATACATGCAATCATAGGTACGAATTCTAACATGTGTGCGAGCATGGTATACGCGCGTACGTGCATTAGCGCGTGATGTGTAATGTCATAAAATTAAATCTTGTAAGTATTGGCGTGTATATATGCGATACATGGGTATAAGTATACGTGTGTCGGGGTTGTAATAATAAATAGGTGACATGGATATGCAAACGTGTGAATGTAGACATGTATATATATGTGCGTAGATTTAAACATGTGTGAGTGTTATGGAATTCTCCCAAAAGAGTTAGAAGAAATATGGAGGTATATATAAGAGAGTATATGTAAACATCTCCACACTTTGTCTCCATATTGTAGAGTTGTCTTCTCCTTTTCTTGAAGAGTAAGTAATTTAGCACCCAAACCACTCATCCACCCATCATTGGCCGGCCACCCTTCACCGGCGACATTGGAGGTGACAGCGGCGAGGGCAGCACGGCGGCGGTAGCTACGGCGGCGGAGCGACGGCGGCGAAGCGACAGCGGGTTTTCGGTGACCAAAACGGGGTGTCTAACCTCGATTTTTGTGGCGATTCGGATTTTTGGGGTTGATTGGAACCATTTCCAGGTATGATGGTGTCTTTGCTTGCATTAATTTGGACAATCCTTGTCTTGATTGAAAATTGACTATCCTGCCCACCAAGCGTTTGATGAAATGACTAGCATAGTTTAGCATAGCAAAAATAGCATGACAATGGTTAAGTGTTTTAACACTAGTATGTATAGAGTAGGGATGTCACTTCCCATGTTGATTTTCATCCTTGATTGCTTGAGATGCTGTCATGATATGTATGTATATACTTGGTAGCATAACGATGCTTGTAGCTATAGTTGAGTCTTATATCCCCCAAGGTATGTATGTATGTATTCATATCCTACACATTTTAGACAACATATGCATATAGGTGTTAATGATACAGATATGTTTGCAATTATTACCTTAGACATTCACCTTAGGCCACATATGTGAGAGTAGATGCATGTAAGAATACGTAAGTGCGCGTCATAGGTGCATGTAAGCATACGTAGTCATGTATAGATACATATAGTCGTGCGGGAGCACGTGTTGGTGTATGCAAGCATATGTAGTCGCGCGTAGGTGCACGCGGGTATATAGGTGCACGTAGGCATACGTAGTCGTGCATATGCATATGTAGACCGTACAAGTGTTGGGACGAGGCCCTTACTGACATAGAGTTGCCCCCATATAGAGGATGTTCGCTATGTAGTAGTTGAACACTTATAGGTTTGTAAGTATGATGTTGCCCCCGAGTGGGGGACGTTCGTTGTATAGTAGTAGTTGTAGACGCGATGTATGTATGCGCGTGTGTTGAGTAGATTGTTGTTGTACTCTTGCAGGAGTTGT
Source organism: Clarkia xantiana subsp. parviflora (assembly GCA_036873135.1). Taxonomy (NCBI): domain Eukaryota; kingdom Viridiplantae; phylum Streptophyta; class Magnoliopsida; order Myrtales; family Onagraceae; genus Clarkia; species Clarkia xantiana. The sequence continues at coordinate 34,124,308 of JAPTYO010000008.1, forward strand.
AGTGCGAGGAGCTGGCGCGTCCATCATTAGGATTGCCTTCTCGTCTTGCGGGATTTATCAGTGTGAGTAAGTTTCATATTCCTACTCCATTAGTTAGATACTGTTCTGTTTCGGACTCTGACTCCGATTCAGAGTGTTCAGAGTCGTCTGGGCCGAAAACTGTGGAGGACATGTATTCTTCTCCCGAGTCAGAGCCTCACTCGGAGTCAGGAGGTCTACTCCAAACCTTTGCTGGCAACATATTGGATCGCGACGACTATCAGCGTTATGTTGATCGTTCTGGGCTTTGTCCCCTGGTAGAGGCATTCTTTCCCTTCGACGTTGTTACTGATGCTATTGCGGGAACATCTATTGTGCCTCCGTCGGAGTTTTCAGCCGTGTATACCTCCCAGATTCGAGAGGGATTGCGCTTTCCTTATTGTCGGGACTTGTGTAGATTGTGTCGCTACTACAGGATTTCTCCTCTTGATCTTGCGCCCGCCGGCATACGGTATTGGGTTTGCTTTCGAGTGTTATGCCACCAGCAGTCATGGTATTACTCGACTCTGCTTTTCCGTTGCTTCTTCCGGCTCCAGCGTCCAGACTCGTCTGGCTTGTGTTCCATATCTGTCCCCTAGCCTTTGATGAGGGGGGACGATTTTGCTACCCTTGGTTTGGGGGATGTGAAGTGGGATACTACCCTTCGCTTTGTTACTGCTATTGACCGCTCAAAGGGACACTGGAAGAAGCATTACTTCTTCACTAACGACATGGGGACGACTTGGCCTATCATCCGTATTACCAAGACTGATCCAGTGCCGGCTTTTCGTGAGTTTTCTGAGTCGGACAAAGCGGCGATGAAGGTGATATATCAGGCACACAAGGCGCGCACATATAGGCCCTTGCTTCGCATGACAGAGCGAGATTTGTGCAAGGCTGGGATTTGCACACCTCCTTCGGGAGGACCTTTGGTATGTTATGAAACTTTATAACTTCATTGTGTTGTGATGTAGGCTGGTGTCATGGAAAAACTTCGCGCTTGCAGGCGGGTTCTCCGGGTGGTGCAGCTCCTCCCGTGCGGAGTGGTTGTACAGACGTTTCCGCTGTTCTCCAAGGCATGCAGCCTGGACGCGGGAAGGGAAACGCGGATAAGTTGCATTTTTGTGAGATCATTTTCCTTGCCTTTGTTCAATGTTCTTGTTCTTATATTGCTTTGTTCTTTTTTGTAGGTCGGTCCTAGCTTGTGACCGAACGTGTTGTTGTTGTTGCCGACACTCCACCTCGGTCCAAGGCGAAGCGTCCCGACTCCGGGGTGCGGTCCTCGAGCGATCCTAAGCGCCCCAAGTATGGCAGTGGCGAGGTGTAGAGAACTCCTTCTCTTAGCAGAGGAAAAGAGTTGAAGGTCAGGCTCGCGCGCCTACAATTCCTGTTATGTCTGCCCCCGGTCGAGGGACCGGACATCGGAGGAGGAGCCTCCCTTCACAGGTATATTTCGTTGCATTAATGTTATACTTATCATATTTGGGTCTTCTTGCTTATCCTTGTGTATGTTCATAGGTATTCCACCCCTTCCTGCACTCACCCGTGCTGAATTGGTTCGTCATGTTAAGGAGGTTATTACCGGTGAGGAGTGGGCACCCTTTGCTGTTGGGGGGGCCTCGTTTTTCTAAGAAGGTCAGTTTGACTACTCCCGAGGTGGGAGTGCGCGTCTTCCAGCAGATTATTCCTCACGGGGATCAGAAGGTTCATCCCAGCGAACCTGAGGATGCGTAGACATATGCTGAGGGTGCGTTGTCATGCCTTGCGCCTGTGAGTATTCGTCCTTACTCTTTTGTAACTTGTATGCATGTTTGTCAGTGTTGTTACCACCTGTTTATTGTTGATCTCTGTGTTACTCTTATAGGTTTCTATTCAGATGGCAAACCTTTCCTCCTTCGTGATTGAACTCACGGAGGAGAAGAAGGCATTCCGGGAGAAGTGCGATATCGCTTGTCGTGAGGCGTAGAGTGCGAAGGAGAAATCGTGCTTCTTGAGCTCGAAGGTCGCTGATTTGCAGACGGAGAGTTCTTTCCGTCAGGCTCGAGTTGTTGCACTCGAGTCTGATATGGCTGCCCTTCAGAAAATCCGGACGAGGTTTTAGCCCTGGACGCGTACGCACGCGTCCCGAACCTTCTTAAACTCGCGGGTGAATAATTCGAAGCCGTTGGTGGGTTTAACGTGTAAACGAAGTCCGAATAATATAGAAACGAACCCGAATCGGACGTATACCCGTCATACCACATCGCATGTCTCCCCGGCCGATTTCGTTCCGAGACTGATTTCTAGTGTTCAGGATGACGGCTAATCACTGACGGGGTTATAGATCTATTTACTGAAACCTTAATAGGGGACAGTTTTAGTAGGTCACTTTTATATTATTTAGGCAATGTTAATTTAAAAACATCAGAGATTTGTTCCACTTTAGACAAGGACCTTAGCTTACTGTATGGGCCTTGAGCTTGACTTGGAGAATCAACATATTCATCTTCTTCAAATGGATTTCATTGTTCTTGAGTGATGTCTAAAGTTCCGAGGCTGATTATTATTTTCGAACAGGGCCTGCCCAAGAGAGACTGAGGCCTAAAGCTAAAATTTAATTCGGGGCCTTCCTTTTTTTATAAAATATTTAAATTGACTACTCAGAAAGTGTTTATTTAAAATTTGTTCTTCGAACTTTTAAAGAAGCAAAATCGTTAATTAAATGTTTATAGTCAATTTTTTTTTTCTAAAATTTCATTTTCAATTGGGAAAAGTATGTAAAACATGCAACATGTTTGAAAAAGATGGTTTTATGGACCAATATATTTTAAAATGTATAACATGTTTGAAAAAGATGGTTTTATGGACCAATATTGTTCAAAATGTACAATATGTTTACAAATATGGTAAAATGTCATTTCATAAACTTGTTGTCAATTGTCCCGCTAAGTAACACGTGGGGCCACATTTTTAGAAAATAATAATAGTAATTAAAAAAAGAGATTAATTTATACATAATAATAATTATAATGGGTGGATGTAGATAATAATAATAATTATTATTATATTTTAAAAACGTGATCCGCACATGTCCACTTAACGAGACTATTGATAACAAGTGGACGGTATGTCATTTTACCATCTTTTGTAAGCTTTTTGTACACTTTAAGACATATTGGTCCATAAAACCATATTTTTCAAACAGTTGTACATTTTAAAACATTGGTCCATAAAACCATCTTTTTCAAACATGTTGCATATTTTACATACTTTTACCTTTTCAATTGATAATATAGTTAATCAATTTAATAGAAAGTGACTTTTTTTTTCTTTTTGTACTGAACATTTTATTTATCATATGTTGAAGTAGATTAAACTATATATATAATAACTATGAGGCCTCATTTTTATTTGGAAAATAAACTCTAGCTTTAATGGTCTTACCATTAGGACGGTACTGTTTTCGAAAATAATCGAACCAAAAGTTGATGGCGCCCACCGTAATAGTTTCAGAGAACAGAGCCCAATTTCAAAAGGCCTCACTTTCGGCCTGTTTAGTTTCCAAGTCTCTGTCATTGCACTCTTCCATTCAACCACGAGCACGCACGCACCGCTTACAATCGCATTATCAATCACACGGAAGGAAAATTAGGACAGACGTAGTGGGAAGGAATGCAGCATAATTACAGCATCGATTCGATATAGTGTCTCTTCTTCAAGATCGAGTGATTCTAGGGTTTCTGTCTTCGATCGACTTAAGCTCCCTCGCCATCGGTTCACTAGTCTCCGTGGTTTCTTCACCAGAAGGTACAGTTTGCTTATGCTCTACTCATCAAATTCCGATTCGATGCTTGAAATCGCAGCCAGATTAATTGATTAGGCATTGCGAGACTACAAATTTTGATAGGAGCTCTCAGCTGTTTGGCTGCTGATGAAATTATGATGTGAAATGGGAAATAAAAGAGAATCGTAGATGATGCTTTATTTTGTGATGTCGCATCACCATGCTATCTGTTCTCCCTTTCTCTGCCGCGATTCTTGTCTCTTTCTGATGTGCTCATCGTCGTGGCTGGTGATTCTTGCAGGTGCACGAGGTGGGTAGTTATTTAGCTGACTCGTTGAGGACGGCTGTGGTATTTAAGAAGTGAAGGGCGACTTTGCAAAATAGACCCGGTACCGTTTGGGTTGCTGCAAATGCCGGAGGAGGATCTGATAGAGCTCAAGTTCCGATTGTATGATGGATCAGATATTGGTCCATTCCAATACTCACCGACATCCACTATAGGCGTGGTCAAGGATAGAATTGTTGTTGAATGGCCAAAGGGTCAGTCAGCTTCTTTCTGGGCTATGTTCTTTTGCAATTATCGTTTTTTTTTTTCTGTTGGAATTTCGCCATGATGGGGTAATTAGCTGATAATTTGGTCACGCTGAGTGAGTTATTAATCATGAAGCATAGTGATGACTTCGCCTCAAGCTACAAAATGATTTGTATTGTTATTGGATCTAAAATTCATATTCTTCTCTGATTAAGCAGTTCATCTGTTTTTAGCCCCTTGTCACTGCTTCAGATAGTTAAGCTGAAACCGGATATTATCAAAGAATTTAGATTCACACATGTATGGTTATGGTTAGAGTGCAAGAGCACCCTTTTCTTAGCATGGTTATCTGTTGAAGTGTTCTTCCTCTTATACTATAACGCAGAGGGGCTAAAATTCTTTTACTATAGAAAACGCAGAGGGGCTAAAATTCTTTTACTATAACCTTGTAATTTGATTTTTTCCCTTCCATCTCATTCCAGAATATTCACCACTATTCTAGCCAACAAAGAATAATTATTGCCCCCATGAATACCGTATGATACGGTATTCATGGGAATTTTGCTAATTGTTTGGATAACTGGAAAGTGGAAATAAGAGACACTATAGAAAACGCAGAGGGGTTAAAATTTTTTTACTATAACCTTGTAATTTGATTTTTTCCCTTCCATCTCATTCCAGAATATTCACCACTTTTCTAGCCAACAAAGAATAATTATTGCCCCCATGAATACCGTATGATACGGTATTCATGGGAATTTTGCTAATTGTTTGGATAACTGGAAAGTGGAAATAAGAGACACTATAAGAGATGGTCAAGGGATGACATAAATCCAGTCTTTAATGATGAGGTGTGATTATTTCATGGCATTCTATGTGTTAGTGTTATTGACTGATGGTCTTACTGGATGGGTCTTCATTATGTCAATAACTTGAGAGCAAGGATACTGGATATTCATGAAAATTGTAGCTAAACTTATGGCTGAAAGGAATTTTTCCATGCATCACGGGCTTCTTGTTATCTACATTTTGATCATGAGACAGCAGTATTCGTTAGTTCTGTTCGTATACCTTCTCTTGAAGTTCTCTTATATATGTCGCAGATAAGAAAATAGCACCCAAGTCTGCAAATGATATCAAGCTGATAAACGCTGGGAAAATATTGGAAAACAACAAGACGGTTGGGCAATGTAAGGTACCTTTTGGAGAGCTTCCAAAAGCAGTTATTACCATGCATGTGGTAGTGCAGCAGACCTTAGCAAAAGCAAAGACAGGTATATCTTATACTAGAGAACTATAATCCTTTAATGGGACACTTCCCAGGTGAAATTAGTGTGTTTACACTAAAGTAACCAAAATGTGACATGTATCCCATTTAGTCGCTTAGCTTAGGGTTCACCCATTCTTGTAGGTTTTTAGAAACACATAAAACTGGCTTATGAGATATGTCATTGAATTTAGGAAAACGTTGATTTGGTTCTTGATCTTCAATAATATAAGGTTGATATGTTTTGAAAATCGAATCTTTTTCGGCAGAAACATTCATAATCTTTCAAATACAAATGACTATAGGGAATAGGGGGATCCCACAGCATGTGCAAAGTGCAAAGGAGATGTTGGGATTGTGGCAGAATTTGGGATGAATTGATTAGACACTTGGGATCCTCTGACAGAAAAGTTTGTGTTTTTTGGGTGTGCAGAAAAGAAGGTGGAGGAAGTATCAAGAAAAGCAATGTGCCAATGCAGCATACTGTAGTAAATAAATATCAGAGGGGCGGATGAACATGGATGTAAGTGTTACTTAATGAAGTTTGGAAAAAATGAGCTACGGAGATGATGGTAAGTTGGCTTCCAGATTGTTTGTTATATTGATTAGTGGGAGCCTGGGAGGGGTGTGGTGTTGCAATGGAGTTAGTTGTATAATAATAATGTCTCCTTTCGTGTCTTCTCTTCTCTACGTGATTCTCCAACGGTCTGTCGTATTCGTTTTTCTTGTAAAGTCGTGTTTTTTGTTTTGTTATAATATATATATATATATATATATGAAGGGTGTTTGGTATTGAAGGGAAACATGTTTATGTATGATTTGAATTTAGTAGTGATTTGGAGTGGGGGGGTTTTTTGGCCATGGAGTTGGTTGGACCTATAAATGCTTCACATGAGCAGCATTATGTGAATGAAGCCTCTACACTACAGTATTATGTGAAGGAGGCCAAGTGTCGACTGCAGCTAGTTCCTTCCTCACATTTGCTTGTTAAGTTGTATTGTTTTGTTTTGACATTTATAAATTAAGAAGTCAAAAAAAGTTATAAAATAAATCTAGCTACAAAAAGTATACTAATTTGTAGTCTGTAATTAGCAATAAGACACACATTTAAGTATACTAATTTGTGGTCTGTAATTAGCAATAAGTAGAGTCTTGTTTTTGTTTCTACTTGCATAAATATTTGTTTTTTCCCAGAAAAGAAAAGGAATTATTTACTTATAATATATATATATGTATATATATAAGAAGAAGGCTATAAAGGAATTGAGTATTGGAGGTATGTAAATACAGAGCAAGCTTAGCTGCACCACTACTGATGAGTGATGGATAATCTTTTTGTTAATGCAGTGAAGAGTCTGTCAGTCCACACATGAATCTGCAGACTTTCTTTACTTCTTCTTCTTCTTCCAGACCAGAAGCTGATAACTATCAGTATCATCCTTCTGCACACACGGATATTTGTTGCCAGGTACGTAATTAACTCGCCCTTGGATTTGGTGTGGTTCCAAATCTAGCACGTTGCCATGCATATGCATTGCCTGAGCTGAAGAAAATTGCAAATAAATAAAAATTTTAAAAATAGCGCCGTTGCCGGGATCGAACCCGGGTCACCCGCGTGACAGGCGGGAATACTTACCACTATACTACAACGACCTTGTTGATAGCGTTTAAAGATATATTATATTAAATTCTGTCAAAACTTTGCAAATGTATAAAATACTAAAATAGTCCTAATCTCTTTTATTTTTGCTAAAAATATTTAATTAACAATGGAAAAAAGGAACGAGGTTGTGCGTCTCAACTCTCAATTATGGACCAACTTGTATGAGTCTCTTTTCTTTAGTAATATATATTATATATTATTATTCACCTTTTCTTTACAGCATTAATTGGGGCTTCATCTTTCACCAAAAAAAATAATTGGGGCTTCATCGATTAACATTTCTAGTATGTTTCGTAAAATGGTTTTTTTTTGTTATTTTTATATATTAATAGAGTAGAAACATTTTAGCAACATTTCAAATTTACATTATACTAAGTGCATTTCCCGCGCATCGTGCGCGGTGATTTACCAAATATCTATAATTAACAAACTAATATTCGATAAAATTTATAATGACTATTTGTAATATGTTGAAACACTATTTTTAAATAAAATATCAGTCTAACATTTGAAAAAGTAAACAAAAGACTAAAAATTTTAAAGCATAAAATACAATTGCGCAAATTCACAAATAAATTTTAGATGCCCGTACCACATGCTATCTTTGGTCGTCGGATCCGTGTCAAGCGTCTGTTATTCAACAGATATGAATTCGATGACCACCGACGATATCTCGCCGGAGATGGCTCTGCCATTTAGAGTATAGAATTACGTGGGTCCCAATTTGGAAGTGGAACTAGGTCTCCACCACTAGAGAGAGTTCCAATTTTACTGTAGCAGTTCCTACTTTGATGAGTTGGCAGTGACGTGGCGGGTGAGTTGGAGGAACTAGGAACAAGTAGGAATCGACATGAACAGTAACATGAGTCCCGACTAGTAGAAACTATCACATTTCACTATTCACTTTATAATGGCAAAACGGTAATATTTGTTGTCCCAGTCACGCCTAGTGGCGCCTATTCGGCGTCTAGTGGCAAATTTAAGAACTAGGAACTCCCATTTTAGAACAAGGAACTCCCATTGGAAAGTCAAGTTCCTATTTAATTATTACTATAGGAACCAACAGTAAGTGGAATTAGGAATTAGGAACTCTCTACAATGATAAATTTACAACATGAAATTGAGAACTAGAAACTAGGAACTACCATTGGAAGTGCTCTTAGAATTTAGAAGCAGAACAGACACATTAAATAGCAGAAGAAGAGCAAAACAACTAAGCAAGACAATGATGGAGCTCTAATTTTGAGCGTAATTTACACGCACAAATCAGATTTTAGGGAGATGACATGGCAAGTAATTAGCAGCCTAATAACCTAATTGTAACTAAATTATATAATATATAGATAGTACATTATAAATTTATTCTAATATATTGTTTACATTTGGTGTATAGACATATTTGGTTTAATGTAGATCCTGAAGCACCCTCCTCTGATACAGTTAAAAACACAGTCTATAAATAAATTACTTAATGTAACAGTTAGACCTAACAGTTGTTACTTACGCGTTTCCAACGTAACCGTATATACTTATACCATATAATAATCTTAATATTTCTTTTTGGCAAACGCATGCAGGGACACAGTTTCAACAACCTGAGATGCGACACGACAAACTCTAAATGTGTCTTCTTTCATCATCCTATGTATTTATTATGTCTACAAATATGTACTAATTTCATATCTATTGTAGACATTCAACAGTTTCCATAATGCTATAAATAACAACTACAAACGTAATATTACGACAAATATTTTCACTACAGTGATTTATCATTATTGTTCTTCATTATCGCACTAAGTACATTTCAACCATGTAAATATTCCAACTTTATAAATAACTATTTTACACTTTCTATGTATTTACGATATCAATCCGCGCGCTGCGCGGGGATTGCTCCCTAGTAATATAATAAATTAAACATTATGTAGCGATGAGATTAAAGTCGCTATTACTAACCATTTCTTTTTTGCTAGAAAAAAATATTAAATATAGTTGACGTGAGATAACATATATAATAAAAAATAAACTTAGCTCACATTTATATATATATATTAAAAACTTAGCAATAATAGGGACAAAATGTCATGATTTCTCCATAATGCATCCACTCTTGTGCTAGTTGCTATTAAATTGAGTTAGAAATTTTTTAAATCATGAGCTAAGAGCCCTAATAGATAAACCTATGATTGCCACACTATCACATTCCTTTTATATGGAAAAAATAAAAATAGTTACTCGCTTACATATCGTTGCCCATAATCGTTGCGAAAGTACTTTCTAGGTATGTAGAGAGTTACCGTACTACTTAGGGTCGTCAATGATGTGGTGAAAATCAAGTAACTATGGTTATTCGCACAATTTGCCGCAATGGTTAACCACACCATTATGGTGTGATGCGGTTACGGTAATGAATTTTATACACATAATGGTTATGGTTATGATTATCGTATTAAGTCAATAACCACGGTTATAACCATCACCGCTAGCTATATATATACAGTACTATACTATAAGTATTAGTCCAATCTTATTTCCAGTTCCTTGCATTCATTCGGTCTAAATCTTCCATTCAATCTTGACCATTGATTTTTCATCCTAAATATTTGGTCCACTCATTCTATTCCAATCTGAAAAACTTAATATTGTAAAACTTAAAGTCTCAGACTCTCAGTTCACTTCATTCGCAATTAGTTGCGCTGCGCTAGCCCCAGGTCTTGACTCTCAGAGTGTAAGTATTTTTATTATTATTCTTGTTTATTGATTCATTTTGTTTATGCATCTTGTTTACTTTGTCATGTATAAAACAATAAACATATGTTTAATTTGGAGTTTTTGTATGAAACAACGGTATATATATATATAGTAAAAACCGAGCAATAATAGGGACAAAATGTCCTGATTTCTCAATAATGCATCCACTCTTGTGCTAGTTGCTATTAAATTTGGTCTGAAAATTTTTAAATCATGAGCTAACAGCCCCAATAGATAAACCTATGATCGCCACACTATCACATTCATTTTACATGGAAAAAATAAAAATAGTTATTCGCTTACATAACATTGCTGATAATCGTCGCGAAAGTACTTTCTGGGTATGTAGAGAGTTACCGTACTACTTAGGGCCGTCAATGGTGCGGTGAAAATCAAATAATTATGATTATTCGCACATTTTGCCGCAATGGTTAACCGCACCATTATGGTGTGGTGCGCTTATGGTAAAGAATTTTATACCCATAATGGTTATGGTTATGATTATGGTATTAAGTCAATAACCACTGTTATACCCATCACCGCTAGGTATATATATATATATATATATATATATATATATATATATATATATATATATATATATCATTATTATATTATAAGTATTAATCCAATCTTATTTCCAGTTCCCACCATTCATTCGGTCTAAATCTTCCATTCAATCTTGACCATTGATTTTTCATCCTAAAATATTTGGTCCATTCATTCTATTCCAATATGAAAAATTTAATATTGTAAAACTCAAAATCTCAGACTCTCAATTCACTTTATTCGCAATTAGTTGCGCTGCGCTTGCCCCAGGTCTTTGCTCTCAGAGTGTAAGTATTTTATTTTTGTTCTTGTTTACTGATTCATTTTGTTTCTGCGTCTTGTTTACTTTGCCGTGTATAAAACAATGAATGTATGTTTAATTTAGAGTTTTTGTATGAAACAACGGTGTTATATTATTGTATTAGTTCGAATGTTTATGGTTAAATATTTTAGTTATGATACGAAAAATCATGGTTATGATACGCAAAATCATAACTGCAGTAATTATGGTTCAGTATAAATGAAAAAAAAATATAGTATAATTATAGCATTAATAAGCTCACCATACCCAATCCAATCTTCCCCGTACCATACGCAACAGTTTTGTTGGATATCATCAATTCGATTTAGAAACATTAATTATATAATAGGCTCTAAATGGGCCAGAATCAGGATTTACGGAATATTGGGAACATGAGCCCAACGCTTCTCCGTTTTGCTTGTATGTATATAGTGTCTTCATTAGGTCTAGGGTTTCTTTTCCATCTCCTCCAACAATCCGCCCAGCCGTACCTGACGAGCTCCAGCCGAATTTGCTCCAATCCAATGGTGAGTGATGATTCTACGACACTACATTTGGCGCTTCTTCAAACTTTAATTTAGTTCAATTTTCACTACCACTTACAGTGTTCTTGGTCGATTTATGCCTCGTTTCTTCGGTTGTTGGAGTATGGATTATTCCACTGTCCTTCTGTTTGAGAAATGTTAGGAATTGATATGGTTTTGAGTTTTGACGGTTCTCTTTTTATTGTTTTAAGGCTCCCAAGAAAGGTGTGAAAGCTGTTACTAAGAAGAAGCAGGTACACTTTAGCTCGATGATGAATATGCTTTTTTTTTTTAATTGATTGTTTTTCGTATTGATTGGTGATGTTTCTGTTTATATCATAAATTCAGGAGAAGATCGTCAATCCACTGTTTGAGAAGCGCCCGAAGCAGTTTGGAATCGGAGGGGCACTGCCACCTAAGAGGGACTTGACCCGATTCGTTAAGTTCCCGAAAACTGTTCAGATTCAGAGGAAGAGGAGGATACTCAGGCAGAGGTTGAAGGTTCCACCAGCTTTGAATCAGTTCACCAAGACATTGGACAAGAATTTGGGTATGTTTGGATTATGGTTGGCTACATTATTCTGATTATTTTATCAAGTAAATTCCTTTTGAATCATCATGTATTTGTTAAGTAGGAAAAGTCAAGCTCTTGTGATGATTTTTAATGCTTACAGGATAATTAGAATGTTGCCTTAAGTATTCAGCTTCAGTTTAAATCAAGCTCTATTTTAGTTAAATGACTTAACGTTCATTAATTTTGCTGTTACCCTCTTCAGCTGCTTGAATTTTTACAAAGCTTATTCAGTTTCTCTGAATAATGTTGTTGATGCCTTAGAACACAATACCATTACGAATGGATTACTGCTTAAATGATCCTCACTGCTTGTTCATATGACTTGTATAGTGGTTTATTTAGATTTTGTAAATAAGAAAAAGTTTTCTTATTCTTTGCAGCAACAACATTGTTCAAGATGCTCCTCAAGTACAGGCCAGAGGACAAGGCAGCCAAGAAGGAAAGACTCCTTCTTAAGGCCAAGGCCGAGGCAGAAGGGAAGGTTGAGAAAGGAAGCGAAGCTAGAAAACCAATTGTTGTGAAATATGGTCTTAATCATGTCACCTATCTCATTGAGCAGGTCTTAATTTTCTTCATGTTTTCTTTCTTCAAGCATTAGCATACCAATCTCAGCCCTCTTCATGGCTCTAATGTTTGTTTTGATTCTTGCCTTGCAGAACAAGGCACAGTTGGTAGTCATTGCCCATGATGTGGACCCGATTGAGTTGGTTGTCTGGCTTCCAGCTCTATGCAGGAAAATGGAAATCCCATACTGTATTGTTAAGGGCAAGGCTCGATTGGGATCGGTAATTCTCCATTTCTGCAGCTTTTACCACTTTCATCAAGCTTCTATGGAGACAATTGTTTACACTTCACTTTTTACTTGTAGATTGTCCACAAGAAAACCGCATCCGTGCTCTGCTTGACAACAGTGAAGAATGAGGATAAGATGGAGTTCAGTCGAGTGCTCGAGGCTATCAAGGTTAATATTGAATCTAACATACTGCTGATTTGTCTGTTCATGTAGTTTCATGGATCCGTCTGATGAATCTTGATGTGTTTGTTAGGCTAACTTCAATGACAAGTACGATGAGTACAGAAAGAAGTGGGGAGGTGGAATCATGGGCTCCAAATCGCAGGCCAAGACCAAGGCAAAGGAGAGGGTCATCGCCAAGGAGGCTGCTCAGAGGATGAACTAGGAAATTGTAATCCCTTTCTTTATTTTGGGTATATTTTAGTCCCCAAAGTTTATCGTTGGTTTGTTTGTGGTTATGAGCACAAATTTTGTTTCTTTGACAGTGGATTCATAATTTTTATCTCTTTGTTTTTCCTTTAAATATTTATACCCTTGATGCTATAGTTTTTCCTAGTGCTAGAAACCTAATTTGCTCAGGGATAACAAATTAAACACCTAAGTTTAAAATTGGTCCACAATTAGAAATTCAGGTTCAGAGGCTTTATTATGAATTAAAAACATAATTTTTACTTACGCCATTTTGGTACTTAATTAGGGCTGGGCAAAAAAACCGGTTCGGGCGAACCGAACCGGAACCAAACTGGAACCGAACCAATACGAACTGGTTCTGACTGAACCGGTTCTGACTGAACCGGTTCTTAAATGGTTCGGTTTTGATAAGGAATATATGGAGCGGTTTTTGACTGGTTCAAAACAGGTTTCGAACCGGTTCTGAACCGGTTTTTCAGAACCACTTTTGTTACCTAAAGCCTAAATTGTTAGATAGTAATACACTCTTACATCCTTTTTTTTTTTGTAGAATAAATAGCTATAGACAAGCCGAGTATCCGACAAGCTCGACTCGACTCAGTTTATTCGAGCTCGAACTCGACCGAGCCTTAATTTTTCAAGCTCGAGCTCGACTCGGTGCCATACTTGACATGTTCGAGTTCGGCTCGACTCGGCTCGATAAGGTTAAAAAATTCAATTAAATTATAAATGGTGCACCTTAGCTGGAGGTCGAACTCGACTAGATTAGGCTTTTGGCTCGAGCTCGAACTCTTCATCGACTCATTATATACATATATAATATTATTACGTAAAGCTTGAAAAACTCAAACTCGAACTCGACTCGAATAGGCAAAAAAAAAACTTGATTAGGCTCGCGAGCATCTCGAGTCGAGTACAAGTGAACTCGAACTCGACTCGATATCAGAAAAAGATCGACTTGACTCGAGTGAGTCGAATTTGAATATTGACCAAGCCGATTTCGATAAGCTCACGAGTAGCTTGATTTGTTTACACCATAGGGTAGATCCTTCACTATTTGAGTTTGGTTCATACTGGATATATAGGTGGTCGTAGCAGGTTTGTTTACTTATATATAGTTATTATATATTATGTTAGCCCAGATCAGTTCTACAATCAATTGAGTTCAGTTTTGAACTCGAAACTTAACTCATAAATAGTTCTATATTTTAACTGAGATGATAGATTAACTCGCTTAATATACAAATTTTCAACCAGAGATTTGCTGCACTTTTGAAGTTTGAGCTACGCCTCTTGACGTCGCTTAAATTCTCGATATTTATATTTTAAATATTTTACTTTTTTATAATTTTAGATTGTTTCTAATTTAGACTTTGATACTCTCTCCTCTGAAGCGATCAATTGTGTTTATAGTTTGTATTTTGCAAAATTTTTATTGCTTATGGATTATCAACTTGGGTGTGTATTTTGAATTTTAGTGAAAAAAAATGAAAAAAAAGGTTCAAAACCGGTTCGAACCGGTTCAGAACCGGTTTTGCTATGGTTCGGTTCTAGGACCTAAAATGTGTTTCGGTTCTTACGTGATACAGAAAACCAACTGAACCTAAAATCCGGTTCCGGTTCGGTTCTGAACCGGTTCGGCCCAGAACCGAACCATGCCCAGCCCTATACTTAATTCACAAATTGCCACTTATTTAATACATATACAATTTCATAGCATTAGAAAAAATATCAAAAAATGTTTAAATTCCTATGCCATTTAATAGCTTAATGCTAGCAAAATAAAATCTAATAACACTAATAATAATTATCAAAATGCCAAAATTAAAATTAAAATTAAAACCTAACATAACATACTATATAATACAAAGCTAACAGATTACTTAATATATGACAATACATATATATAATATTAATATTTTTTCATCAGTTACCTGGTTTTGAAGAAACAAAACAGCAACGAAACATGAAATAACAAATTGGAAAAACATCGTACATCGTACCAAGTAAGTATCTCTCTCTCAAAGAAATGAAAACTTTTCTTTGAAGATATGCGTATGAGGCCAAACACCTAGTCATCACCCTTCTCTTTCACTTTTTTTTTTTATCGTCAGTCCACCCGTTCGAGCTTCACTCCGTCGCAACGGTCATGGACGGGACTCTCACTATCCTTGATCCACTGCAGTTCGATCGTACCGACATCGGAACACGAAGTTTCTTCTTCCCGTTCCGACTACGATCTGACCTTTTATTGTTGACAATCGTGTTCTTCTTCTTCAGGCTTGGTGCAGGGGAGTCTCCCCGGTTTTCCACAACACTTACTGACGGCAGCGGTCCAAAGAACTCCTCTTTAGACATCTTTCATTATTTCCAAAATTTAAGCCGACCAAGAAGCATAGCACCCACTAACGCCTTCCGACATCTACACCCCGTTCGATCTGCTACGCTGGCAGTAGCGACTTTTGCTACTACAACCGACTATGGGACCAGACAGATGGAGGTTTGGGTGTTGTTGGCGGGAGGTGGGATCGGTGAGTTTATTTCTAATTTGGTGGCTACGTGGAAGTGGTTTGGGATGGTGGGATTACAGAGTGATTTCAGAGCTTTTCACGGGAAGATACAAAACAAAAGTTCATCTCAGATTCAATATGATATTTGGTTTTTTCTTCCCTTATCTAATCCCTCGTACACCATCATCTCTTTTGCTCGTGATTGTGTTCATCGCTTCAAACTCCGAGATCAATTTTTTTGGATTAAAATCATCATCCACCTCCCTATACTAGTCGAAGTTGCCTTTGGGCAACTACACCTCTCCAATTTTCAATCAACAACCTACATGATTTGCGGCCGCTACCAGTGCATAATCGACATAGTTTTTCCTATGTCTTGTCCTTGTAAAATTCTTCTCTCAGAGAAGAGGGAATATCCTTTGGTACCCCTAACGTGCGCTAGTCCTTTTAGGATGTTCCTCGATTTGGGGTGCTTTGGTAGTTTGGATTATGACCATGCCTACCTCGGAGGTTTTCCCACCTGTTTCACCTTCCCCGTGTGGTGTTGTTTGATTGTTACTTGGACTGTGCGTGTTGTTGTTTTTTTGGTTATCCCTACTGGTATTTTCCTCCGTGCAGACAGGGCTTCCCTCTATGAACACGCTTCCAGTGCTGGTGTTCTTTTAGCGGTTTTGGTCTCAGTGGATCCTCGTGTTTCACTTGTGAACAGACTTGTTGCAGTATCAGAATTTGCCACCACAACCGCGTCCCTACATAGTTTCGGGTTGCTTTTCTCTTTTGGTGTCGTATCTTTGTTTGGGATGTATGGTTTTGGCCTTTGTTGTTTAAATTATGTTCTTTCGCTTTGGGTTTTTTCGTTTCGTAGCTTTAAGCATCTGTTTTTTATGTTTCGAGAACTTGGTTTTTAAACCACTTATGATGTGGGCGAAGTCTCGGGTTTGGGCGTGCGAGTACACTTTTTCATGCGGAAACGGCGATCTGAGCAAGACTCATAGTAAACTATGGGGTTTGGCTTTTTTTGGCCAAATTCCTTCGTCTAGATGGTCAAATTTGCAGTTTTATGTTTCTTTCGGTCTTTTTTATAATTTATCTGTTTTGTTTGGGGCTTTATTGTTAATTTCGGATTTTGTCCTAGGTTAGGGTTTTAGATTTTTCTATTTAAACTTTGTTAGCCGTCATTTACATTCAATTTATTGATTAATGAATAAAATAGAGGTTTTCCTCAAATCTACGTCAATTTTCGGGTATTCTTAGAATCAACGAATTCTTGCGCTTCTATCCATCAAATTCTCGGCATTCCCTTAGAATCAACGAGTTTTTGATCCATCTATCCCCATCACGTTGCATCAGATTGGTATCAGAGCCGAAGATCCTGCATGATGCCGTTCCTTGATTGGCTAGCACTAGATCGTACCAGGACCGCGACTGTTCTTGATAATCCAATTTATGATGAGTACGCCGATGATGATGACGTCACAGCGATGATAGACCATCACTCCACCTTCCATGATCCTGGATTTATCCTTTTCCCGACCGCCAGGAGCGACTTCGAAGGCCTCTTGACCTCCGATTTCGGGTACAAGCCACAAGGGAAATCGACCCCAACATCGGCACCAAGACCACACTCGAACACCGCTTCACGTGAAATTTTTTATGATTTTGTGGCTGAGTGTGTTCTTCTTCCTACTTCCTATTACTGGCCTTCGTTGCGCAGGATTCGAAGGCGAATCTTCTCTTCCTCGGAGAGAATGATGTGGGCGAAGTCTCGGATTTGGGCGTGCGAGTACACTTTTCCATGCGGAAACGGCGATCTGAGCAAGACCAATAGTAAACTATAGGGTTTGGCGTTTTTTGGCCAAATTCCTTCGTCTAGATGGTCAAATTTGCAGTTTTATGTTTCTTTCGGTCTTTTTTTTTATAATTTATCTGTTTTGTTTGGGGCTATATTGTTAATTTCGGATTTTGTCCTAGGTTAGGGTTTTAGATTTTTCTATTTAAACTTTGTTAGCCGTCATTTACATTCAGTTTAGAATCAACGAATTCTTGCGCTTCTATCCATCAAATTCTCGGCATTCCCTTAGAATCAACGAGTTTTTGATCCATCTATCCCCATCACGCTGCATCAACTTATCTCGACTGATCTGATGCTGGCTCAACTATCTTGTAATTTTGTACTTTTTAGTGTTCTGTTTTGATAATAATATCATCCTTTAAAAAAAAAAAAATAGCAACGGAAAAGCAGAGCAGGGCGAGTGTCACACCCCTAAAAGTGTGACATGTTGGGAAGCATGAATTTGGCTATTATAGATGTGCTTCCCAAGCTCAAAAAGCGATTGAAGAGCAAAACAGTGAATCGTAGCGATGTGCAACGTATTTTGGCAGATTTGTGAAGGATTGACGTTGGCTTAAGGGTGAAGACAATGAATGGGTATTGATGGTGCAAGGAAGGATGTCCCAATGATGTGAAGGAAGTGTGGTAGAAATTCCTTAGTCCATACTCAAACAAGTGCTTTGTAAAGTATCCCGGAAAGTACACAACAAGTGCCTTGGTAAGTGCATTCATAACTTGTCTAGTATGCATAGTCGAGTGAAGGATGAACAGAGCTGGCCCAAGAGTTTGGAGTTCGTGTTTGAGTGATCAAGAAGGAATCTTGGAGTGCAAGAAAAGTTCTTGATGGCTGCCCCAAGGCATGTCATTGCCCTTATGCAAGAAAAAGCTGCCCCAAGGCAAAAGAAGAGCCTAGTGACTAAGGGTATGTGTCATTTGATGTCCAATTGAAGGGAATCCTCCCCAAACAGACTTAGGAGCTTTCTTAGACGCCAAGTTACTCTCATTTTCCGCCCTAATCTAAAGTCTTAGCTCCTAAGCAAGATCAAATCTGCTCAAGATAGCCCAAGATATGAAGATCAAGTCTGATGCTGAAAATATATCTCAAAGAGGTATATATTGTGATATATATATATATATATATATATTTAGTTTGATTGTATGCTAAAGATATATATATATATCCTAAGCTAAATATAATATATTTGTGAGAATAGATATATATAGGTGCTGGCTAAATATATATATTTACTTGATAGGATTTGGGTCTAGATATTATATCTATATCTAGGAGGGATTTGTGGCAGCCCTTAGGCTATAAAGAGCTGCTCTCCCTTGTGTTTTGGGGTGCTTGAGAGTGCCAAAAACGTGTGTTATATGTATGTGAGTGTTAGGTCAAATTTTGCACACCCAACTATGCAAAACTGATTAGTGAAAGTGAGAGTCTAAAATGTGTGGGTGTAATTCAGGCGCGTAGCCTTTGTTGAGTAATAAAGGCAAGTGTTCCACTATCTTGATTGTTTGGTTTCGTTTTTTACTTGTGTTGCTGCGTTTTTACCTTGTTTTGGAGACCTTAGCTGCGTGTGTGGACTTGTGTTCGAGATCCCTTGTCCCTTGCTGCGTTTTGGCTTGTTCGTGATCTTCTTGGCTGCGTTGGATTGGTGGAAAGGCTGGTGGTTGGAGGTGCAATCATGCCAGCAAGTGCTATACTTAGGCGGAAAAATAAGCCCTAATTTAGCCATTGTGATAGTGGTATCAGAGCAGGTTAACCACTTCTTGCGGAAGTGGTATCAGAGCTGCGTTTAACCGAAGAAGCTGTCGCGTTCAAGTCTCGATCTTTCTTTGTAGTAAAGAAAGTTGCGGGCAATGGGAAGACTTTCTTGGCGAAGAAGAAAGTTTTGCGCGGATTGGAAATATTTATTGGAGAAGAAGATACTTGCCCTTGAAGGATCATGGCGCATCAAGAGGTGTTGGCAAAGATCTGCGAAATTCTTGTGGTTAAGCTCGAGGAGGGGTCAGCTTCGACGAGGTATGTGCTTTTGTTGCTGGTCCGTGTCCATTAGGAGGTGCAAGGATTTGTTGATCGAATGACTGATTTTAGAACAAGGATGGTGGCACAAGAAAATCAGATTCGTGGTGCAGAAGTCTTTGCGGATGGTGAGTGTGAATGCTTGAAGCAACTCAAGAAAAGTGTATAAGTCACTCACATGTAGCTCCGGAAGTAAAGGTATGTGATCCAAAAACCTTTCCAAGTGTTCTTGATTCCCAGACATTGGAAGAATTTCTGTGGCGTGTGGATCAATACTTTGAAGATGCTAAAGTCTCTGGGTAGGAACAAGTGCGGTGCGAAACTGCGTACTTGGACGGTGGTGCAATTGCTTGGTGGAGAAGTTGTGTGACTTATTGTGTCGCGACGGGAGGAGAACCTATGTCTAATTGGCCAGAGTTGACGACATAGTTAAAAGCTTGGGCAGTGATGGTTCGTGAGAAGCTTTTGAACTTGAAGAAGACATGTTCGATTCATGGGCATAACGAGCAATTTTCAGCTATCATAATTGCGATCCTGAGTTCTGAAGAAGAGAGTAGGCTCTTTCACTCTGTTATGAATTTGCAAGATTGGACTCATGTGGAGCTAAAGAATTGGGGAGCTAAGGAATTGAAGAGCTAAGGAATTGAAGATTGCGATCATTGGTGCGGACATATTGATCGACCTTTGATACTTGAAATAGACGGAAGGTGCTATCCGCGACGGTTAGGAGCAAAGGGCGTCCAAGCCTCGTGAAAAAACAGGGAATGGAATATTCAAGCCCTAACCTGAACGTGGGAAGCCGGAAATAGGCGACTCCAAGGCGGCAAGTTGGACGGATTCGAAAACCCACCCCGGGTGCTTTCGTGGAGGCGGACAGCAAAAAACTTGTATCTGTCCGCAAAGGAGTGAAGTAATGGCGAGGCCTTATGTTTGCGGAATCAAGATCAACGACCTAAAGGAAACCTATATTGTGCTATGTGTTCAAGAAGTCCCGAAGGTAATGAGCTCAATTGAGTATGTTTCAGCTTTGCAGCTAGCGCAAGAGTTGGAGCATGAAGAAAGCGTCTGTAAATATCCAATCCAGCTGAAACAGGGCGAGCGTGGGAAACTAAGAAGGTAGAGGCGCAATGGGAATGAAGCTGCGAGGAAGGCCAAGACGAGTGCGAGTGCGCGATGCAAGTCAAGGCGCGGCGAAGTAATTCAACAAGTGTGGAAAAAGCGGTCTTGCACGAAGTCGTGCAAATCAGACATTCATGAAGTCGGATTCACGGGGCGCATTGGTGGAATGGTGTGCCGGAAAACCAGCTTGTTGAAGGAAGAATGATTTGATGGGAGTACGAGGGCACCTATGCCTAAGGTGGGCGACTCAGAAACAAGAAGTGAGCTTCCATCAAGTGATGAGAAGACCCTCCTGACAAGTCGAGTGCTTGTCAAGGTTGCAACTAACGGGGAGAGCGTGGTCTCGAACGAGAAAAAGTCTAGACGTTTAGGCAAGGGACAAGAAGGCAAAAGAGCATGGCGCGGAGCTGCGGGACGACTTCGACCATTGCGGAAAATAGGAAAGGTGTGTGTAGATTCCAAGGGAAAGGCGTACTTGCCTGCGTCAAAGAAGCATTCACCTCGCGGAGGAGTTGAAGCGTTCCACAAAGTTAAGTGCTTGGAAGTGGCATCTTCATCAAGTGCTCATGAAGAAATTTGTAAGGCTCACATGAGGATTTATGGTGCAGAGGAGATGGCGCGATTTCGAAGGGAGTATGGGCCCCGGGTTGAAGAGTGCTGCGAATCTGTGTCGACGAGAGCGTCGACTTAGAGTGGTGGGGGAGGTTTGTCATACCCCTAAAAGTGTGACGTGTTGGGATTCATGAATTTGACTATGATAGATGTGCTTCCCAAGCTCAACAAGCGATTGAAGAGCAAAAATGGTGAATCGTACCGGTGTGCAACATGTTTTGGCAGATTTCGTGAAGGATTGATGTTGGCTTATGGGTGAAGACAATTAATGAGTATTGATGGTGCAAGGAAGGATGTCCCAAGTATGTTAAGGAATTTTGGTAGAAATGCCTTAGTCCATACTCAAACAAGTGCTTTGTAAAGTATCCCGACAAGTACACAGCAGGTGCCTCAGTAAGTGCATTCATAACTTGTCTAGTGTGCATAGTCGAGTGAAGGATGAACAGAGCTGGCCCAAGAGTTTGGAGTTCGTGTTTGAGTGATCAAGAAGGAATCCTGGAGTGCAAGAAACTTTCTTGATGGCTTCCCCAAGGCATTTCATTGCCTTTATGCAAGCAAAAGCTGCCCCAAGGCAAAAAGAAGAGCCTAGTGACTAAGGGTATGTGCTCTTTGATGTCTAATTGAAAGGAATCCGCCACAAACCGACTTAGGAGATTTCTTGGACGCCAATTTACTCTCCTTTTCCGCCCTAATCTGAAGTCTTAGCCCCTAAGAAAGATCAAATCCGTCCAATATAGCCCAAGATATGAAGATCAAATCTGATGCTGAAAATATATCTCAAAGAGGTATATATTGTGATATATATATATATGGTTTGATTGTATGCTAAAGATATGTATATGTAATAAATATATATCCTAAGATAAATATATATATTTAAGTGGTTATAGATATATATAGGTGCTGGCTAAATATATATATTTACTTGATAGGATTTGGGTCTAGATATATATATATCTATATCTAGGAGGGATTTGTGGCAGCTCTTAGGCTATAAAAGGAGCTGCTCTCCCTTGTGTTTTGGGGTTCTTGAGAGTTCCAAAAACATGTGTTATATGTATGTGAGTGTTAGGTCATATTTTGCACACCCAACTATGACAAAACTGATTAGTGAAAGTGAGTGTCTAAATTGTGTGGGTATAATTCAGGCGCGCAACCTTTGTTGAGTAATAAAGACAAGTGTTCCACTATCTTGATTGTTTGTGTCAGACCTAAAATCTGAGCTATGGCGAATTACGTTTTGAAAACGTGGATTTTTGAAAAGAGTCGCGACTAGTTAATTATAAGGGTAACTAGAAACCTCAAATTGCCTAGGAAAATAACGAATTAACACCTAGGCATAAAATCGGTCTACGAATAGAAATTCGAGTTCTGGGGTTCTATTACAGAAATAAAAACATTGTTTAAAATTCCGCCCTTTCGGTCTGTAATTCACCTATTTTGCCATCTGAAATTTCCCTAAACAAAACGAATAACTGAATCTATATAAACTGAGAATATGCATGTAAGTTTCGTAATAATACGAAGGGTAATTAAAACATAAATTCTATATTAAGTTGTGGGTATATGCAATATACTGGTGACACTCTAAGCAAAATTCGCATGCAATAATTTTAATATAATAATAATAGAAGGATTGGGAAAAAGACAAAACTCACATTAATGCATGTATATAATATATATATGTATATAATTGGAGATAAATACAGAGAGAGTGTAGACCTTCATCTAATCTGATGGTGGATCGGAAGCTGGACATGGTTGATCACAGAGCGGCTACTAGAGGATAACGGCTGGCATTCAAACAGAGGTGAGGCCGTGATACCGGGCGTGATAGTCAGACCAGCACTAGCAGATAAATCAACAACGGCAGCAGAGTCGGAGCGCACGCAGCAAGGAAGGCTGGATGATGGAATCGGGAGACGGCTGTAACGGAGGTGGGGTCGGCGATGCCTCAGCCGGGTTGCGTCGCTAGTTCTGTGGAGGTCCGTACGAAGGGGGATGAGGGCTGATGTGGTCTCCGGCGAGAGTGCGAAGGGCTCCGGTTGGTGGATCTCGGCAAGGTACGGGATGGAGCTGGATCGGATGTCGAGCTGCGTTGGAGGTCCTGGCCTGGCTGGAGCGAAACAGAAATAGAAGTGGCGTGCGGGTGGCATCGTCAGAGTCAGGGACAGCACCGGAAGTCCATGGCCGGCTGAGCAGATAGGAAGACAACCAACAAAGACAAGTAGAGCAGCAGACGACTCCGGCGGAGCTCCGGCGATGGCAAGCGGACCACCGTGGCAGCAGCAGGCAGCGAGGTTTCGCCGGACTTCCGAAGGTCCGGTCACCGGCGGTCGAGCAATGGAGAAGACGCAGGAGGAAGAGAAAAAAATAATAGAAAAGCAAAAAATAGTTTGCACGCAAATCAATGCGAGTTTTTTTTTATTTATTAAATTTCCTGTTGTTTTATTGTGTCCTCCTCCCTTTACAACGATGACAGATGTATATATATATAGTGCAATAATAGCTAGGGTTTTACACTAGTTTAGGAAGTAAATAAACTAATTTATTCTCCTAATTAATACTAAATATTCTGAACACTTAATACAAATATTCATAAAATATACACTGCAATAAACATACAAACTATCCTAATTTTGCACTGGAGAATTCTTGGAAATTTCTTGACTTGCCATATTTAGAAATTTCCTCATTTAGCGCGCCACATGTTACGCGTGTCGTGTATGGTCCGAAATTAGGTGTTTACAGTTTGCCCCTTTTTGGGCGGATTCTCGTAGAACATGTTCGAGGGGATTCGTCCAAAGACAAGGAAACACCTAATTTTGGATGAGAAGTCTGTCTTTCTTTTGAGTCTTCGAGTCTTCAAGGAGCTCTTGGCTTATTAGAGATGATGCGAAAAAGTAGAGCCTCCGTCGGCGGCGCCCCTGTTGGCGGTGCCTCCGTTAGCGTGCCCCTGATGGCGGTGGTGCCCCTAATGGCGGTGTGCCTCTGTTGGCGATGTAGAAAGTAGAACCTCCGTCGGCAGTGCCCATGTTGGTAGTGCCTCCATTGTAGTGCGGAAAAGTAAAGCCTCCAGTGGCGTGCGGAAAAGTAAAGCCTCGGTCGGCGGTGCCTCCATTGGCGGTGCCAAAAGTAAAGCCTCCAGTGGCGTGCGGAAAAGTAAAGCCTCGGTCGGCGGTGCCCCTGTTGGCAGTGCCTCCATTGGCAGTGCAGAAAGTAAAGCCTCCAGTGGCGTACGGAAAAGTAAAGCCTCCAGTGGCGTGCAGTAAAGTAAAATCTTGATCGATGGTGCCTCCAGTGGCGAGCGACAAGAAAAAGCCTCCAGCGGCGTGCAATAAAGTAAAACCTTAATCGATGATGCCTCCAGTGGCGAGCGATAAGGAAAAGTCTCCAATGGCGTGTATCGGAGAAGAGCCTCTAGTGGCGTCTGTTGGAGAAGTGCCTCTAGTGGCGTGACTAGCGAAGGCTGAATACTAAGGCTTCGTTCGTCGGGGTTGACTATCAGGAAGCTGGAGAACTTCAGATCCTGATTGTCGGTTGTGACTTGTAGGAACAGACTGTAACAGTCCTACTCATCATTTGAGTGGTGACTTGCGAGAACAGACTCTAACCGTCCCATTTGCCATGAATTTGACTCGTAGGAACAGACTGTAACAGTCCTACTCATCCTTGAATGGTGACTCGCGAGAGCAGACTGTAACTGTCCCGCTTGCCCTGAAGTTGAATCGTAGGAACAGACTGTAACAGTCCTACTCATCCTTGAATGGTGACTTGCGGGAGCAGACTGTAATCGTCTCGCTTGTCGTGAGTTTGACTTTGAAGACGCTGTATAGTAGAAAATACGCATGCGCATGAATGTTTGTCCCTCATTTTTGCCTAAAATGCGCATGACGCGACAATTTAGCGGGATCCTTCATTTTCTTTTTTTTTTTTTATCTCTCATATTCTCTCCTTTTGCCACGGTCGATTGAGAGATTTCTGACCGTGCCCCTCGATTTTATTTATTTTCTCTCCTTTTGCCATGATTGCAATTTCTGAATTTGCAACCATGCCCCTCATTTCCTGATTTTGCCTAGGCCGCCATTTCGGGTTTTTAACCTAGCGGAAGCACTCTTTGTTTGGTAGCCGATTAAACGGTGACTGTGACCCGTACTTTATTTTCCGCCTCGATGCGAGAGTATTTGTAGCCGTTTGGAGGGTGACGTGACCCTTTTCTCACTGTCTTCAATGTTGCGGGAGCTCTTTTGATTGTAGCCATTTGGAGGGTGGCTGTGGCCCTTTATTCCCAGTTTCTGATACGGGAACACTCTTTGTATATTGATGGGTTTCGCTAAAGCCGTTAGGCCCTTTAACGACGAGTAAACGGTGAATAGGCCCACTGGGCCTCAAAAGAGGTCAAGAAGACCAATGCGAAGGGTCCCGATGGTGAAGGGTCCCGAAAAGGTCAGTCCCGATATGCGAGCTGGACGCTCCCGATGAGATGCCTTTAAGTAGGCCCCGATGAGATGCCTTTAAGTAGGACCCGATGAGATGCCTTTAAGTAGGCCCCGATGTTGAATCCCTGAAAATGTTGGCCCTGTCACGATGACGAGGGGCCCCGAGCGGTGACCAAATGAGATAACTCTGGAGTCCCCGATACTGGTCGGGACTTGCTATCAGAGGTTGAGGCCGAGAAACACGCCCACTATCAGAGTAGTGGCCGAGATAAGCGGAACGTGGCCGAGAAAAGCGGAACGTGGCCGAGATAAGTGGGATCGTGGCCGAGATAACCGGAACGTAGGCTAACCGCCCTAGCGGTTCATCAGGTAACTGAAGTAACTCCTCTCCTATTGGCAGAAGTTACCTCAGATCAAGAACACATTGACATACTCATACTCTTGCTTGCCAGTTTCATCGAGATACTCATTTAAGCATCGAAGAGGGATTCTGGGTCACCGCCCGGTCTAATCCCCTCTTGCAGGATTACGTGGAGCGAAGGATTTCGGATTTCCGTCAAGACCGTACCGGAGTTCCAACCGTGATCCAACATTGGCGCCGTCTGTGGGAAACGTAACGAAAAGCCAAAAATGACTTCTACTCGTTCAATGGCGGCTGGCAAGCAGAAAAAGCAAGGACAATCCGGTGGTTCCCGTCACCCTGCTGGAACTCTGAATTCAGGGCTGCCGGAGCGTGCTGTGGACCAAAATCCCCCTGCTGAGGTTTCCCGAACAGGGGGGCACAATGAAGTTCCTGAGGATACTGCTCAACACCAAGAGATTAGGGAGGAGGATGCTCCTCCAAACGCGTATTTGACGAAGGCTGTGGCGGATGCCATGCCGATGTTCTTGAAGGCCATGGAGGCTCTCCTAGAGCGTAGAGAGGCTGCCAAGAAGGAGGAGGTGCCTCCGCCGAGGGAGGATCAGAATGTACAGGAGGCCCAACCCAGAAACCGGGACAAGGGCAAGGAGCCCGCTTAGTCGGAGCGATTTGTAATCGATGGGCCTGGACCGGTGCAGCATAGGACTATTCCCCTTAATGGTCCCATCACCCCCGACCAGGTGGTGAAGATCGTGAAAATTTGCATGGGGGATCAGAAGCAGATGATGTCGGAACTGAGGGATCGATCCACCCATCCCTTTGTTCCCCGATTGATAGACACCCTCGCCCCGCCAGGGCTGGGTATCCCCACAATTAAGGAGTATGATGGCGAGGGAGATCCAGTTCGCCATGTCCAGAAGCATGTCATGGCCTGTTTGGGCAGAGCCCCCGATGATGATACCGTGTGTGTGCTGTTCCCGGCCACATTGGGAGAAAGGGCCCTGACGTGGTTCTTCAGCCTGCCCCCAGGATGCATTTCCAGCTGGGCTGATATGCACGACCGTTTTATTCAGCAGTACCAGGGTCGTCGGCGCCTCTTGAAGAGCGTGAGGTCCCTAGCCCAGGTGGTGCAGAGGCCCGACGAATCGCTGGCACATTATTACCAGCGGTACACTGCTAGCGTGGCCGAGATCGATGAGGAGATATCGGAGGGAGAGACTATCCGTACCTTCCTTCGGAACCTGACAGCCCCCTATGGTTCCGATCTGATGCATAGTGTGGCCGCGAAGGCCGTGTGGAGCATGGAGGCGTTGCAGACGAGGGTAAAGCAGCAAATCGATGTGCAGGAGTCGAAGATAGCTGCTGGAGAGCTTGATCCTCCGAAGTCAAATAAGGGGAAGCAGTCGTTCAAACCATTGGATGGCCATAAGCGGAAGGATAAATCCGAGGGCAGTCGGAGTCGATGCCGTTCTGATCGAAGGGAGGACAGGCGTCTCCCGAGGAAGGACAAGCGGGAGGACTATCACATTCCTCTCAATAGTTCCATGGCTGAGGTCTTAACTGTGATGGATCGACAGGGTATCTCCAGGTACCCCCCCGAAAAAGAAAGGAGAATTTTTGGGAGCTCGCACCGATCGTTACTGTCGGTTCCACCGCGCTAGCGGTCACGACACTAATCATTGTCGGGAGTTGAAGAAGGAGATTGAAAAGCTGATCCAGAAGGGGAAGCTTAAGGAGTTTGTGGCTGAGAGGCCGTGTCGATCCCGCTACCGATCTCGATCGCGGTCCCGTTCCCGATCCCGCGATCGGTCCCCAAGGAAGAAGAAATCAGAGCCGGAGTCTTCTGGTGCCCGTAAGGAGAAGCGGGGCACCATTAATGTGATTCATGGAGGATTGGCAGCAGGAGGTGATACTACAACCTCTCAGGCGGTCTATGCCTCTAGAATTTTCGCTGCTGTGGTGCTGGGCAAGAGGTCCCGATCCTGGACCGCGAAGGAAGAGATGGTGATTTCCTTTTCAGCGGAGGACCTGGTAGGTGTGGAGACTCCACACGATGATGCTTTGGTCGTTACCCTGGACGTGGATGGGTACGAGATGAAGCGAATTTTGATCGACGGAGGAAGCTCCTCCGATATTCTGTTTATGGATGCGCTGGAGGCCATGGGGAGAACGAAGAAGGACCTGAAGCAAGTGAACTTTCCGATGGTTGGATTCTCTGGTTCTACCTCCTATCCGTTGGGAATGATCACCTTACCAGTGGAGTTCGGTAGTGGGTGGAAAATGGAAAGGAGGAATGTGGAGTTCGTGGTGGTTGAGTCCGCGGGAACCTATAATGCGATTATCGGGAGAACTACCATCAACCCGCTGATGGCAGTTGCCTTGACTGTTCACCAGAAGATGAAGTTCCCGACTGACCACGGAGTCGGGGAGGTCAAGGGCAACCAAGTGGCTTCCAGGAGATGCTATGTTAATGCCACCCGAAGGAAAAGACGGGAGGCTATGACTATCCTCCAAACCGATGCTGATCCCAGAGAGGATTGATCAAGAGGGCCCGAGAATTGATCAAGCTGCTGAAGGAGTTCAAGGAGCTGTTTGCCTGGTCCCCGAGTGATATTCCAGGTATCAGCCCTGACGTGATTGTACATGAATTGAAGATTGACCCCGCAATCAAGCCTATTGCGCAGAAGAGGCGTCCGATGGGCGCAGACAAGAGAATCATGATCCAACAGGAGGTGGGCAGGTTGCTCGACGCTGGATTTATCAAGGAGCTCCGATTCCAGACTTGGGTCGCCAACCCGGTCCTAGTGAAGAAGAGCAATGGGAAATGGCGGATGTGTGTTGATTTCCGCGACTTGAATAAGGCTTGCCCGAAGGATTGTTACCCGCTTCCGAGGATCGACCAGTTGGTGGATGCTACGTTGGGACATGAATTGTTGAGCTTCATGGATGCTTACTCTGGCTATAATCAGATCAAGATGGCTAAGGAGGATGCCCCCCACACTGCCTTTTATGCTGATAGCGACATCTATCACTACGATGTCATGCCCTTTGGATTGATTAATGCCGGGGCAACTTATCAAAGGATGGTGAACAAGCTCTTCGGGGATATGCTGGGGAAAACCATGGAGGCTTAAGTGGACGATATGCTGGTAAAGTCTCGACAGGCTGAAGATCATGTAAGCAACTTGGCGGTGGCGTTTGAGCGGATGAGGCATCATCAAGTTCGTTTGAACCCAGCCAAATGCGCCTTTGGAGTGCACTCGGGGAAGTTTTTGGGCTTTATGGTAAGCCAAAGGGGAATTGAGGTGAACCCCGAGAAGCTGAGGGCAATCGAGGAGATGCAGTCTCCGACAAATCATCGGGAGGTGCAAGTACTGAATGGCCAACTAGCCGCAATGAATCGCTTCCTGTCTAAGGCAAGTGACCGATCCATGTCATTTTTTGAAGTACTGAGGGCCAACAAGAAGTTCGAGTGGACTGCCAAGTGTGAAGAGGCATTCCAAGCACTCAAGCAGCACCTCCGCACCCTTCCGCCATTGGCAAAACCGATTCCAGGCGAGCCGCTCTATCTATTTATGGCTGTTTCTGAGTTTGCTATTAGCTCTGTGTTAGTGAAGATTGTCGAGGGTAACCAAGTCCCCGTTTATTATGTAAGCAAGGCGTTTGCCAAATCTGAAATGAATTACCCCGCCGTTGAGAAGTATCTTTTTGCGTTGATCATTACTGCTCGGAAGTTGAGGCCTTACTTCCATGCGCATGAGATTACTGTGTTGACGAATCAGCCTTTGAAGCATTTTTTGAACCGACCTAATGCGTCGGGGAGATTAGTAAAATGGGCAGTTGAGCTTAGTGAGTTCCGCATTCACTTTGCTCTGAGAACGGCCATCTAAGGTCAGGCGTTGTCGGATTTCATAGCAGAGTCTACAGCCCCCGATCTGGAAGAAGCGGGTTCTGTAGAGGGGGCAACCATGGAGGTCCCGATAGCAGAGCAACCAGAAATGGCGGAGCAATCAGAACAGCCAAATGAGGAAATACTTGGGAAATGTACACTGATGGCTCTTCGAGTTCAGACGGATCAGGAGCAGGGTTTGTATTGATACCACCTGGCGGAGGCGAGCCCCTTCGATATGCTTTGGCCTTAACGTTTAGGGCCACCAACAATGAAGCTGAGTATGAGGCTCTTATCACAGGCCTCAAAATTGCCAAAGGTACGGGAGTTGGTCATTTAAGGGTGAAATGTGACGCTGGTCTGATTGTGAATCAAGTCCAAGGACGATATGAGGCAAAGAACCCGGTGATGAGAAAGTACCTTCATGAGGTGCAAGTCTTGAAGGAGGGTTTCAAAAGTTTCGATATTGAGGCAATCCCGAGGGAGAAAAATGCGGAAGCAGATGCCTTGAGCAAATTTGCCTTGGGGGCACCCCTCGAGGAAAATCGGAAGGTGCACTTCTTGGAGAGGGTGATCTTGTCGACTACCGATCCATCGGAGGTGTGTGCCATTGAAGCAGGATCGGAGGAAGAGCCCACTTGGATGACCCCGATAGTCGCGTACCTGACCACGGGGGCAGTCCCCGATGATAAAGTAGCAGCTGACAGGATACGTCGGATCGCGGTTAATTACGTGGTGGTGGACAATCAACTATAAAAAAAGGGGTGGTTCTCAACTCCTTACTTGAAATGTGTAGTTGAGCCCGACGCAAATCGAATCCTTAGGGAGGTGCACGAAGGGGTCGCGGCTTGTCACGAAGGGGCCCGATCCATTGCGAGGAAAGTGCTGAATTTGGGCTATTACTGGCCTTCGATGAGCAAGGAGGCGACGATGTTAGTCCGATCTTGTGACGCGTGCCAGAGGTATGCCCCGAATATCGTGGCTCCGGGTGCTAATCTAACGTCCATCAAGAGTGCTTGGCCCTTCGCGCAGTGGGGTATCGACTTGGTGGGACCCCTCCCACAAGCAAAAGGTCAGTGTAAATATTTGCTTGTAGCCATTGATTATTTCTCAAAATGGATAGAGGCTAAGGCATTGGCCAAGACAACGGGGAACCAAATCGTCAAGTTTCTCCAGACCCATATCATATCCCGATACGGGATCCCCAAGGTGGTGATCAGCGATAATGGCCCTCCGTTCAACGGGGCCCAGTGGAAGGAGTACTTGGAGGAACTGAAAATTGAGAATCGGACAGCCTCTGTCCGTCATGCTCAAACCAATGGGCAAGTGGAGTCAGCCAACAAAACCGTGATGGATGGCCTGAAGAAAAGGGTCTATGCCTTGAAGGGTAAATGACTGGACGAGCTGGAAAACGTACTTTGGGCTGTTAGAACAACACCCAAAAGATCGACCGGGGAGACTCCATTTGGCCTCATCTATGGCACGGAGGCAGTTGCTCCCGTCGAAATAGCTGTGGCATCCCATCGGACGAGGTATTACGAACCTCTGTCGAATGATGAAATGAGGCGTTTGGACTTGGACTTGGTCGAAGAGAAGAGGCGGAGTGCTGAGGAGGTCCAGGCTCGGATGCGCTTGGCAACGGCCCGATATTATAATCGACGAGTCAAGTCTCGACAGTTCTTTGTCGGGGAACTGGTGTGGCGTCGGAACGAATTTACCTTTTTGGATCGGATCAACAAGATGTCGCCAAAATGGGAAGGACCTTATAAGGTCGTGGGGATGCCAGCTCCAAATGCGTACAAGTTGGAAGACCTCGATGGCAGAGTATTAAAGCATTCTTTTAGTGGTGAACACTTGAAGAAATGTC
The DNA here is from genome assembly GCA_036873135.1 of Clarkia xantiana subsp. parviflora. Classification (NCBI taxonomy): domain Eukaryota; kingdom Viridiplantae; phylum Streptophyta; class Magnoliopsida; order Myrtales; family Onagraceae; genus Clarkia; species Clarkia xantiana. The sequence continues at coordinate 34,156,111 of JAPTYO010000008.1, forward strand.
ATGTTTAAGGTTAAGTCGCCTTCAGTGGTGCACGATGTTATTAAGTCGCCTTAAGTGGTGCACGATGTTATTAAGTCTCCTTAAGTGGTGCACGATGTTATTAAGTCGCCTTAAGTGGTGCACGATGTTATTAAGTCGCCTTAAGTGGTGCAAACTATCTATCGTTTGATTCAATGTAAGTAGATTTTAAGCCATCAGTGAATAAAGAGGTTGCTTCCAATCAGATTGTTCTTAGATTTATTCTAAGTGTTGTTAAGTCGCCTTAAGTGGTGCAAGTTACTAAGTCGCCTTAAGTGGTGCAAGTTGTTAAGTCGCCTTAAGTGGTGCACGATATTAAGTCACCTTAAGTGGTGTGGGTAAAATGTCTTAAGTGACGCAATCACCTTAAGTGGTGCAGTGATAATCAGAACCAAAAAAGATTTGATATTATAAAAATCTGCGAGGTTCACGATAAAGGAGGAAATTACAAGGACTATAAAGATAGAGCATTAAACTTGGTCCTTGTCAGCATCGGCGGAAGCAGGATCCACGAGATCTGTGGCAGAAGGCTCCAAAGGATCGGACCCTTGGAGGTCAGTCGATGAGGGTTCAGCTACTGGAGGGTCAATTATCGGGGGATCAACTGTCGGGAGATCGGCACTTGGAAGCTCCGCCACGTCTTCAACACCCTCGGGGGTGTTGCCCTCATCACTCTCCTCCGAGAGGTCGAAATACCTCTTCGCAAAGGGGGCGAGAGTCGCAGACTTGTCAAAGTTAATAGCGTCGCCATATTCCAAATGGAGCTCCTCGACCACATTGAAGAGGGTGTTCTCCACCTTCGCGGTGCAGAATTTCACCGCGTCAGCTTGGAAGTCCTCAGAGCCCCGATAATCTTCCCGACCCTTGGTTTCACCCTTGGTTTCAGCCTCGGCCAGTTTGGCAGGGACCTCAGCAAGTTCCCGCTCCAGTCTCGCCTTGGCGTCTTCCAGAGCCTTCTTCTCGAGGACGAGTCTGTCCTGAGCCTCCGCATCCTTTTTCCGCTCCTGCTGCTCCCGCTTCAGCAGCCCCTCGAAGTCCTGAACCCGCTTTTGGAGGTCCCGAGTCTTTCGATTAAGGATGGCCTGCTCCTTAGCCAATTTCCCCCTCGAAGACTCGGAGGCGGCGAGATCCTCCTCGAGCTTGGCTACAACCCCGGGAGCCCCCTTGGCCCGCTCCTGCTCCAGAGCCTCCTCGAAGGCCAGAATGTACCCGAAGCAGCGGTTTATGTCCGCCATCTCCTGTGAAGAAAAGAGGGAAAGGTTAGCACATGAATATCCTGCTTTATTGATTAAAGAGTGAAAATAGGAACATTACCTCCACCCGACGGATAGCCATTCCACGGATATCCGCGCGGACGTCCTCCGGATCCATGGAGAGCGGAAGCCTCAGAGATGGCAGAACCGAGCCTGCCACCAAATGAAGACCCAGCTCCGGGTATGTATCACCCTGTCGGAGTTGTACTCCTTGCAGCGTCTGGATCGGGGTCCAGGGAGCCGCCTCCTGGTTGGGGTCGTAGACCTTGTAGAAGCTCCCGTCCAAGGGGAGAGGAGGAGGACCGACTGGAGTCGTAGATGTGCGCATCTCCGAGTCGCCCTGGGACCCAAAGGGAGTCAAGCTGTGGATGGGCGAATGCTGCTGCGAAGGAGACGAGGGGGGCAGCCCCCTGGAGGTTGGTTTCAGTGGGGACTGCCTCGTCCCCCGACGATGAATCAAGGCAACGCCCTCGTCTGTCTCCTCGGAGGAGTCCAGATCTTCCACCCGACGAAACTGATCGCCTGTCTGGGTTTCTCCAGCCCCCGATCCCATCGGGGCAGGAAGTTGAGGGAGACCCTCTCCAACTGGAGCACCGGAAAGTGGTGCCCATGCTGAAACTCAAGCCCCCGACTGAGTTCCCGAGTGACCTGCACCTGGAGGATAAGATGCTTCAGAAAGATAGTCAGGAAGTTGGTCAGGGTCCTTACACCGGATGACGCGCCGAGAGAGGTATTGGTCTGTCCCGTGGTAGTTGTAGTAACCCGCCTTGAGGATGCGGGGAGTTTCCCCTCGGAGGATGCGTTTAATCTCTTTGATTCTGGCCTCCTTGCTGGAGGGGATTAACTCCTTAGGAACTTGCTTCCTGTACGATTTAATAGCTAGGCGGAGCTGTTTACCTTCTTCAGCATTCTGGACATTGAAGAGCCTGTCCATCTCCTCTACTCGGGTCCGCTTAGTCCTCTCCGCGGAGGGAGATCCCGACGAATGAGTGGCCTTCTTTGCCGACTTCCTCTTCCGCGCGGGGCGCTGGACAGCGTCGGTCTCTCCCTGCTTAAGGAGGAGATTGGTCAGCAGTGATACCTTCTTAGCTGCAAACAATGGAAAACAGAGACGTGATCAGAAATATTACCCAAGGAACCATATTGGAGGGGCCGTCGTGGAGTTGACCCCCAGAGATCGTATCGAGGAGGCGGATCCCGGCCTCCACCAGGTCCCGCTCCTTGAGGGTGTTAGCGTCGAGGGGAGTGTAAGATTCCCCCCAACGGTAAAGCTGGATGCAGTGAAGGATTTGGAAGTCTTCATCAGAATAGGTATGATAAGCGGGAGGAGAGTCCGCTTCAACCTCCCATCGGGGCCATGGGATAGAACTGTTCTTAATGAAGAAGTAGCTCCTCTTCCACCCGCTGTTGTCAGACCCTGTATCAATAAGGAGTCCCCGACCCTTGACAACCTTCCAGGTGTCACTGATCCAACTGCACCGGGCAAGCTGCTGCTTATTCCATTTTGGCATCCGAGGATAGAAGGCGCAAACCCCAGCCTCGTTGCACTTCATTCCGTAGAAAGTCCAGAAGAGTTGGAGGCTGTAAACCCACTTCTTTCGGAAGCAGAGAACTTGAAAAGCATTCCACACGCGGATGGCGTGTGGGGAGAAGGTATTCGGATGCGTCTTTTAATGGGCGCACATCTCAACCCAATTACCGCAGAAGGGGAATCGGATCCCTGCCGTCTGTCCGGTGGAGACAAATACCTCCCCTGCCTCGGGACGAGTGACCACAGGGTCGCCCGAGGCACGGTAGCGAGAATAAGGAAGGCGAGGCTCCCAGGTCGAGGTAATGCATCCTTCTCGGAGGGCTGCATCATAGGCAGTCACCGAGATTTCATTGGAAGCGTAATCGAAGTTGAAGGGTTTTCTCCCCTCAGAACTGGATCCGCTGTCTGAAAATTAGCCATGGCAGGAAAAGGCGTGGTGGGTTTTCGGAAAAATACACGCAAACTGATCAAAAACAAATGAAAGGCTACGCTAATATCAGAAAAGGAAGTCTTACCAGACATGATGAATCGAAGCGAAAAGGATGATCTTAACGGTTGCCGGAAAGCTGATTGGAAAACAGGAAGCCGAAGAAGAAATTGTGCTTTCGAAATTGCAGAGGTTTTGAAATCGCAGAGAGTGAAACGGTAAAAGAGAAAGAATAACAGTGCCCAGAATTAGGGTTTTATAGGGGAAGGGACAGTCGAAGGGACATTCTAATCTGGACCGTTGAAGGCGAAACGTTTCAATCCGAGCCGTTGAGATAAAATGGGGCAGAAGGGAAAGAGACGTTAATGATGAAACGGCCTGAAAAGTGCTTTTTCAGAAAAATCAGGCACGGGTGCCAAAACCGTCGCTTCGTCACCCGCTGCATTTAATGGCCGAGTAACCGAGGAGTCTTCTCGGATTTGGTGACTATCCTCGAGGTATCGAGGAATCGTGGACGAGAAGATCTGTGTCAATGAATTTTGTCAAGGGAAAAGCCTCCGATACCGATATCGGAAGGTCGGGAGTTTAAAGACACGACGAACTGTAAGTCCCTCATGTCTTGGGGGCAAATGATGGGTTTCGCTATAGCCGTTAGGCCCTTTAACGACGAGTAAACGGTGAATAGGCCCACTGGGCCCTAAAAGAGGTCAAGAAGACCAATGCGAAGGGTCCTGACAAGAGGAGTCCCGATGGTGAAGGGTCCCGACAAGGTCGGTCCCGATATGCGAGCTGGACGCTCCCGATGAGATGCCTTTAAGTAGGCCCCGTTGAGATGCCTTTAAGTAGGCCTCGATGTTGAATCCCTGAGAATGTTGGCCCTGTCACGATGACGAGGGGCCCCGAGCGGTGACCAAATGAGATAACTCTGGAGTCCCCGATACTGGTCGGGACTTGCTATCAGAGGTTGAGGCCGAGAAACACGCCCACTATCAGAGTAGTGGCCGAGATAACCGGAACGTAGGCTAACCGCCCCAGCGGTTCATCAGGTAACTGAAGTAACTCCTCTCCTATAAAAAGGCAGAAGTTACCTCAGATCAAGAACACATTGACATACTCATACTCTTGCTTGCCAGTTTCATCGATGATGGATATACGCCCAATTTGAACCCGTTGACTTCCGAATCGTTATATTTTTATCACCCCGTTAATGATTGTAAATCGAAACTTCAACTCGAACACTTCGCGAAAACACCAACGGCCCGGACGAGGCCGAAGCGCTCGTCCGGCCGAGTCAAACTCACCTAGGTGAGGTTGGGTGGCCACACCCGACCTCCCCTAGGGGAGATCGGGTGGACCAACCCGATCTCTCCTAGGAGAGATCGGGTCGGCCAACCCGATCTCCCCTAGGGGAGATCGGGTCGGCCAACCCGATCTCCCCTAGGGGGGATAGGGTTGGCCAACCCTATCTCCCCTAGGAGGGGTTGGGTGGCCTCACCCAACCCCTACCCTTGGGGGTCGGATTTTCCTCCCCCCCAAGGGCCCCGGCACCATTTTTTGGACTCCCATACTCGGTTTATTCCGCCTACCTTCTCCGTATCCTAAGGTCTTAATTATGTGTTTAAAGGATAATTAATTGTGTTTAAAAGTTAACGATGTCATTAAGCTACCTTAATGACACCGTTGCCTATAAATACAACTCCTCCACTATTCATTTGATCATCTGGGCAAGTGGCATAATTTGGCTCTGACATCTCTCTAGCTTTATCTCTCTAAAACCGTACTGACTTAGGCATCGGAGAGGGTTCATCTGGCACCACCCCCCCTCTGTGCCTGGTATTGCCCCTCTTGCAGGGTGGCAAGGAGAAGAGAGCCAAGGAAGCAGAAGAGCATAGAGCAGAAGGACAAGCCCCAGGGGGTAAGAAGTACAAGCCTTAGGGGGTCAGAAGGAGAGAAGGAAAGGAGGTCAGAAGGAGAGAAGGAAAGGAGGTCAGAAGGAGAGAAGGAAAGGAGGTCAGAAGGAGAGAAGGAAAGGAGGTCAGAAGGAAAGAAGGAAATGAGGTCAGAAGGAGAGAAGGAAAGGAGGTCAGAAGGAGAGAAGAGAAGGACATATATCAGAACAACTACCCCAAGGAAGCAGAAGGGCATGGATCAGAACGACTAGCCCTAAGAACACTGAACCCGACATTTCATTAGTGGGAGATAAATTCTAGATTGACGACCCGTTGACCTAGACTTTATAACCTAACACTTGGCGCCGTCTGTGGGCTTCGAACAGAAAGCCTGACAATTACGAGAGCGAAGACGAACAACTTAGTGTCTAGAGATAATCGCCCACCTGGGGGCAATAGGCAAGAAAGACAGCCTATACCTCCAGCAAGGCTGCCTAACCCAGAGAAACAGTCTGCACACTCAGAGTCTCAGGTAACCCCACAGGCACCCCAGCCTAACAAGCAGGGAGGAGAACCTTCACGCCCAGCTGGCTAGGAGGCTTCCACAGCTTCAACTCCATTGACTAGGAAGCCACAGGGACAGGGGGGCAACAAGGAGTGCCATCCCAATACACGGCACCCCCATAGGGATACCACTATGAGGCACAACCTCAAGGGTATCCATATGGAATACTGACTCAAAGGAACGACAATCGTGCCCACAGAACCAACACAAGGCCGGCATACACACAGGGAGCACATACAGTGACTCCAGGGCTGGTAAGCGCCTCGGACGAGCTACTAGCTTACAGAGAGACCCTAAGGAATAGGCAGGAAAGGCAACACCGACAGGAAGGAGAAGAAGCTCATGAAGAGGAGCAAATCCCAACGGAAGAACGCCACTCGCACCCTCGAACAGGGCAGCGAGGAGAACAAAGGAGAGACAACCAAAGCCCACCCCCAGGGGGAAGGCAGCAGTCTGCGCCTCCAAGGCAGCAACAGAGACAGCAGGATGCCATGGCATACACCCCTCTGGGGGCAGATAGACAGGCAAGACCTCCAAGGAGGCATGAATTCAACCAAGTACCCCAACAGGGACATACACCGCACTAAGGGAGGACATACATGCCAGACCAACAAGGATATAGGAGTTCCAACATCCACCCTGGCAATGTACACATACAGTCCGTATCACCACAGACATGACCAAGGGACATACCAAGGAAAGCTCAAAGGGAGGGACATAGTCCCAACAACACAACAAGGCAACCACCTACCCATGATACAGCACGACAGGTCCAAACCCCTCATGCATTACAACCCTTGGCACACATCCCCCTAGGACAGGGGAGCAGTCGAAAAGACAAGAATTTGAACAGGGGACTCATAGAGTACCACACCATGTTAGTACATAGCTACTACAATGGGAAGTCTCATGGAGAGACATAGTGGAGTGAGACCACACATAGCATACATGAAGGATACACCTCCACCTAGTCCACCTTGCAAGGATGCGACCTTATATTCCTCAAGTGGAAGAAATACACACAGACTAACGGAGGAAAACAGTTACATTACCAAGGAAGCAGGGGATATCAACACCCCACACCCATATCCTTCCCATATCCTCTTATTTAATTTAACTGCATAACAAGTCAACTCCCTAAAAGGGGTAGATTTTGATACTTGATATCAACATGTTTTCCAAGAATGACCATACCGGACGCCTTCGGGCTCCGTGATATATATATACACAGGTGGACCACTAGAAGAATCAGTAAAAGGCCGTCGCCAATCAAGAGATGCACAAGCAACAGATTCCTCAATCCCAAAGAACACCTATAAGGTCAAGTTTCTGGGAAAGATCACAAGATGGAAGGCTCACTTACAAAAATAAGTTGAGCACTCCCAACATCCTATAGAGGAACTACCATGAAGGTCACAAAGGATTACCCCTACTACAACCTTCCACTAAGCATCCTAGGGCCAAACCCGTCAAAGGATCCCATCTGGCATTGGTATGCAAGGGGGGTACCAGTCACAACATGCCCTCCCCACAAACGCCCATTAGCACAAGAGGGGGTAGCCGCGAACACATCCCTCCAAAAATAGAGGAAACCATATCACATGGGTAACGCCCACCATCAGAGGCAAACACCTCCAGCGGATCTTTATCATTTCACAAAATAGGCAGGAGATACAACTACACTTAGAAAGCTCATCCCAGGTAATGAAATACACTTCCATCAAAAACCCTCAAGGACAACAAGCCTAGCAAAGGAAGAACGGTGACACCATCATCAAGCTTTTAAAAAGGGATATGGAAAACATAGTATTTCCACACAATGATATGTTAGTCATAAGAGAGGGAATCACCAACTTTGACATGAAGAGAACCATAGTACAGGAAGGGAGTCCGTCAGACATCTCCCATGACCAACCATTGATGATACTAGAGAAGAGTCAGGCATACCTAATACCAAGGGACCCCCTACTAGTAAAGGTGGTCAGAACATCAACACACCCATTAGGGACACGGCACTGCAAATGAACCAGGAAAAGGATGGAACACATATCCTTACAAATATCCTTACAAGTATCCTTGCATTTATCCTTGCAAAAATAAACTCCGTAGATAAAGAGGTCATCTAATAGATGACTATGTCTCTGTTCTCAAAATATGATCCTAACCCGGAGATCCTTGGACTCCGTATCATATATGCAATGAATAACATGTTCATCAAAGATAGGTACACGAAGATTCAAGACAGCACAATAAAGATTAGGCGCATACCTCTACCAAGTACGACACATTTGAGTGTTCATAAACACTCCCTCCCATCGCACAAGAAAGAAAGGCAGCCAAGGATACAAGTCCTAACAAAACAAAAATCGGTAGAAAATCCGGTCATTGAAGTCATGCACCAAGAGAGAAACTCTAAAGATGCAAGATTAGCAAAAGAGATAGTGCAACAACTAGAGTATGAAAAAGGAGATACATCTCCTACCAAGAGCCTTAGGGCAGGATAATAGTTCTACAAGATCAACCAAAGAAGAGCTCTAAAGCTTGGGGAGTGAGGTTTCAAGATCGACCCTCACACTAGACGCACATCCCGATCAAACACCTTGTCTGCAAATGATAAGACATTTGACCCTGGCATCCCATCAAGAAGAGAACCCCGATAAAAGGGACACTAGAACAATATCCCGCCTTTAAGGCCATACGGCGAATACATGGTGAATGAAGGATATGACAAAATGAAAAAGGAGGGACTTGTCAGTTCAACACACCTCAAACACGTATACGTACGCAATACAAATGCAGTCTCTAATGAAGCTATCCAACAAGGAATAGTCAATACGGGGGCAAACCCATGGAAAATCATGGAGCATCACTTGCAAACCTAAAGGAAAACATCCTTTTTAGGTTCAAGTCCTAATTCAAAGGAAGTCTATAATCAAGATTCAAGGTGGGAGGAGCATGACCAATGTGACACTCCCTAAAGGCATTGAAGAATACTCCAATGTAAAGGAAAAGGCAAAGCACACTAAGTGCCACAACACTCCAAGATTATCACAGCCCGGTCAGACCCCCCCATGCACGAGCAAAGAGCATGGATCAGATTGACTAGTCTGAAACACACCTACGAGATTAACAACTCAAGACGCCATTCTATGAGAGAGCTTTTCAACCTAAAACACAAGGAAGGGGGGGGGGGAAAGAATTTACAAGCACCCCTAGGATACAAACATTGCCACATCCTAGTTATCAAGAGAATGAAATCCACCCCAACCCACCCAAAGCAAAAGCTCTTCCACCCAACCTCCAAAGACACATCCGACAAAGGCATCATCCAAACCATGCCTATGACTGAAACAAGCAAGCATGAGAAAGAGTAAATCCTACAAGGGACACTCATCGCATTCAAACAAGCAGACAAGGGAGCCCCGAGCATAAGGGGTACCCAACCAAGAAAATGAACGAGGGGCCTTCAACGGCCAAATATGAAAGGCGGTGTGACCACCAAGCAACTTGGGGGGCACCAAACGAATAAGTGCTTGGTAGTCCACCTAAGTGTAAAAGAAGAGATTAGAGGCAGAAGATCACAAGAACATGCAATACCACTTTTCCTAGAAGAGGTCACATAAGAGGAAAACATCATCAACTCCCTATACGAACTCGTCCTAAGTTGGCAACACACAAACATCGCCCTCGAGAGGTGATCTCCCACATTGAAGGAAAAGCGTGGTAGCATGCAATATCATAAAAGGAAAAGTCAAGTAAAGACTCGAAAAGCATACCAAAGACGCACCCTACATGAGAAAGGACACAAGATAAGGTAACATTATGAGCCCTCCGGGAGCCAATCCCGCGAACACATTCGACGCCCCCAAGAGCATACCTTGAGAGTAGTTCTAAAACTACGAACCCTGTGCCCTCCGGGAGCCTATCCCGCGAACAGATTCGACGCCCCCAAGAGCGTATCTTGAGAGTAGTTTTTATACTACGACCTTCGACGCCCCCAAGAGCGTATCTTGAGAGTAGTGTCAATACTACGACCTTCGACGCACCAAGAGCGTATCTTGAGAGTGGTTTCCAAAAACTACGAATTTCGACGCCCCCAGGAGCGTATCTTGAGAGTAGTGTTCATACTACGACCTTCGACGCCCCCAAGAGCGTATCTTGAGAGTAGTTTCTATACTACGACCTTCGACGCACCAAGAGCGTATCTTGAGAGTGGTTTCCAAAAACTACGAATTTCGACGCCCCCAGGAGCGTATCTTGAGGTAGATTTGCAACCTACCAGATTCGACGCCCCCAAGAGCGTATCTTGAGGTAGAAAAAACACTACCAGATTCGACGCCCCCAAGAGCGTATCTTGAGGTAGATTTCAAACTACCAGTTTCGACGCCAACCAGGAGCGTATCTTTGGTCTAACTTGTGCCCTCCGGGAGCCTATCCTGTGAAACGTTAAGTGCCCTCCGAGAGCCTGTCTCGTGAACAGTTTTCGACGCCAACCAGGAGCGTATCTTTGGTCTAACTTGTGCCCTCCGGGAGCCTATCCTGTGAAACGTTAAGTGCCCTCCGAGAGCCTGTCTCGTGAACAGTTTTCGACGCCAACCAGGAGCGTATCTTTGGTCTAACTTGTGCCCTCCGGGAGCCTATCCTGTGAAACGTTAAGTGCCCTCCGAGAGCCAGTCTTGTGAACAGATTCGACGCCCACCAAGAGCGTATCTTTGGTCTAACAGTACCATATATACCATTTAAAGGGTATCAGAAGAGATCATCGCACCATACTGAGAAGGATTCTATGAGAAAATAATTGCAAAGTAAAGTTGTATAAAGAACACATAATGTTTTTTCTTGATGAGATAGCAGGTATGATGTGAAGGAAAGCACAAAAGAAAGATAAAGAAAGGAAAGCATATACAAAGGAGAAGTCCATGACCAAAGGATCATATACAGAAGCACAAGAGGTTATCATGAAAAGTAACGAGTTATCCTACCACCCATATCACAAGTCAAGAGAAGTATCTCAAAGGAACCCAACACCACCAAGAAGGATAGCAAAGACATGAAATCCAAAGTTCAAGGCTCTCAAAATAAGCTCGACCCATCAAGAAGAGAATTGCCTTACAAGTCACACAAATCAACCTCCGACAAATGTTATTGTCATGCATGTCGCCCTCGCGTGACCTATGCTCGTATCAGACTTGAACATCGTCAAGCACAACTCATGAAGGAGACATCTAAAGAGCATAAAGGATACAACATCCGACAAGACGAGACATCGGGACCTAACCCAACAAACATAGCCTACACAAAAGGCAACTATAACAATGAAGGCTCTCCAATGAGAAAGGAATACTAAAGCACAACTCCATACATCGTGATGTGGCTATCATGTCCACATACACTGAAGTGGCTATCATGTCCACATACCTTGAGGTGGCTATCATGTCCACATACCTTGAAGTGGCTATCATGTCCACATACCTTGATGTGGCTATCATGTCCACATACCCTGAACTAGCTATCATGTCCACACACTACAGAAGGGCTATCACTCCGACACATCACGAAGTGGCTATCACGTCCACATACCCCGAAGTGATTATCATGGCAGCACATCATAAAACATCTGTCAAAAACATGAATTGTAAAGACACCATCCCGACCACGAACATCAAAAGGCTACGCCTAGCCCTAGGAGGAGGTTCAAGAAAAAGGGAAAAACAACACCCTTCGTACGCTCATCAAAGGTAGGCACTTATATTTCAACCCACTGGGTGATACTAGGAAGGAGACGTCCTCATTATGAAGACAACCTCCATATCTCACGAAATCAACCATGAAGCAAAGAATCACGACAAGCACTATTGAGGGCATATAACAAAACGATCCCCACAACGATCACAACTACGATACTAGTAGAGGCTAACTCAAGAGCAGTCTCCACCAAACTCCAAAGCAAGAATTCGCTATCTTAATCAGAGCCATGGCAAGAGAAAGGAACCTCAATGAAAGGTGATGATCACACCCATCACCAAAAGAAAAATCTTCAACGCAGGGGTTAATAACATAACCCATAGGAAAGACAAAAACACCTTCAAAAGTCGTCAAATCTACATGAAGATGAAATAAACTTGAGACTCGGCCCCTCGGCTGGGGGGCAGGGGATAGAGAAGAGACATCAAGACCTATGATCACCCCATCGCCAGCCACAGGTTGTTTCCTTTTGTCAAGCAAAGAGGGTGCCTCTTCAACCACTACCTCCTTATCATGGGAGGGAGTCAGCAAGGGGGCACTTGAAGGAGAGCCTCTCGCGGTTTCCTTCTCCTTGGCAGCCGAGGGCCCGACCTCAGAGTCAGGTTTCCGCGCCTTGGATTTAGATTGACTTGAACTCTCACCCACCACAAGAATCATTCGGTAACCAGGGAAGAACGCTCTAACAACAAGAAGGAAGCAGCATGAGAACAATCATAAGTATATCACAAAGAAAAAAGAAGGGAAAAAGAACATACTGGAAGCATTAGCAGCCACCCCTGACTTAGAAAATTCCTTGGCCTGATAAGCAGAACTAGAGGGTTCTTCCCTCTCATCTGATTCAACGGTACGTTCGGAACGCTCTGCCTACACCTTGTATGTTTCTTCATGAAATCAACCTACAAGGGGTCATACGAGTCCCTGCCTCATACAAGTCCGCCTCGGACACCCAAGACACAGGACGGTCAGATTTGGTCTGACTACCTTGGAAAACGATCTTCAAGGTCTCCCTGTCTGAAGAAGAAAGCTTCCCAAAAGTGAGTCATCTATACGAGCAACCAACGCAAAGATCGACCCTTACTCATGGAGGGGCGAGATACGCCTACTACGGGGGCAACCTTAACACCAAGGGAAGAGGGCGAACTTTTAGTTTCCCCAAATGGAGCAACGCTCCAGCACATCCGAAGGAAGGGTCAACCCTTAACACATGTCAATAGACCCCTTCGCTCGCGGCGGTAAGAAGAAAGCTTGTAAGCTTTTTCACCCTCACTTTTATGGAGAACAAATTGCAGGGTAAAGGTTAAGAGCTATACACACGCTCCAACGAATGAAGAAAAAATGTTACACATGCCGAAGGTCGAGATTAATGGACAATGCTCACGCTAGTACGAGGGAGGCGGAACGTTGTGTCCCATTGAGTGGCAGAGTTCCCACCCTCAAGTAAAGGAGAGGTCTATGCTCTCACCTTTGCACTTATACTCATATTCATGATTAACATCTACAGGTACATCAATGTCATCACTCATGCTTATACTCACAACCCATCCATACATACATACATGTTCATGCTTGCACTCATATGCATGCCCACATACACACTCCCATGTGTTCAAACATTTAGACGTCCATGTACATGGCCGCCATATATTCATGCATACATTCATGACTACAATCGCAGCATGTCTCCACTCACTCCCATCCTTATTTTCCTACTTGCATGTATGCTAGTACACATCCTCATGTTTATGATATGTCCATCTTCACTCCTAGTTAACATCCTATAGGCATATTTTCTAGTATCCCATACTTAGAAAAATTTCGGACCAAAATTGAAATTTTTCTCCACTTAGGCAAATCACGGCATGAAATTGAAGCATAAGTCACTTAGTTGCATTCGTATTGCATCCCTACGCGAGCATGTATTTTTTGAAATATACGTCCGTAGCAAGGAAAGATTTATTATTCCCACTTCAGACGGACGCGTGCTTAGGCACGTGTCCGTACTGCTCTGACGTTTACACTTCCTCTATCTTATAAGACAGGGGGCAGAGTCAGAGGCGCGCATCCATGGGTAAGTAAGCATTCAGATAAAAGGTAAAACCCCGGTTTCAAATTGCGCGTGTCATACCATCCTAAAATAGAGTCAATCAAGGGTTAGGCCATTGGTTGACTCGGGGGCATGTGATGGATATACGCCCAATTTGAACCCGTTGACTTCCGAATCGTTATATTTTTATCACCCTGTTAATGATTGTAAATCGAAACTTCAACCCGAACACTTCGCGAAAACACCAACGGCCCGGACGAGGCCGAAGCGCTCGTCCGGCCGAGTCAAACTCACCTAGGTGAGGTTGGGTGGCCACACCCGACCTCCCCTAGGGGAGATCGGGTCAGCCGACCCGATCTCCCCTAGGGGAGATCGGGTGGACCAACCCGATCTCTCCTAGGAGAGATCGGGTCCACCAACCCTATCTCCCCTAGGAGGGGTTGGGTGGCCTCACCCAACCCCTACCCTTGGGGGTCGGATTTTCCTCCCCCCCAAGGGCCCCGGCACCATATTTTGGACTCCCATACTCGGTTTATTCCGCCTACCTTCTCCGTATCCTAAGGTCTTAATTATGTGTTTAAAGGATAATTAATTGTGTTTAAAAGTTAACGATGTCATTAAGCTACCTTAATGACACCGTTGCCTATAAATACAACTCCTCCACTATTCATTTGATCATCTGGGCAAGTGGCATAATTTTGCTCTGACATCTCTCTAGCTTTATCTCTCTAAAACCGTACTGACTTAGGCATCGGAGAGGGTTCATCAGGCACCACCCCACCCCTCTGTGCCTGGTATTGCCCCTCTTGCAGGGTGGCAAGGAGAAGAGAGCCAAGGAAGCAGAAGAGTATAGAGCAGAAGGACAAGCCCCAGGGGGTAAGAAGTACAAGCCTTAGGGGGTCAGAAGGAGAGAAGGAAAGGAGGTCAGAAGGAGAGAAGGAAAGGAGGTCAGAAGGAGAGAAGGAAAGGAGGTCAGAAGGAGAGAAGGAAAGGAGGTCAGAAGGAAAGAAGGAAATGAGGTCAGAAGGAGAGAAGGAAAGGAGGTCAGAAGGAGAGAAGAGAAGGACATATATCAGAACAACTACCCCAAGGAAGCAGAAGGGCATGGATCAGAACGACTAGCCCTAAGAACACTGAACCCGACATTTCATTAGTGGGAGATAAATTCTAGATTGACGACCCGTTGACCTAGACTTTATAACCTAACAATCGAGATACTCATTTAAGCATCAGAGAGGGATTCTGGGTCACTGCTCGGTCTATTCCCCTCTTGCAGGATTACGTGGAGCGAAGGATTTCGGATTTCCGTCAAGACCGTACCGGAGTTCCAACCGTGATCCAACATATATAATAATTTTGAGGGTGGTTGTGGCCCTTTCACTTAATACCCGCCATCGATGTTCCGTGAGCGCTCTTTTGATTGTAGTCGTTTAGAGAGACGACTGTGACCCATTCTTTTATTTTCCTGCCCTTACCGGGTTCGCGGGATCACTCTTTTTGTGTAGCCATTTTAAGGTTGGCTGTGACCCTTTTTTATTCTCCCGCCCTCACAGGGTTCGCGGGACCACTCTTTTATCTGTAGCCATTTTAAGGGTGGCTGTGACCCTTTCTTTGTAATCGTTTTAGGGACGACTGAGACCCTCTTTATTTGTAGTTGATATAGGGACAACTGTGACTCTTTTATCTCCTCACTGCTCTCACAAAATTTGCATGAGCACTCTCTTTATTTTTATCGCTAGCCAATTAAAGAGCGACTGTGACCCTAAAGAAAAATGATTTTTTTTGTTTTTTTGTTTTGCTTTTTTGCTTTTTTTTTAATGAAAATTTAACGAAAATAATCAACAACAATTATGTACATGCCCTTAGTGGCAAATCTGAAATTTCTGATTCAAAACATATTCTAGAGAAGGACTCAGTTGATTGAGTTAAACATGTCGATCGTGTCGACGCCCTGGATGGACCCTACGACAAACGAATGACATAGACAATAATGTACTCTTTGTTGGACTTGGTCAAGGAAATTGGCTGCTCGAGTGCCCTGGCCATTGCTCAATCTTAGCTGGGGATGCCCCATGACTAGCACCAATCGGATTAGGCTCGTCACATGCTGGATGAATGGTTTGGTTGATGAACACACATGGATGGTGTGAGTTTAGCACAGTAGTACGCAAATGGTAAATGTGGGCATAGATATCGCCCGAGGTATCTGGAATAAATTCGACAGCTTGCGGCGAGCAAAGGGCCGCGCACGAGATGTGCTCTTCAGGGGCTTTGATTTGGATGATTATCCAAACTGCACAATGAGTATGGAAAAGCTCAAATTTCGGGGAGAAAATTGATCACGACTTCTCTTACCTGGGTGCCCGACATCTTTAATGGAAATTTGCTCCATATGTGAATGGATCTGTTGCATGTTCCGTCTTTTTTTCCATCTAGCGGTTGTGCTTGATCTGAACGGGAGATGCCCTTTGGCTACCACTGACTGGTTTAGACCTTACCGTAAATTAGATGTACGGCTTGGTTCGGGGACGCATATGAATTCCACACATGGTAGGTGGAATTTTGCCATGGAAGTTATTTGAAGCAGTCACGTTCCCCGTGGTTGCGACCTCGGTCGAAGTGGTCGTCTGATCTGCAAAAAGAGTAGGGACACTCAAATCTCAAGGAAAAAAAATCAAGTACAATTTATCATACCTGAGCGTCGGACATTCCGAGTGCGCAATTTGTTCTTCGTGCAACTGGATGACTGCACGTTCTTTTTATGTTGTCCCATCTGGCCGACACAACTTGTATGTACAAGGTACCTATCCAAAGGTACTAAAAAGACCAAACACGAAAATTAGTATAAAGAATAAAAGAAGTCATGCATGATTTTCTAGAAAACTTCTAATGTCATTCATTTCATAATTTTGATTACATTTCAGAAAGAATCAAAATTTATGATCTAAGGTGTTTTGCACTAGCTCTGAGATTACTGAATTCGCTGAGTGCACTATCTGGCTAGAACGCAGGACAGATGCTCAAACTGAAGTTTTTTTTTAAAATTTTTTTCTCGTCCTTTGTTTAAACTCGAATAGTCGCACTCAACTGCTCAGTTAAACTATTTTTCAAAAAATAGAGTTAAATCTATTTTTTTTAAAACACTAGCTCATGCGAATGTTGAAATGAAGATCTTGCCGAAAAAGTGTAATACACCTTGGATAAAAAGAATGACACTTTGAATTTTTTTTAAAAAATGTTCGTGCATGCTCGAAGTTAAAGTTCTACTGCTAAGAAACTTACAACTTACAACCAGTTTACCTGAATGATACATATGGAATATATGTACGAAATGAAAAATCCAGGTAAAGATTTTTTATAAAAAGAAATGCAAATGTAATGCATGTTTGGAAATAAAAGCTCAATAACTAAGAAAAGATTAACAATCTATCTAAAAAAAATCATTTTTCCTGAAACAATGCCTATGAGATGTACATGAGATGAAAATTGTACAGTTAAGAAAACTTACAAGCTATCTGAAAAGATTTTTTTTTTTTTTTTTTTTTAAAAATGCAATAAGATGAATGCATGAGGATACAAGTTACACAGTTTAAAAAACTTACAGTTTTCATGACAACACTTTTTTACAACAAAAAAAACACCGATAAAACACAACATGTTAGGGGGTAAAAAATGTGTGGCTTTGCTCTACAAGGTAGGTTCCACTGATAGGTTCCCGACAAGGTGGTTTCCTCCCCCCATCATAGGGATCACGAGACCTTCACAAGCGAGTGGAGTTTTTCTGAGTCGTACCGGCGGCCCAGCCGCTCCGGTCGTACCGTACTAAACCTCCGGGGTTCCTAGTCGCCCTGGGTTTTAGGCGTTTTGGACATTACACTAAAGTGAGTGTGTGTAAATTCATGTAACACATAATACACCACAGAAAAATAGTCAGATATGATACCAAGTAATGTTTACTTGTTGCCCAAGTAGGTTGAGCCGAAATGTTTACTTGTTGCCCAAGTAGGGTTTTAAAGTCCAAAAATATTTAACTTAGCCACCAAGTAACATTAACTATAAAATAATTTCCAATATTAAAGATATATATATATATATATATATATATATATATATATATATATATATATATATTTCGGCCAATGTTACTACATATATATATTTATTGCCAAGATTCTATCTTTAAGATTAAATCAATCTACAATATATATATATATATATATATGTAAAATTCGGCCCATACGTAAATATATATATTTTATTTATTGTCAATATCTTAAATAGGGAAACAAATATACTGACAATATATATTTTCAATCTTTTAGGTAACTAAAATTTATCAATAATATCTCTAACCTATTTAAATATTTAGATATATTGATAGTTATATATATATTTCTGTATATTAATGTGAATCTATCATAATGTTCCCAATTATAGATATATTGTTACCTAGTTTAAAAATTAAAATATGGTAAACAATATTATTTAACTATATGGCCGAAAATCTTGTTGCTTAGTAGACCAAGAAATAAAAAAATTTACCTGGAATTTTCGGCACAAACAAGTAATTGGGAACAAATGGTCAAATTTTAACAAATTTTAATAAGATCTACAATCCAATGTTTGATTTTGATAAATATCACATTTTTCTTGAAGATCATGAACATCAAATTAACCAAGAACATCATGAAAATTTCGGACCACCCTAAACATAAAAATTCGAAATATTAAAATCCTTCTTTTGAAAATTTTGGTCCGGAAGTTTTAAAACTTTCAAGAACACCAATTTATCAAAATCATGAACTCCTAACACAGGCTCTGATACCACTGTTAGATTACGGGGAGTAATCACTACGGACATTAAATCGTAGTACATGCTAGTAATCGAAATTACGCAGCGGAAGATTCGCACATACCTCAAACAATGTCAGTAGTCCCAAGATCCTTCTTCCAGGAAGTTCAAGATCCTCCGGTCGACACCGTAGAGGTTCTGGTTAAGGAAGCCCTACGCGGTATGTTCTCCACAGGAAAGCCTCTGGTCGATTCTTGGTAAGGAGACAGATCTCTGGAGTGTTTGCTAGAAAGCAAATTGGCACACCCTTTGGTGGGAGTGGTTCGGCCGAAACCCCTATGTGGGGTGGAGGATTTTTTTCTCTAAAACACTCTGATGAGGAAATAGTGATTAACCCTAAAAATCCCCTAACACCATGTATTTATAGGAGGAGCAAAGTGGACAAAAGACCACTTTGCCCACTCCATAATTCGGCCGGCCACTATGCATAGGGAGGCCCAATTTTGGGCCTCTCATGTCAATTGGGATTTGGGTCTAGCCCAATTACCCTAATGTGACATGTACCTAATTTTCTTAGGTAAACTATACATATTATGGGCTTCCAATTACGGCACCCATCACCATATTCTTACACTTGGGGCCGTCACGTTTTGACAGTGCGCACCCAAATACTACCGGCGTATCCACGAGTTTGACATCTTGTAATCCGAACCTTTTCAACAGTTTGTTGATATATTCTTCTTGAGATAGACATAATTTCCGGATAGCGCGATCTCTAGCAATTTTAATGCCTAAGATGTACGTGGCTTCTCCCATGTCTTTCATCTCGAATACAGATGCCAACCAGGACTTTGACTTATTCATAAAACTCATGTCGTTTGTGGCAATGAGTATGTCGTCCACGTATAAGGTTAAGATGACATACTTAGACCCGGAAGTCTTATAATACACGCACGGATCCTCGTGAAGATTCACGAATCCGTTTCCTACGATTTCCTCGTGGAATCCGCGGTACCATTGTCGAGACGACTGTTTAAGACCGTAAATGGATATATGGAGTTTCAAAGTTTATCTTCGTTACCAGGAGTAATTAAACCCTCCGGTTGCTCCATATAGATATCTTCCTCCAGGTTTCTGTGAAGGAATGATGTCTTAACATCCACTTGGTGCAGCTCGAGATCGAGACATACGCCCAAGGCCAGAATGGCCCGGACTGTGGTGTAACGCACAGTTGGTGAGTATTTTTCGTCAAAGTCCACTCCGTGAAGTTGGGTATATCCTTTCGCAACAAGTCGGGCTTTGTACCGCTCGACCTTCCCATCAGCAGTGAGTTTCAATTTAAGAACCCACTTTGCCCCTATGGACTTGCGGTTAGCAGGTAAATCAACCAAAGACCATACCGAATTGGCTTTCATTGAGGCGATCTCATCCTCCATTGCCTTCCTCCATTCCTTCGCTTGAGGTCTTTCCAACGCTTGTTGAACCGTTACATGTTCGTCAACAAATGTTAGAGTGGGGATTTCACCCCTCTCGATGGGATATTTCTTAGGAGAAGTTCGATGCCTTTGACTACGTCTAGGCTCGTTCATCCCATCTTGAATCTGTATTATACTCCCACTCGGAATAATGCTTCTTATCGGAGCATCACTCCCACTGGGAACAAGAGAAGTGCCTGAACCTTCACCTACAACCTTCCTTGTACGATCTCTTGGTCTCGGGATTCTATCTCCGAGATTAATTCCTTGATCTTTAGGACCTGGAACCAAGTTGTTTGATCCACTCCCACTGGGAACAATGGTTAGTAGTGGTGGTTGCGGTATTATTAGATTTTCATCCAGCGGTCCGGCTACATGATTATCAGGTTCAACTTGATTCGTCCCTTTAGCAACAGTGATTTGTGTGGTAGGGTTTGGTCCTCCCACTGGATTTCTGAAAAATTTTCCATTATCATTTACCGTGTCATTCAGTTGAGTTGCTGGTTCAAATCTCCCACTCGAAGTAAGTGGGACCTGATCATCATTGTTGAGATCGCAATTTGTTGAGATCTAACTCTCTACCATGCCACAGCTCATATGGCGTTGTGTCTACCGCTTTTTTTGGGACAGGGTTTACTACATGAGTGACAGAATAACGCATCAATCCAATAGGAGATCGGTAATTGTGCCTGCGATATCATGGTTCTGACCATGTCTAGGAGTCTTCGATTACGACGTTCAGCCACACCATTTTGCTGTGGTGTGTTGCGGATTGTCATTTGACGGGCTATCCCTCTTTCTTTGCGCAACTTATCAAACTCATTAGAGAGATATTCTCCACCTTTATCAGTGTGTAGGGTTTTTACCTTTCACTCCTGCTGATTTTCTACGAGGTTTAGAAAGTTTCTAAAGCAATCTATTGCCTCGGATTTATGAGTAATCAAATGAGTAAACCCAAAACGGGTAAAGTCGTCAATGAAAGTTACGAAGTATCGTTTTCCACTCCTAGCAGTTACATTCATTGGTCCACAGACGTCAGAGTGAATTAGCTGCAATGGATACTCGACTCGTTGAGCTTCTCCGAATGGTTTGTGGGTGGA
Source organism: Clarkia xantiana subsp. parviflora (assembly GCA_036873135.1). Taxonomy (NCBI): domain Eukaryota; kingdom Viridiplantae; phylum Streptophyta; class Magnoliopsida; order Myrtales; family Onagraceae; genus Clarkia; species Clarkia xantiana. Next base: position 34,176,950 of record JAPTYO010000008.1, read on the forward strand.
CTTTTCAACTAGACAATCATGGCAAGTGTGTTTAATCACATTGCTGGTACCATGCAGAAGCTCTCTTCGGGCTAATGAATGGACCCTGTCGTAGCTTATATGTCTGAGCCTCGCATGCTATCCGGCTGCGTCAGTTTCTGCTTATCTGGAGGATAATGCATACATTCTATTCGAATCAATACTTCCATTCAAATCCATGATAAAAAGACCATAAGAGGAATAAGCATGTCCAAATAATACGTTGCCTTTATTTATGCGATCAAAGTTATTCAAATGATAAAATGTAATTATTATTCATAAGAGCAGAAACATAAACAACATTTCTACGGATTCTTGGAGCAAAGAGGACATTTTCAAGTAGTATGGTCCTGCCATTGTTCATAGACAACTTGCAGTTCCCTACTCCTATGACTTCAACTTGTGAGTTGTCACCAATGTATATCCTCTTAGAATCCTTTGGCAATCGTCTAAACTTGGCGAACAGTTCTTTGTCGTTGGCTATGTGGTCTGTCGCACCTGAGTCAAGAATCCAAGAAGGATTTGAGTCAGTTAACATGACAGTGAGGAAACTAGAGCTTCCAAAACATAACCAACGTCGCATACCTTTTCAGGATGTAATTTGTTGGACCCTTTATCTTCACCTATTCGGCGTGGACTCGAGTTCCCGCGGACTATCTCAGATTTTACTCGCTGATTGCCTGGTTTAGGCGTTGTCAACATTTTACCGTCGACATCCAGTTGTCTTTTTCTTTTGTTCATCATCTTTATCTTTCCTTGCCCAGCTCGTCCCGGTATTGATTTCAGTCGAGTTTGTTCCATCTCGATGAATTTCAGGACAGATGTAAGATCTAGCATGGAACCACTGGCAGTCAGTAAAGCCTTGGCTGCTCTCCAAGACTTCGGGAGAACCCCGATGATGGCTTGAATTTTATCTCATTCACCAACCTGACCTTCTTCTTCCAGTGGTTTCAACATGCCAAGGAGATCTTATACCTTTTCAACTACACTTTTGATGTAGCTGTTTAAGCTTTCTACCATAGTTGGTATAAGTGGGTGCAGGATTGCTTCCATGCCATTTTCATATTTCAAGAAGAGATCATCCCAGATGTCCTTTGTAATCTGAACATCCTTATACTCGTCATGGAAGTGTTGATACATCTCAGAAAGCAATATCTCCTTTGCTTTCTTGTCATCTTGCTCACATTGAAAATGGGCAAACGCTAGGTCTTTTGTCAGACCAGTATTTGGGCAACTCATGGACTTTTGAATGTGACCTACAAGGCCATGATCCTCCAACAGTGCATTGACGCGTTTGCCCCACGAGTCGTAGTTTGTCTCAATAAAAAGCTCATTAGCACATGATGATGCCATCTAAGCTGAAATTCGTTACTAAACATGTTGATGATTATGCAAAGTCAGGGAGACAACAACATTTTGAGAGAGAATTGCATACATCATATATCTATTAAGATGGAATGCGACAAGCAACGATTCCTCAGTCATCTAAACCAACCGACCACCAGTAAACCAATGGAAGATGGCTGTGAAAGAGTTCACATCACTGTCGTCTTCAATCTAATAGATCAGCCTTTTAGTTTTAATCGCAAATTACCGGAATGGGAATTTTGAAAACAAGCATACCCAATCTTAGCTTTCCCAAGGCCCTTTTTATTTTGAAAAATATTCCGATGAACTTAACGTAAGCATATGGTAAAGGGCGCCGTAATTGGTAGCCCATAATATGTATAGTTTACCTAATGAACTTGGGTAAATGTCACATTAGGGTAATTGGGCTAGACCCAAATCTCAATTGACATGGGAGGCCCAAAATTGGGCCTCCCCAATTACATAGGCCGGCCGAAATATAGAGTGGGGTAAAGTGGACTTTTGTCCACTTTACTCCTCCTATAAATAAGAGGTGTTAGAGAATTTTTAGGGTTAATCACAATTCCATCATCAGAGTGTTTTAGAGAAAAAAACCCTTCTCCCCTAATACCTAGTTTCGGCCGAACCCCATATCCCTCACCACGGGTGTGCCAACTTGCCTTCGAGCAAACTCTCCAGAGATCTGTCCCCGTGCCAAGAATCGATCAGAGGCTTTGCTGTGGAGCTTGCACCACGTAGGGCTTCTCTAACAAGAACCTCTACGGGTCCCGACCGGAGGATAGCGAACTCCCTCCAGAGAAGATCTTGGGTCTACGGATCATCCTAAATGTATGTGTGAAACTTTCGCTGCGTAATTCTAATTACTGGCATGTACCTTGTTTTAGTATCCATAGTGATTACTCCCCGTAATCTAAAAGTGGTATCAGAGCCTGTGTTTGGAGTTCGTGATTTTGATAAATTTGTGTTCTTGAAATTTTTAATTTTGGACAAAAAAAAAAAAATTAAGTGAAAAGATTTTAAATTTTGAATCTTTAAGGGTTTCATGAAAGGTCCTAAATTTTCATGTTCTTGGTTAAATTGATTTTCATGATCTTTAAGAAAAATGTAATATTTATCAAAATCAAACATTGGATTGTAGATCTTATTAAAATTTGATCTTAAAATTTGACCACTTGTTCTCAATTTTGGTGTTTGTGCCGAAACCCTAGGTAAAATAAAAGGTAAAATTTTCAATTTTTAAGACACCGAAGGGATTAAATTCGGCCACACTATTAAAATAGTATTGTTTACCATATTTTAATTTTTTTAATTAAGGTAACAATATTTCTATAATTGGGAACATCAGGATAGATTCACAATAATATATATATATTACTATCAATATATCTAAATATTTAATAGGGTTAAAGATACTATTGATAGACTTTATTGCCTAAAATATTGAGAAAATATATTTTCAGTATATTTGTTACCCTATTAAAGATATTTACAATAAATATATATATTATATATAGTAGCCGATTTTTACATATATATATATATATATATATATATATTGTTGATTGATTTAATCTTAACAATAAATATATATATATGTTATATTTTGGCCGAATTATATATATATATATATATATTTAATACTAGAAATTATTTTATATAATTAATGTTATTTGGTGGTTAAGTTAATTATTTTTGGACTTTAAAACCCTACTTGGACCACAAGTAAACATTTCGGCCAAACCTTTAAAATTTTAATTATTGGGCGGTCCAATATATTAAACCGGGACGGATTTAAATCTAACCGGGTTTTCTCAATCGGTTCGACCTAATCGGGTCGGGTCGAACCGGGGTAATTAAGTGGATCTAACCGAACCAAACCCTATTTTATTGGATCGGTTCAGACCTAACCAGATTTTAAAATTTGAAACCGAACCGGATTTACCAGACCAAACCGGATTTTCCGGACCGGACGGAACCGGATTTTCTGAACCGGACCGAACCGGACCAAACCGAACCAAAATTGATTTTATGAAATGATTTTTAAAACTGAATTCAAGTCAATTAAATAAATTAGGGTGGTCAAGTTTTAAAATCCAAATGTTTTGAACCACTACATGGACAACACAGTGCTCATAGGGTTACTAACATTTATGCCTTGTTTCGATTATGGGGATGGATCTCGGAGATACATGTTTTTGGGACTGGTATTATTAGTGGGCTGAATTGCAATTGTTTATTATTCAATATATATTAATGCATGATTAGAAATGTTGTCTTGACATAGTCAAGCTAGCTGGACATTACATGTTGTGGGCGGAGCCCTGGTTAAATATATTGAATGCGCACTAGGATAGACATGTTGTGATGGTTGGAAATGCCTAGGATTCATGTCTAGAATTTTGCGTAATTGAATATAAGCATGAATTGCAAATCAGCCCCTAATGTTTAAAATTATTTTAAAACGGAAAACAAGTCTCCAAATATGTATGATTGTTGTAGAATTTTCATGTTTGACACGTATACTAGAATGTTGAGGATGTAGTTGCATTTGATAATTTACATGGAAGTAGAATTATATATGCAAGCATAAGTTCCTCGGAAAATTAGACGCATGACGCGTAAGTATGAGTGTGATTTGTTTGATGAATGTTATTTGCGTGTGATAATTTACATGGTTGGTGGAATTATATATACATAAGTAAATTCATCGGAATATTTTCCAAAATACAAAGGGCCTTGGGAAAGCCAAGATCGGGTATGCTTGTTTTAAAATTCCCGTTCCGGTAATTTGCGATTAAAACCGTTTTAAAATACTGATCTATTGGATTGAAAACGGCGATAATGTGAACTCTTTCACATCCATCTTTCATTGGTTTACTGGTGGTCGGTTGGTTTAGATGACTGAGGAATCATTATTTGTCGGATTCAATCTTAATAGATATCTGATATATGCAATTCTTTCTCAAAATGTTATTGTCTACCTAATTTTAGCATAACTATCAATATGTTAGTTTTCATGGCTGACACGGTACAGTTCTACGAGCCATGCAATCTGGACGACATGGATTACGATGCATGGAGATATAATGTTATGGATCTTCTGATCGCTGCGGATCTTGACGATCAAGTCAATCCGACGACGAATAGGCTGAGCTTGGACGAATACAAAAATCCACATGAAAGCAACAACAAGAAAAGGTTGAGGAAGGATCGAAATGCACGATAATTGATCCTCTCGCGGCTGACAACTGAAGTAGAAGAAGAGTTTACGCAACCCAGCGCATTGCATCTTTGGTGTGCCTTATACCTTCGCTTCGGTAAGTGATGAGATACGAGGACCGGATGCAATGGAGCCAATTCAAGTTCCCGTAGTTCCCGTTGGACCGATTACTAGAGGCCGAGCCAAGAAGATCAAAGAGGCCTTGCAAGCATATGTTCAACAATATCATCACAAGGAAAGATCATCTATTGGAGATCAAGATCAATTTAAAGACCAAACATCACATGTCAATTTGGTTGCTGCTTCTACAAGTCTTGGAGATGGTTAGCAAATCTGATTGGGACATTAAGCCTTCAAGACTTTTGTTATTTCTAGTGTCTTTATTTGTTGGAGTGTTTTTCAACAATTAATAAGCTGAAATTGATGTGTTGGGTGTTTAGAACATGGGTCTATTATTTAGGTTAGTTTAATTAATTCATTTAAGGGTCTAATGGGCTGAAAAACACCAAGCCTCATTAGATAAGTCCATTAGGGTTTATTTTAGTCCATTCTAGGTGTCTTTAGGGTTAGTTTGCATCCTTTAAATAGCCACCTTAAGAGTTGGCCGAATTTTTAAGTTTGAATTCAATTTTATTGTAAGGAATTTTCTTCTCTTAGTTCTTTGAGAACTCTTGAACTTATCAGATTGTCCTGTGGCGTTCGACTCTGACTTATCAATCAAGTCTTCCATCCTTGATTGTGGCGTCATCACCGTACCAAGGTTCTTGCTTCCCAAGCAATGATTCAAGGTTCATCCACCCATACCTGAAGTAGAAACGGTCCAGCGACATCATCTTGCAAGGGTTTTCGTCTAACATCGGCGAGAATCATATCAATTGGTATCAGAGCTCAGCTTCTAACTCCAGGTTTCTATCCAATATGTATTTTGTTTACAAGTTCTAGTTTTGATTAAGTGATTCTATTCAGCAAAAAAAAAAAAAAAAAAAAAAAAAAAAGAAAAGAAAAGAAAAGAAAAGAAAAGAAAAGAAAAGAAAGAAAAAAAAAAAAGAAACCAGAAAAAAAAAGTAAAAAAAATGGAAAAAAAAAAGAAAAAAAAAGAAGAAAGATTGCTGAAAGTTTCGCATAGGTTGAATGTGATTTGATTCATTGCTGAAGTTCCATTAGGTTGAGTAGAAAGATTGTTAACCAACCCTCCAAGTGGGTGCATTTATTTATTTATTTATTTTTTGCTATAACAAACCAAATACATGTTTTTACTGCTGAATTTGGGTGTTTAGAAAGGAAAACCTGTTTGCTGCATTCGAAGACCTTTGTTTGAAGACTCCATTGAAGAGCTAGATATTGTCCGCAAATTCAACAATTCTTTTCATGCGATTTAGCTTCATTCAGGGATGTGTCGTCATTGATTGGTTTGTTTGAGTGTATTTGCTGCAAAATTAATCTGATTTTGGTTCGATTAGTTCGATAAGAACTTTGAGACAAGAGAATACGAGTGGAAAAGGCAAGAGAGGTGAGATCATCAGAGGGTAAAATCCATTAATTATGTGTGAAACACGAGTGGTTGAGTGACCCTTTCGAGTGAAACACGTGAGCGAGTGTTGTGAGGTCCATATTTTTTTTCCCTAACGTTTGTTTTACAGGAAATATGTCTAAGGATAAAGAAATAGCCGATGGTGGGTTGCAGATGCTTGGAAATAAGTTGATGTACGAGGCGATATGCAGTGAGGTGAGGAAGATGATGAAAGCTCAATTTGACGAGATGCATGAGCGTATTGATCAATTGGAGAATGCTCGTTGTGAGCAGCACCAAAACACTCCGAATGAGCGTAGAAGAAGACCCGTAGCACTTGCTGCGACTGAACATGAGCCATGGGGAGGTGATTATGAGGATGATGATATCCGAAACAATCGAGGTTATGAAGGAAGGATTAGAGACCGCAGAAACCGGGAAGATGGAAACCTAAGTAATATTAAGCTGAAGATCCCATCTTTACAAGGGAAAAGTGATCCAGAAGCTTACCTTGAATGGGAGAAGAAGTTGGAGCTGGTGTTCGATTGCCAAAATTTCACTAAGATGAAGAAGGTAAGATTGGAAGGCATTGAATTCTATGATTATGCTCTTACCTGGTGGGATCAGTTAGTTGTGAATAGACGAAGGTATAGGGAACGCCCGATTGAGACTTGGGAGGAGATGAAGGCGGTGATGAGAAAACGATTTGTTCCAAGTTATTACTACCGGGAGTTGTTCAACAAGCTGCAAACTCCTAGGCAAGGTAATCAAAGTGTGGAGGATTACTTTAAGGAGATGGAACTCTTGATGATCCGGGCAAATGTTGATGAGGACCGTGAGGTGACTATGGCCAGATTCTTGGCGGGCTTGAATCGTGAATTTGCTAATGTTGTAGAGCTGCACCATTATGTGGAGTTAGAGGAGATGGTGCACATGGCGATAAAAGTTGAGAACCAACAAAAGAGGAGGAGCAGTCCAGGTGTATCTTCGAGCACTTCTACATGGAGCCTGTTGGATCATGGTGGAACTCCGGTACGGACTTTGACGGCGATCCTAGCTCCTTCGCTCCACGCAATCCTGCAAGAGGGGATAGACCGGGCGGTGACCCAGAATCCCTCTCCGATGCTTAAATGAGTATCTCGTACGGACTGCCAAGCAGTAATCTCAAGTAAGTATTTTCAACGTAAGTGATCTGAGGTGACCTCTGGCCCTTTTATAGGCGAAGAGATACCTCAGTTACCTGGTGAACCGTTGGGGGTGGTTAGCCCGTATCCCGCGTATCTCGGGTGTGATCCCGCCTATCTAGGCCATGATCTCGCTTATCTCGGCCACGCCCCGCGTAGCTCGGCCACGCTCCGTGTATCTTAACCACGTTCCGCGTATCCCGGCCACGCCCCGCGTATCTCGACCTTATCCTCTGATAACGAGTCCCGACTAACATCGGGGACTCCAGAGTTGTCTCGTTGTGTCACCGCTCGGGGCCCCTCGTCATCGTGACAGGGCCTATTGTTCTCAGGGATTCGTCATCGGGGCCTACTCAGAGGCAGCTCGTCGGGAGCGTTCATCTCGCTTGTCAGGTCCGACTCTGTCGGGACCTCTCATCCTCGGGTTCCCTTCGTCGGGATCCTTTGCCTGGGCCATCTAGGCCTTCGTTTAGGGCCCACCGGGCCTATTTTCCGTTTCCTCGCTGTTAAAGGGCCTGACGGCTATACTCGAACCCATCATTCGCCCCTGATGGGTTCGACTATAGCCGTCAGGCCCTTTAACGGTGAGGAAACGGCAAACAGGCCCACCAGGCCCAAAATGAAGGTCAAGATGACCTAGGAGAAGGGTCCCGACGAAGGGAGTCCCGACGATGAAAGGTCCCGACATAGTCGGTTCCGACAGATGAGCTGGAAGCTCCCGATGAGAAGCCTTTAAGTAGGCCCCGATGATGAATCCCTAAGAATGATTGGCCCTGTCACGATGACGAGGGGCCCCGAGCGGTGACACAACGAGATAACTCTGGAGTCTCCGACGGGAGTCGGGACTCGTTACCAGAGGACAAGGCCAGGATACGCGGGGCGTGGCCAAGATACGCGGAACGTGGTTAAGATACACAGAGCGTGGCCGAGATACGCGGGGCGTGGCCGAGATACACGAGATCATGGCCTAGATAGGCGGGATCACATCCGAGATATGCGGGATACGGGCTAACCACCCCCAACGGTTCACCAGGTACCTGAAGCATCTCTTCGCCTATAAAAGGGCAAGAGATCACCTCAGAACACTTACGTTGAATTACATACCCTTTGAGATTACTTGCTTGCTAGTTCGTATTGGGCACTCATTTAAGCATCGGAGAGGGATTCTGGGTCACCGCCCGGTCTATCCCCTCTTGCAGGATTGCGTGGAGCATAGGAGCTAGGATTGCCGTCAAAGTCCGTACCGGAGTTCCACCGTGATCCAACATCGGCACCGTCTGTGGGAATCAAACAAAAAGCTGATATGCCTTCTACTCGATCGATGGCGGCTGGCAAGCACAGAAGACAGGGACAATCCGGTGGTTCCCGTCACCCCGCTGCAACAAATCTGGATTCAGTACCAGAACAGGAAGAAAACCAGAACCATCCCCCGGCTGAGCTCTCCCAGACAGGGGGGAACAATGGAGATCCCGAAGATATTGCTCCTCAGCACCAGGGCAATAGGGGGCAGGAGGCTCCCCCAGCTACAGACTTGACCAGGGCCGTGGCGGAAGCCATGCCCATGTTTCTGGCAGCCGTGGAGGCTCTCTTGGATCGGAGAGAGGCCGCGAGGAGGCAGGAGGAGATGCCCCCGTTGGAGGAAGTGGCCCTGCCAACAGAGGGTCGGAACGCACAGGAAGTCCCACCCCGAGGCCAGGACAGAAGTAGGGCGACCGGTCAGCCGGAGAGGTTCGTGGTTGATGGACCAGGACCAGTATAGCACAGGACCATTCCCTTGAATGGTCCCATCACTCCCGACCAGGTGGTAAAAATCGTGAACATCTGCATGGGAGAACAGAAACCATTAGTGTCGGAGCTAAGGGATCGATCCACTCATCCCTTCGTTCCCCGACTCATCGACACCCTAGCCCCGCCTGGGCTAGGCATCCCCACGATAAAGGAGTACGATGGCGAAGGAGATCCAGTTCGCCATGTCCAGAAACACCTCATGGCGTGTCTGGGAAGAGCCCCGAGTGAAGACATAGTGTGTACGCTATTCCCGAACACACTTGGAGAAAGAGCCCTGACCTGGTTCTTTAGTCTGCCCCCAGGCTGCATCACTTGCTGGGCAGATATGCATGATCGATTCATTCAGCAGTACCAGGGTCGAAGACGTTTATTGAAGAGCGTGAGGTCCCTGACTCAGGTGGTGCAGAGGCCCGACGAATCACTGGCTCATTATTACCAGCGGTACACGGCCAGTGTGGCAGAGATCGACAAAGAAATCTCGGAAGGTGAGACCATCCGTACCTTCATTCGGAACTTAACGGCCCCCTATGGTTCCGACCTGATGCACAGTGTGGCGGAGAAAGCTGTGTGGAATATGGAGGCACTACAGAAGAGGGTGAAACGGCAAATCGATGTCCAAGAGTCGAAGATAGCCGCGGGAGAACTGGAGCCCCCAAAGTCGAACAAAGGGAAGCCGTCGTCTAAACCTTCTGACGATCGCAAATCAAAAGGTAAACCTGACAGTAGTAGGAATCGAGGCCGCCCGGATCGGAGGGACGATAGGCGCTCTTCAAGGAAGGATAAGCGGGAGGATCTCGACATTCCTCTCAACTGCTCCATGGCGGAAGTGCTGACAGTCATGGAACGACAAGGTATATCCAGGTACCCTCCAAAGAAGGATGGAGAATTCTTGGGATCTCGTACGGATCTCTACTGCCGATTTCACCGCGCAAATGGCCACGACACCAACCACTGTCGAGAACTGAAGAAGGAGATCGAAAAGCTGATCCAGAAGGGGAAGCTCAAAGAATTTGTCGGGGATAAGCGGTGTCGATCTCGCTCTCGGTCCCGATCGCGGTCCCGTTCCCGATCCCGCGATCGGTCCCCAAAGAAGAAGAGAACCGATCCAGAGTCATCCAGTGCTTGCAAGGAGAGACGGGGCACTATCAACGTGATCCACGGAGGATTTGCTGCTGGAGGTGATACTTCATCCGCCCGAGAAGTCTATGCCTCTAGAATCCCTACGGCGGTGGTGTTGGGTAAGAGGTCCCGATCCTGGACCTTGAAAGAAGAGATGGTAATCTCCTTTTCGTCGGAAGATCTCATAGGCGTGGAGACTCCGCACGACGATGCCTTGGTGGTAACCTTGGATGTAGACGGGTTTGAAATGAAGAGAATTCTAATCGACGGAGGGAGCTCCTCCGACATTCTATTCATGGATGCGCTGGAGGCTATGGGGAAAACAAAGAAAGATCTGAAGGAAGCAAACTTCCCGATGGTCGGGTTCTCTGGCTCAACCTCCTATCCGCTAGGAGTAATCACCTTACCAGTGGAGTTTGGTAGCGGGTGGAAATCAGAAAGAAGGAACGTGGAGTTCGTGGTAGTCGATTCCGCGGGGACCTACAACGCGATCATCGGAAGAACCACCATTAACCCCCTGATGGCGGTCGCCTCGACAGTGCACCAGAAGATGAAGTTCCCGACCGACCATGGAGTCGGAGAGGTTAAAGGCGACCAGGTGGCTTCTCGAAAATGTTATGTTAACGCCACCCGAAGGAGGAGACGAGAGGCCATGACTGTCCTTCAGACAGACACGGATCCTAGAGAAGAGTTTGGGCGTCCCGCCCCCGTAGAAGATCTGAAAGAAGTCGAGATCGACGGACCCCAGAGGAAGGTGAAAATCGGGTCTGCCCTGACTGAAGAGACAGCCCAGAAATTAATTGAATTATTGAAGGAGTTCAAGGAGCTGTTTGCCTGGTCCCCCAGCGATATGCCAGGAATCAGCCCCGATGTGATCGTACACGAGCTGAAGATAGATCCCGCGATCAAGCCTATCACGCAGAAAAGGCGTCCGATGGGCACAGACAAGAAGATCGCGATCCAGCAGGAGGTGGGCAGGTTGCTCGATGCTGGGATTATTAAGGAGCTCCGATTCCAGACTTGGGTTGCTAATCCAGTGCTGGTGAAGAAAACTAACGGGAAATGGCGAATGTGTGTGGACTTTCGCGACTTGAACAAGGCTTGCCCAAAGGACTGTTACCCACTCCCGAGAATCGACCAGTTGGTGGATGCCACGTCGGGACATGAGCTGTTGAGTTTCATGGATGCGTATTCAGGCTACAACCAGATCAAGATGGCCAAGGAAGACGCTCCCCATACAGCGTTCTATGCGGACAGTGACATCTATCACTACGATGTCATGCCTTTCGGGTTGATCAATGCTGGGGCCACCTACCAACGGATGGTGAACAAACTGTTTGGAGATATGCTGGGAGAAACCATGGAAGCTTATGTGGATGATATGCTGGTGAAGTCCCGACAAGCCGAGGATCATGTGCACAACCTTACCATGGCATTTGAGCGGATGAGGCTCCATCAAGTTCGCTTGAACCCGACGAAATGCGCCTTCGGAGTCCACTCAGGGAAGTTTTTGGGCTTTATGGTGAGTCAGAGAGGAATTGAGGTGAATCCTGAGAAGCTGAGGGCAATCGAGGAGATGCAGTCTCCGATAAACCATCGAGAGGTACAAGTGCTGAATGGCCGACTAGCTGCAATGAATCGATTCTTATCCAAAGCCAGCGACCGATCAATGCCGTTTTTTGAAGTCCTGAGGGCCAACAAGAAATTTGAATGGACCGCCAAGTGTGAAGAGGCGTTCCAAGCACTCAAGCAGCACCTTCGCACCCTCCCGCCGTTGGCAAAACCGGTTCCAGGCGAGCCGCTCTACCTTTATTTGGCTGTTTCTGAATTTGCCATAAGCTCTGTGTTAGTAAAGATTGTCGAGGGTAATCAAGTCCCCGTTTATTATGTAAGCAAGGCGTTTGCCAAGTCTGAATTAAACTATCTCGCCGTTGAGAAGTACCTCTTTGCGTTGATTATTACTGCTCGGAAGCTAAGGCCTTATTTCCACGCACACGAGATTACCGTGCTGACGAACCAGCCTTTGAAGCATTTTTTGAACCGACCGGATGCGTCGGGAAGGTTAGTGAAATGGGCAGTAGAGCTTAGTGAGTTTCGCATACACTTCGCCCCTAGAACAGCCATTAAAGGCCAGGCATTGACGGATTTTATAGCAGAATCTACAGCCCCCGATCTGGAAGAAGCGGGCCCTGTAGAGGGGGCAACCATGGAGGTCCCGATCGAAGAACAACTAGAGAGGGCAGAGCAATCAAAACAGCCAAACAAGGAAAATACCTGGGAGATGTACACGGATGGCTCCGCGAGTTCGGACGGATCAGGAGCGGGCTTTTTGTTGATACCACCGGGCGAAGGTGAACCGCTCCGATACGCCTTGGCTTTAACATTCAAGGCCACAAACAACGAAGCGGAGTATGAAGCTCTTATCACGGGCCTAAAAATTGCTAAGGGCACTGGAATCGATCACTTGAGAGTAAAGTGCGACGCAGCTTTAATCGTGAACCAGGTTCAAGGGCGATACGAAGCAAGGAGTCCAATAATGAAGAAGTATCCGCGAGAGGTACAAGCCCTGAAAGAGAGCTTCAAAAGCTTCGATATCGAGGCAATTCCAAGGGAGGAAAATGTAGAGGCAGATGCCTTGAGCAAATTTGCCCTGGGGGCACCCTTGGAAGAAAATCGGAAGGTGCACTTCTTGGAGAAGGTGATCTTATCAAACATCGACCCAACACAGGTGTGCGCCATTGAAGCGAGATCGGAGGAGGAGCCAACGTGGATGACCCCGATAGTCGCGTACCTGACTACGGGGGCAGTCCCCGATGATCAAGTGGCAGCGGACAGGATACGTCGGATCGCGGCCAATTATGTGATGCTGGACAATCAGCTATACAAGAAGGGCTGGTTCTCGACTCCGTACTTGAAGTGTGTAGCAGAACCCGACACCAATCGAATCCTGAAGGAGGTACACGAAGGGGTCGCGGCTTGTCATGAAGGGACCCGATCCATCATGAGAAAAGTGCTAAACTTAGGCTATTATTGGCCCACGATGAACAAAGAAGCGACGGCGATGGTCCGATCCTGCGACGCGTGCCAGAGGTACGCCCCGAGTATCATGGCTCCGGCCGCTAATCTGACATCCATCAAGAGCGCGTGGCCCTTCGCGCAGTGGGGCATCGACTTGGTGGGACCTCTTCCACAAGCACAAGGTCAATGTAAGTACTTACTCGTAGCTATCGATTATTTTTCGAAATGGATAGAGGCAAAGGCGTTGGCCAGAACAACGGGGAACCAGATCGTCAAGTTCCTCCAGACCCACATCGTATCCAGATACGGGATTCCTAAGGTGGTGATCAGCGACAATGGTCCACCGTTTAACGGCTCTCAGGTGAGGGAGTATCTGGAAGAGTTGAACATCGAGCATCAGACTGCTTCTGTACGCCATGCTCAGACTAACGGCCAGGTGGAATCAGCCAACAAAATCGTGATGGATGGCCTAAAGAAGAGGGTCTATGCCTTGAAGGGCAAGTGGCTGAACAAACTGGAAAACGTGCTTTGGGCTGTTAGAACGACACCCAAACGATCAACTGAAAACGTGCTTTGGGCTGTTAGAACGACACCCAAACGATCAACGGGGAGGTGGTTTGGCGTCGCAACGAGTTCACCCTTTTGGATCGAGTCAACAAGATGTCACCAAAATGGGAAGGACCTTACAAAGTCGTAGGGATGCCAGCTCCAAATGCGTACAAGTTAGAAGACCTCGATGGCAGAACGTTAAAGCATTCTTTTAGTGGCGAACACTTGAAGAAACACCATGCTTGAAGAAAGTCGCCTTAAGTGGTGCCCGATGTGAAATCGCCTTAAGTGGTGTATGCTGTTTATCGTTTAATTCGATGTAAGCCAATTTTGTGCCATCAATAAATAAAGAGGTTGCTTCCAATCAGAGTTATCCTTAGATTTATGCTAAGTGTCAAAGTCGCCTTGAGTGGTGCACAATTCTTAGATTTATTCTAAGTATCAAAAAGTCGCCTTGAGTGGTGTACGATGCTAAGTCGCCTTGAGTGGTGCACAATCCTTAGATTTATTCTAAGTATCAAAAAGTCGCCTTGAGTGGTGCACGATACTAAGTCGCCTTGAGTGGTGCACAATTCTTAGATTTATTCTAAGTATCAAAAAGTCACCTTGAGTGGTGCACGATACTAAGTCGCCTTGAGTGGTGCACAATCCTTAGATTTATTCTAAGTATCAAAAAGTCGCCTTGGGTGGTGCACGATACTAAGTCGCCTTGAGTGGTGCACAATTCTTAGATTTATTCTAAGTATCAAAAAGTCGCCTTGAGTGGTGCACGATACTAAGTCGCCTTGAGTGGTGCACAATCCTTAGATTTATTCTAAGTATCAAAAAGTCGCCTTGAGTGGTGCATGATACTAAGTCGCCTTGAGTGGTGCACAATTCTTAGATTTATTCTAAGTATCAAAAAGTCGCCTTGAGTGGTGCACGATACTAAGTCGCCTTGAGTGGTGCACAATCCTTAGATTTATTCTAAGTATCAAAAAGTCGCCTTGAGTGGTGCACGATACTAAGTCGCCTTGAGTGGTGCACGATCTTTAGATTTATTCTAAGTGTCAAAAAGTCTTCTTAAGTGATGCACGGAACTAAGTCGCCTTAAGTGGTGCAAGTTATTAAAGTGTCGAGGTTTCGACCTAAGCACGCATAGTAAAATCACTCGGAGAAGTGCAACGAAAGAATCGGAACTAAAAAAGTCTGATATTGATAAGGGCTCGAGGGCCCGATAATGACAAAAGAGAAGAAGATACAAGGACTCTAAAAGTGAACATTCAAGCTTGGTCCTTGTCGGCAGCGTTGGCAGCAGCTGGGTCCGCGGAGTCGGTAGCAGAAGGATCCACAGGGTTGGCTTCGGGAGGATCGACTATCGGGGCGTCCGCACTTGGAAGTTCAGAAGCGTCTTCGACAATTACGGGGGTACTCCCCCCATCACTCTCCTCGGAAAGAGCAAAATACTTCTTCGCAAAGGGAGCGAGGGAAGGAGACTTGTCGAAATTGATGGCGTCCCCGTACTCCAGGTGGAGCTCCTCAACCGCATTGAAGAGAGTGTTCTCCACCTCCGCGCCAAAGAACTTCATGGCATCGGCTTGGAAGTCCTCGGACCTCCGATAGTCCTCCCGACCCTTTACCTCCGCCTCGGCCAGCTGCGCAGGAAATCCCGCGACTTGCTCCTCCAGAGCCTTCTTCTCGAGGACCAGTTTGTCCTCGACAGCCTTCTTCTCCTGAACCAGCTTGTTCACAGCCGCCTCCCGCTCCTGCCGCTCTTGCCTCAAGAGCCCCTCGAAGTCCCCGATCTGCTTCTGGAGGTCCCGAACCTTCTGATCGAGGACAGCCTGTTCCTTGACAAGCTTTCCCCGCGAAGATTGGGAGGCCTTAAGATCCTCCTGGAGCTACTCGCGGATCCCTCGGTCCCGCTCCCGGGACTCATCATAGGCAATGACATACCCGATGAGGCGGTTGAAGTCCCCGAGCTCCTGCAATAAGAAGGAAAAGTGTTAATGGACAAACGACCTGATTTGTCATAAAAAATAAAGAAGCGAAGTCCTACCTCTATACGGCGCATGGCCATATCCCTGACCTCCCGATGCATGTGCGTCCGATTGAGGCAAATCGGATACCGCATAGTAGGCAGGATCGAGCCTGACAGCAGATGCAGGGCCAGCTCCCGGTCCTGCTCCCCTTGTGTAAGCGGGACTCCTTGAAGCGTCTGGATAGGAGTCCAAGGGGCACTCTCTTGTGAAGGATCGAAGGGCCTGTAGAAGCTCCCATCGAGAGCAAGAGGAGAAAGAGGACGATGAGTGGAAGGGCATGCCTCCGTCTCGGCCCGAACAGGGGAAGGAGTGAAGTCATGGATGGGAGAGGGCTGCCGCTGCTGCGGAGAAGATGAAGGAGGCGGCCCCTGAGGGGTTGGTTTCAAGGGGGATTGCCCCGCCTTCCGACGCTGACGAAGGGAGCCACCCTCGTCAGTCTCCTCGGAGGAGTCCAAGGTTTCCACCTGACGAAATTGTTCGCCAGTCAGAGCCTTCTCTCCAGCTGAGGAAGGCACCCCCGCTGAAGATGGTGTGTCCGCGGAAGCTGCGGCACCTGATGGAGCTCCCGAGCGACCTACACCTGGAGGATGAGAAGCTTCAGAAATGTAGTCAGGAAGTTCATCGGGATTCTTACACCAAATGATACGTCGGGAGACGTATTGATCCTTCCCGCGAAAATGATAGTAGCCTGCCTTCAAGACACGAGGGGTTTCGCCTCGAAGGATTCGTTTGACGTCAGCGATACGGGCCTCCTTGGTTGAAGGTATCAAATCCTTCGGGACCATCCTCCTGTACGATTTTATAGCAAGTCGAAGCTTTTTACCTTCTTCAGCATTCTGGACATCAAAAAGCTGGTCCAGATCCACCCGCTTCCGCTTGGGTTGCTCTGCTGAAGGAGACCCCGACCGAGCAGCAGCCTTCTTGGCGGACTTCCTCTTCCGCGAGGGGCGGACAGCATCAGTCTCTCCCTGCTTAAGGAATAGATCGGTCAGCACAGATACCTTCTTGGCTGCAAACAGTAAACGAAGAAGAGTTAGAAGTTTACCCAAGGGACCATATTAGAAGGGCCGTCAAAGAGCTGCCCCCCAGAAATAATGTCGAGGAGTCGGATCCCGGCGTGCACCAGGTCCCGCTCCACAAGTGAGTTGGCGTTGAGGGGAGTGTAGGACTCCCCCCATCGATAAAGCTGGATAAGTTGGAGAGTTTCGAAATCCTCGTCGGTGTAAGTATGGAAAGCAGGCGGAGGGTCCGCTGCCACCTCCCACCGAGGCCAGGGAATCGAAGAGTGTCGGATGAAGAAGTAGCTCTTCTTCCAGCTACTGTTGTCGGACCCCGTATCAACCAAGAGTCCCCGACCCTTGACCACCTTCCAGGTGTCATTGGTCCAACCACATCGGGCAAGCTGCTGCTTACTCCACTTGGGCATCCGAGGGTAGAAGGCGCAAACCCCCGCCTCATTGCACTTCATCCCATAGAAGGTTCTGAAGAGCTGGAGGCTGTAGACCCACTTCTGTCGGAAGCAGAGAACTTGAAAGGCGTTCCAGAGGCGGATGACATGGGGAGAAAAGGTAGTGGGGTGCGTTTTGTAATGATGGCACAGCTCGACCAGATTACCACAAAAGGGGAATCTGATCCCCGCTGATACCTGCCCCGTAGAGACAAATACCTCCCCTTCCTGGGGACGAGTAACCTCAGGGTTACTCGAGGGGCGAGGCCAAGGATATGGGAATCGGGGTTCCCAGGTAATAGTGATACAACCCTCTCGGAGGGCTGCATCATAAGCAGTATTGGAGATCTCATTCAGAGCATAGTCAAAGTTAAAAGGTTTTCTCCCCTCAGAGCTGGAACCGCTGTCTGAAAAGCAACCATGGCAAGAAAAATACAGTGGGACTCTTGGAAAGCTGTAAACAAGGAAAAGACGAACAAGCAACAAAGGGGAATCCCTTACCAGACATGATGAAGTAGAGGTTGAGGAGATGAACGAAGCGTCGCCGGAAAGATGATCGGAGAAATTCCAAAGACCTTCGAAATCACAGAGCTTGGAATCGCAGAGAAATCGCAGAGAGCTCTTAAGAATTCGAAGACGGTAAAAGTTAAATTATGACCATGGCTAGGGTTTTATAGTTGAAGAAGACGGTTGAAAGGACATTTCGATCCGATTCGTCGAAGTCGAAGAGTCTTAATCTGGACCGTTGAGATAAACCTGCAGAAGGACAAGATGACCTAGGAGAAGGGTCCCGACGAAGGGAGTCCTGACGATGAAAGGTCCCGACATAGTCGGTTCCGACAGATGAGCTGGAAGCTCCCGATGAGAAGCCTTTAAGTAGGCCCCGATGATGAATCCCTAAGAATGATTGGCCCTGTCACGATGACGAGGGGCCCCGAGCGGTGACACAACGAGATAACTCTGGAGTCTCCGACGGGAGTCGGGACTCGTTACCAGAGGACAAGGCCAGGATACGCGGGGCGTGGCCAAGATACGCGGAACGTGGTTAAGATACACGGAGCGTGGCCGAGATACGCGGGGCGTGGCCGAGATACACGAGATCATGGCCTAGATAGGCGGGATCACATCCGAGATATGCGGGATACGGGCTAACCACCCCCAACGGTTCACCAGGTACCTGAGGCATCTCTTCACCTATAAAAGGGCAAGAGATCACCTCAGAACACTTACGTTGAATTACATACCCTTTGAGATTACTTGCTTGCTAGTTCGTATTGGGCACTCATTTAAGCATCGGAGAGGGATTCTGGGTTACCGCCCGGTCTATCCCCTCTTGCAGGATTGCGTGGAGCATAGGAGCTAGGATTGCCGTCAAAGTCCGTACCGGAGTTCCACCGTGATCCAACAGCCCCCAAGACATGAGGGACTTTTAGTTCGTCGTGTCTTTCAACTTCCGACCTCCCGATATTGGAATCGGGGATCTTTGTCTTGGCACAGTCACTCAATACTAGTCTTCTCCTTCACGTTTCCTCGATGCTTTGTGGATAACTGCCAAATCTGGGGGGACTTTTCGATTCCCCCGTTCATTAAATGCAGCAGCTAGTGAAGCGACGTCTTCTGTACTCGTGCCTGATTTTTCGCGCCTGTATTTTCTGAAAAGTGCTTTTCAGGCCGTTTCATCATTACACCCGTTACCCTTCTGCACGTTCCATCTCAACGATCCAGATTAAAACTCTTCAACTTCGACGACTCGGATTCGAAGTGTCCCTTCAACTGTCTTCTTCGCCTATAAAATCCTAGCCACGGGCACAGTTTAACTTTTACCGTTTCCGAATTCTCAAAAGCTCTCTGCAACTTCTCTGCGAATTCAAGCCCTGTAATTCAAAGTTTCTCCGGTCATCTTTTCGGCAACGCCAAGTTCGTTCTTTCAACCTCCAATCGCCATGTCTGGTAAGGGTCTCTTCTCTATTGCTCGTTCATGTCTTCCTTGTTTACAGCTTTCCGAAAATCCCACTGTGCCTTCCTTGCCATTGCTACTTTTCAGACAGCGGTTCCAGCTCTGAAGGGGAGAAAGCCCTTCAACTTCGATTATGCCCTAAATGAAATCTCTAACACTGCTTATGATGCAGCTCTCCGAGAGGGGTGCATCACTTCTACTTGGGAACCTCGTTTCCCGTATCCCTGGCCTCGCCCCTCGGGTAGACTTGAGGTTACTCGTCCCCGAAAAGGGGAGGTATTTGTCTCTACGGGGAAAATATCAGCGGGGATCAGATTCCCCTTCTGTGGTAATCTGGTCGAGATGTGCCAGCACTATAAAACTCATCCGACCACCTTCTCTCCGCACGCCATTCGCCTGTGGAATTCTTTCCAGGTCCTCTGCTTCCGACAGCGGTGGGTATACAGCCTCAAGCTCTTCAGGACCTTCTATGGGATGAAGTGCAACGAGGCGGGGGTTTGCGCCTTCTACCCCCGAATGCCAAAGTGGAGCAAGGCACAACTTGGACGATGCAGCTGGACCAGTGACACCTGGAAGGTGGTCAAGGGTCGGGGACTCCTGGTGGATACGGGGTCCGATAACAGCAGCTGGAAAAGGAGCTACTTTTTTATTCAACATTCTTCGATCCCCTGGCCCCGATGGGAGGTGGAAGCAGATTCTCCGCCTGCCTTCCACACCTACACCGATGAAGATTTTCAAACTCTTCAACTCATCCAGCTCTACCGATGGGGGGAGTCCTACACTCCCCTCGACGCCAATTCTCTCGTGGAGCGGGACCTGGTGAACGCCGGGATCCGACTCCTCGATATAATCTCTGGGGGGCAGCTTTTCGACGGCCCCTCCAATGTGGTTCCTTGGGTAAACTTCTAACTCTTTTTCGTTTACTGTTTGCAGCCAAGAGGGTATCTGTGCTGACCGATCTGTTCCTTAAGCAGGGGGAGACTGATGCTGTCCGCCCCTCGCGGAAGAGGAAGTCCGCCAAGAAGGCTGCTGCTCCGTCGGGGTCTCCTTCTGCGGAGCAGCCTAAGCGGAAGCGTGTGGATCTGGACCAACTCTTCGACGTCCAGAATGCTGAAGAAGGTAAAAAGCTCCGACTTGCTATTAAATCATATAGGAGGATGGTCCCGAAGGATTTGATTCCTTCAACCAAGGAGGCCCGTATTGCTGACGTCAGACGAATCCTTCGAGACGAAACTCCTCATGTCCTGAAGGCGGGCTACTACCACTACCGCGGGAAGGATCAATATGTCTCCCGACGTATTGTTTGGTGTAAGAATCCTGATGAACTTCCTGACTACATATTTGAAGCCTCTTGTCCTCTAGGTGCAGGTCGCTCAGGGGCTCCATCAGGTGCTGAAGCTTCTGCGGGTGCACCGTCTTCAACAGGGGCGCCTCCCTCAGCTGGGGAGAAGACCCCGACCGGCGAGCAGTTTCGTCGGGTGGAAAGCTTGGACTCCTCCGAGGAGACCGATGAGGGTGGCTCCCTCCGTCGTCGTCAGAGGACGGGGCAGTCTCCCTTGAAACCAACCTCTCAGGGGCTGCCCCCTTCATCTTCTCCGCAGCAGCGACAGCCGTCGCCCATCCACAACTTCACTTCTTCCCCTGTCCGGGTCGAGCCGGAGGCGTGTCCCTCCACGATTCGTTCTCCTCCTCCTTTCCCTCTCGATGGGAGTTTCTACAGGGCCTTCGACCCCGCACAAGTGAATGCCCCCTGGACTCCAATCCAAACACTGCAAGGAGTCCCGCTCCGACAAGGGGACCAGCACCAGGACCTGGCTCTGCATCTGTTGGCAGGCTCGATCCTGCCCACCATGCGGTACCCGATTTCCCTGAATCGGACTGCTATGCATCGGGATGTCAGAGAGATGTCCCTGCGTCAGATAGAGGTAAAACTTCGCTTCTCTCTTTTCATTGGTAAATCTGGTTGTTTGTCTATTAACACTTTTCTTTCTTCTATTGTAGGAGCTCGGGGACTTCAACCGTCTTTTCGGGTACCTCATCGCCTATGATGAGTCCCGGGAGCGGGACCGGGCGGCCATTGACAAGCTTAAGGAGGATCTTGCAGCCTCCAAGTCCTTGCGGGGGAAACTTGCCAAGGAGCAAGCCGCCCTTGTCCAAAAGGTTCAGGACCTCCAAAAGCAGGTCGGGGACTTCGAGGGGCTCCTGAGGCAGGAGCGGCAGGAGCGGCAGGCTGCTGAGGACAAGCTGGTCCTCGAGAAGAAGGCTCTGGAGGAGCAAGTCGCGGGGTTTCCTGCGCAGCTGGTCGAGGCGGAGGCCAAGGGCCGGGAGGATTATCGGAGGTCTGAGGACTTCCAGGCCGATGCTATGAAGTTCTTTGGCGCGGAGGTGGAGAACACTCTCTTCAATGCGGTTGAGGAGCTCCACCTGGAGTATGGCGACGCCATCAATTTTGACAAGTCTCCTTCCCTCGCCCCCTTCGCGAAGAAATACTTTGCTCTTTCTGAGGAGAGTGATGGGGGGAGTACTCCCGCAATTGCCGAAGACGCAGCAGATGCCCCGATAGTCGATCCTCCCGAGGCCAACCCTGTGGAACCTTCTGCTACCGACTCCGTGGACCCAGCTCTTGCCGATGTTGCCGACAAGGACCAAGCTTAACCGTTTATCTTTAGAGTCCTTGTATTTTCTTCTCTTTTGTCATCGTCGGGCCTTTGAGCCCTTATCAGTTATCAGACTTTCTCAGTTCCGATTTTCTCGATGCACTTCTCCAAGTGGCTTTACTATACTTGCTTAGGTCGATACTTCGACACTTAAGACATTTTCGTACGTCATTCCCGACGATTTACTAATTTGCGCCACTTAAGGCGAGTTATCATCATGCACCACTTAAGGCGACTTAATCTCGTGCATCACTTAAGACGGCTTAATATCGTGCACCACTTAAGGCGACTTTTCAAGACTTAGAATAAATCTAAAACACATGCATCACTTAAGACGACTTAATCTCGTGCATCACTTAAGACGACTTAATCTTGCGCATCACTTAAGACGACTTTTTTGTGCACCACTTAAGGCGACTTTTCAATACTCAGAATAAATCTATGAATCGTGCACCACTTAAGGCGACTTTTCTCGTGCACCACTCAAGGCGACTTTATAAAGCTTAGAGTAAATCTAAGAATAATTCTGATCGGAAGCAACCTCTTTATTCATTGATGGCACAAATTTGGCTTACATCGAATTAAACGATACACAGCATACACCACTTAAGGCGAATTTACATCGGGCACCACTTAAGGCGACTTTATCGGGCACCACTTAAGGCGACTTTCTTCGGGCACCACTTAAGGCGACTTTCTTCGGGCACCACTTAAGGCGACTTTCTTCGGGCGCCACTTAAGGCGACTTTCATCAAGCATGGTGTTTCTTCAAGTGTTCTCCACTAAAAGAATGCTTTAACGTTCTGCCATCGAGGTCTTCCAACTTGTATGCATTCGGGGCCGGCATCCCCACGACCTTGTAAGGTCCTTCCCATTTTGGTGACATCTTGCTGATTCGATCCAAAAGGGTGAACTCGTTGCGACGCCAAACCAGCTCCCCGACGAAGAATTGTCGGGACTTAACTCGCCGATTGTAATACCTGGCCGTCGCCAAAAGCATTCGAGCCTGGACTTCATCGGCTTCCCGCCTCTTCTCTTCGAGTAAGTCCAAGTCCAGACGTCTCATTTCATCATTCGTCAGAGGCTCGTAATATCTCATCCGATGGGACGCCACAGCTACCTCCACGGGGGCGACAGCCTCCGTGCCATAAACGAGGCCAAACGGAGTCTCCCCCGTTGATCGTTTGGGTGTCGTTCTAACAGCCCAAAGCACGTTTTCCAGTTCGTTCAGCCATTTTCCCTTCAAGGCGTAGACCCTTTTCTTCAGGCCATCCATCACGATTTTGTTGGCTGATTCCACCTGACCGTTAGTCTGAGTATGGCGCACGGAAGCTGTCCGATGCTCGATGTTCAACTCCTCCAGATACTCCCTCACCTGAGAGTCGTTAAACGGTGGACCATTGTCGCTGATCACCACCTTAGGAATCCCGTATTTGGACACAATATGGGTTTGGAGGAACTTGACGATCTGGTTCCCCGTCGTTCTGGCCAACGCCTTTGCCTCTATCCATTTCGAAAAATAATCGATAGCTACAAGTAAATACTTACATTGACCTTGTGCTTGTGGAAGAGGTCTCACCAAGTCGATGCCCCATTGCGCGAAGGGCCAAGCGCTCTTGATGGATGTCAGATCAGCGGCCGGAGCCACGATACTCGGGGCGTACCTCTGGCACGCGTCACAGGATCGGACCAACGCCGTCGCTTCCTTGCTCATTGTAGGCCAATAATAGCCCAAGTTCAGCACTTTCCTCATAATGGATCGGGCCCCTTCATGACAAGCCGCGACCCCTTCATGCACCTCCTTCAGGATTCGATTTGTGTCGGGTTCTGCCACACACTTCAAGTATGGAGTCGAGAACCAACCCTTCTTGTATAGCTGATTGTCCAGCATCACGTAATTAGCCGCGATCCGACGTATCCTTTCAGCTACTACCTTGTCATCGGGGACTGCCCCCGTAGTTAGGTACGCGACTATCGGGGTCATCCAAGTGGGCTCCTCCTCCGATCCTGCTTCAATGGCACACACCTGTGTCGGGTCAGTGGTCGATAAGATCACCTTCTCCAAGAAGTGCACCTTCCGATTTTCTTCCAAAGGTGCCCCCAGGGAAAATTTGCTCAAGGCGTCTGCCTCTACGTTTTCCTCCCTTGGGATTGCCTCGATGTCGAAGCTTTTAAAGCTCTCCTTCAGGGCTTGTACCTCGCGTAGATACTTCTTCATTATCGGGCTCCTCGCTTCGTATCGCCCTTGAACCTGGTATACGATTAAAGCTGCGTCACACTTCACTCTCAAGTGCTCGACTCCAGTGCCTTTAGCAATTTTCAGGCCCGTGATAAGAGCTTCATACTCCGCTTCGTTGTTTGTGGCCTTGAATGTTAAAGCCAAGGCGTATCGGAGCGGTTCACCTTCACCTGGTGGTATCAACAAAAAGCCTGCTCCTGATCCGTCTGAACTCGAGGAGCCATCCGTGTACATTTCCCAGGTATTTTCCCCGTTTGGCTGTTCTGATTGCTCTACCCTCTCTGGTTGTTCTTCTGTCGGGACCGCCATGGTTGCCCCTTCTACAGGGCCCGCTTCTTCTAGATCGGGGGCTGTAGATTCTGCTATGAAATCCGCCAATGCCTGGCCCTTAATGGCCGTTCTTGGAGCAAAGTATATGCGAAACTCACTAAGCTCTACTGCCCATTTCACTAATCTTCCCGACGCATCCGGTCGGTTCAAAAAATGCTTCAAAGGCTGGTTCGTCAGCACAGTGATCTCGTGTGCGTGGAAATAAGGCCTTAGCTTCCGAGCAGTAATAATCAACGCAAAGAGGTACTTCTCAACGGCCGGATAATTCAATTCATACTTGGCAAATGCCTTGCTTACATAATAGACGGGGACTTGATTACCCTCGACAATCTTTACTAACACATAGCTAATGGCAAATTCAGAAACAGCCAAATAAAGATAGAGAGGCTCGCCTGGAAGCGGTTTCGCCAACGGCGGGAGGGTGCGAAGGTGCTGCTTGAGTGCTTGGAATGCCTCTTCACATTTGGTGGTCCACTCAAATTTCTTGTTGGCCCTCAAGACTTCGAAAAATGGCATTGATCGGTCGCTGGCTTTGGACAGGAAACGATTCATTGCAGCCAGTCGGCCATTCAGCACTTGTACCTCTCGGTGGTTTATCGGGGACTGCATCTCCTCGATCGCCCTCAGCTTCTCGGGATTTACTTCAATTCCTCTCTGGCTCACCATAAAGCCCAAAAATTTCCCTGAGTGGACTCTGAAGGCGCATTTCGTCGGGTTTAAGCGAACCTGATGAAGCCTCATCCGTTCAAACGCCAGGGTTAGGTTGTGCACATGATCCTCGGCTTGTCGGGACTTCACCAGCATATCATCCACGTAAGCTTCCATGGTTTCCCCCAGCATATCTCCGAACATCTTATTCACCATCCGCTGATAGGTCGCCCCGGCATTGATTAACCCGAAGGGCATGACATCGTAGTGATAGATGTCACTGTCTGCATAAAACACTGTGTGAGGAGCGTCCTCCTTGGCCATCTTGATCTGGTTATAGCCCGAATATGCGTCCATGAAGCTCAACAGCTCATGTCCCGACGTGGCATCCACCAGCTGGTCGATTCTCGGGAGCGGATAACAGTCCTTTGGGCAAGCTTTATTCAGGTCGCGGAAATCCACACACATCCGCCATTTCCCATTAGTCTTCTTTACCAGTACTGGATTAGCAACCCAAGTCTGGAATCGGAGCTCTTTAATAAACTCGGCATCGAGCAACCTGCCTACCTCCTGCTGGATCGCAATCTTCTTGTGTGTGCCCATCGGACGCCTTTTCTGCGTGATAGGTTTGATTGCGGGGTCTATCCTCAGCTCGTGTACGATCACATCGGGGCTGATTCCTGGCATATCGCTCGGGGACCAGGCAAACAGCTCCTTGAACTCCTTCAGCAATTCAATCAATTTTTGGGCTGTCTCCTCAGTCAGAGCAGACCCGATTTTCACCTTCCTCTGGGGTCCGTCGATCTCAACTTCTTTTAGATCTTCTACGGGGGCGGGACGCCCAAACTCCTCTCTAGGATCTGTATCTGTCTGGAGGACAGTCATGGCCTCTCGCCTCCTCCTCCGGGTGGCGTTAACGTAGCATTTTCGGGAAGCTACCTGGTCGCCCTTGACTTCTCCGACTCCGTGGTCGGTCGGGAACTTCATTTTCTGGTGTACTGTCGAGGCAACCGCCATCAGGGGGTTGATGGTGGTTCTCCCGATGATCGCGTTGTAAGTCCCTGCGGAATCAACTACCACGAACTCCACGTTCCTCCTTTCTGATTTCCACCCACTACCAAACTCCACTGGTAAGGTGATTACTCCTAGCGGATAGGAGGTTGAACCAGAGAACCCGACCATCGGGAAGTTTGCCTCCTTCAGATCTTTCTTCGTTTTTCCCATGGCCTCCAGCGCGTCCATAAATAGAATATCGGAGGAGCTTCCCCCGTCGATCAGAATTCGCTTCATTTCGAACCCGTCTACATCCAAGGTTACAACCAAGGCGTCGTCGTGCGGAGTTTCCACGCCTATGAGATCCTCCGACGAAAAGGAGATCACCATTTCTTCCTTCAGGGTCCAGGATCGAGACCTCTTACCCAGCACCCACTGCCGTAGGGATCCTAGAGGCATAAACCTCTCGGGAGGATGAAGTATCACCTCCAGCAGCAAACCCTCCGTGAATCACATTGATAGTGCCCCGTCTCTCCTTACGAGCACCGGATGACTCTGGGTCGGTTCTCTTCTTCTTTGGGGACCGATCGCGGGATCGGGAACGGGACCGCGATCGGGACCGAGAGCGGGATCGACACCGCTTATCCCCGACGAACTCCTTGAGCTTCCCCTTCTGGATCAGCTTTTCGATCTCCTTCTTCAGCTCCCGACAATGGTTGGTGTCGTGACCATTTGCGCGGTGAAATCGGCAGTAGCGATCCGTGCGAGATCCCAAGAATTCTCCATCCTTCTTTGGGGGGTACCTGGAGATACCTTGTCGTTCCATGACCGTCAGTACCTCCGCCATGGAGCAGTTGAGAGGAATGTCGAGATTCTCCCGCTTATCCTTCCTTGAAGAACGCGTATCGTCCCTCCGATCAGGGCGGCCTCGATTCCGACTACTTTCGGGTTTACCCTTTGACTTACGATCGTCGAAAGGTTTAACCGACTGCTTCCCTTTGTTCGACTTTGGGGGCTCCAACTCTCCCGCGGCTATCATTGACTCCTGGACATCGATTTGCCGTTTCACCCTCTTCTGTAGTGCCTCCATATTCCACACAGCTTTTTCAGCTACACTGTGCATTAGGTCGGAACCGTAGGGGGCTGTTAGGTTCCGAATGAATGTACGAATGGTTTCGCCTTCCGAGATTTCCTCGTCAATCTCCGCCACACTGGCAGTGTACCGCTGGTAATAGTGTGCCAGTGATTCGTCGGGCCTTTGTACCACCTGGGTCAGGGACCTCACGCTCTTCAGTAAACGTCTACGACCCTGGTACCGCTGAATGAACCGGTCGTGCATATATGCCCAGCAAGTAATGCAACCTGGGGGCAGAATAAAGAACCAGGTCAGGGCTCTTTCCCCAAGTGTGTTTGGGAACAGTGTACACACTATGTCTTCATTCGGGGCTCTTCCCAGACACGCCATGAGGTGCTTCTGGACATGTCGAACCGGATCTCCTTCGCCATCGTATTCCTTTATCGTGGGGATACCTAGCCCTGGCGGGGCTAGGGTGTCTATGAGTCGAGGGACGAAGGGATGAGTAGATCGATCCCTCAGCTCCGATACCAGCGGCTTCTGCTCTCTCATGCAGATGTTCAAGATCTTTACCACCTGATCGGGGGTGATGGGACCATTCAGGGGAATGGTCCTGTGCTGTACTGGCCCTGGCCCATCAACCACGAACCTCTCTGGCTGAACGGATACCCTACTTCTGTCCTGGCCCCGGGGCGGAGCCTCCTGTACATTCCGAACCTCTACTGGTGGGGGTGCTTCTTCCAATGGGGGCATCTCCTCCTGCCTCTTCGCAGCCTCTCTCCGATCCAAGATAGCCTCCACAGCTTCTAAAAACATGGGCATGGCTTCTGCCACGGCTCTTGCCAGGTCCGTAGCTGGGGGAGCCTCCTGCTCTCTATTGCCCTGGTGCTGAGCGGCAATCTCTTCGGGACCTTCATTGTGCCCCCCTGTCTGGGAGAGCTCAGCAGCGGGATGGTTCTGGTTTTCCTCCTGTTCTGGTAGCGAATTCAAAGTTGTTGCGGCGGGGTGACGGGAACCACCAGATTGTCCCTGTCTTCTTTGCTTGCCAGCCGCCATTGAACGAGTAGAAGGCATGTTAGCTTTTGTTTGTTTCCCACAGACGGCGCCAATGTTGGATCACGGTGGAACTCCGGTACGGACTTTGACGGCGATCCTAGCTCCTTCGCTCCACGCAATCCTGCAAGAGGGGATAGACCGGGCAGTGACCCAGAATCCCTCTCTGATGCTTAAATGAGTATCTCGTACGGACTGGCAAGCAGTAATCTCAAGTAAGTATTTTCAACGTAAGTGATCTGAGGTGACCTCTGGCCCTTTTATAGGCGAAGAGATACCTCAGTTACCTGGTGAACCGTTGGGGGTGGTTAGCCCGTATCCCGCGTATCTCGGGTGTGATCCCGCCTATCTTGGCCATGATCTCGCTTATCTCGTCCACGCCCCGCGTATCTCGGCCACGCTCCGTGTATCTTAACCACGTTCCGCGTATCCCGGCCACGCCCCGCGTATCTCGACCTTATCCTCTGATAACGAGTCCCGACTAACATCGTGGACTCCAGAGTTGTCTCGTTGTGTCACCGCTCGGGGCCCCTCGTCATCGTGACAGGGCCTACTGTTCTCAGGGATTCGTCATCGGGGCCTACTCAGAGGCAGCTCGTCAGGAGCGTTCATCTCGCTTGTCAGGTCCGACTCTGTCGGGACCTCTCATCCTCGGGTTCCCTTCGTCGGGATCCTTTGCCTGGGCCATCTAGGCCTTCGTTTAGGGCCCACCGGGCCTATTTGCCGTTTCCTCGCCGTTAAAGGGCCTGACGGCTATACTCGAACCCATCAGAGCCCAAATCAATGGAAGAAGGATGAGAAGGTTCCAGTAGTGAAGCCCAAAGTCGAGCTGAAACAAGATACTTCTAACAATGGAAGTCAAGGTACATCTAAATCTTCCACTTCCAAGAATAGAGATATTAAATGTTTCAAGTGCCAAGGCAGGGGTCATATAGCGAGCCAATGTCCAAACAAAAGGACAATGGTCATACGAATTGATGGGGAGATAGATACCGATGATGAAGATGAAATCGAATTGACACTTCAGTCTGAAGAAACTGAATATGAAGTATATGCAGCCCATGGAGACCTGTTGGTTTCTAGGAGAGCCTTTAGTGCAACAGTTAGAGAAGACGATAGCGTGCAGCGAAACAATATCTTTCATACTAGATGTCACGTGCGAGACAAGGTATGTCGTATGATTATTGATAGTGGTAGTAGTACTAATGCAGCTAGCACTACGATGGTTGAGAAATTGGGATTGCCGACAACCGAACATCCCCGACCTTACAAGTTGCAATGGCTGAATGACGTCAGTGAATTGAGAGTAACTAAACATTTTTAGTTTCATTTCGCATCGGGAAGTATGAAGATGAGGTTTTATGTGACGTTGTACCAATGGATGCTGCACACTTGCTATTAGGGCGTCCGTGGGAATATGATCGACGTGCTAATCATGATGGCTTTACGAATAAGTACTCATTTGTGATGAACCAGAGGACAATCACTCTTGTACCTTTGACACCAAGAGAAGTAAATGAAGATCAAGTGAGGTTACAAAAAGAAAGGGAGAAAAATAAGACGAGTGAAGAAAAAGGAGAGCAAAAAAAGATGAGAGAACTAAAAGGAGAGCAAAAAGAGAGAGAGAGAGAGAGAGAGAGAGAGAGAGAGAGAGAGAGAGAGAGAGAGAGAGAGAGAGAGAGAGAGAGAGAGAGAGAGAGAGAGAGAGAGAGAGAGAGAGAGAGGAAGAGGGGTCCCATTAAAGAAAACAAAATTTCTTCGCAAGATCAAGTGAGGTTAAGAGAGCAATGTTTGCAAAACAGCCGATGATTGTATTTCTATATAAGGAGGCATTTTTATCGACTAACAAACTTGGCGATTCATTGCCAAGCTCAGTTGTTTCACTTTTGCAGGATTTTGAAGATGTATATCCTGAGGAGATTCATAAAGGCTTGCCACCTATCCGAGGTATTGAACATCAAATTGACTTCATTCCGGGTGCCACCATTCCCAACCGTCCAGCCTACAGGAGTAATCCGGAGGAAACGAAGGAGCTACAAAGGCAAGTTGAGGACTTGATGGATAAGCGGCAAGTTTGCGAAAGCATGAGCCCTTGTGCAGTTCCAATGATTTTAGTACCTAAGAAGGATGGTTCTTGGAGGATGTGTGTTGATTGTCACGCAATCAACAACATAACGGTAAAGTATCGACATCTCATACCTTGTTTAGATGATATGTTAGATGAATTGCATGGTGCTTGTGTGTTTTCTAAAATTGATCTGAAAAGTAGATATCACCAAATCAGAATGAAAGAAGGTGATGAGTGGAAAACTGCATTTTGTATGAATGGTTAGTTATGCCTTTTGGATTAACAAATGCCCCTAGTACTTTCATGCGGTTAATGAATCATGTCTTGCATCCCTTCATTGGAAAGTTTGTTGTTGTCTATTTTGATGATATCTTAATATATAGCAAAAACATGGATGATTATTTGCAGCAATTGAAACTTGTTTTATCTGAGCTTAGGAAAGAAAAGTTGTTTGCTAATCTGAAGAAGTGCACCTTTTGCACGGATGAGCTTGTGTTTCTTGGTTTTGTTGTGAGTGCAAAAGGAATACATGTTGATGAGGAAAAGATTCATGTTATACAAGAATGGCTAAGCCCAACCAATGTAAGTCAAGTGCGAAGTTTCCACGGACTTGCGAGTTTCTATCGGAGGTTTGTGAAGGATTTCAGCACTATTGCTGCACCCTTGACGGAGGTCATCAAGAAAAACGTCGGATTTAAGTGGGAAGAGCAACAAGAAAGGGCATTTCAACTACTCAAGGGGAAACTAACTCATGCGCCTTTACTTGCTTTACGTAATTTTGGAAAATCGTTTGAGATTGAATGTGATGCTTCTGGTACAGGTATCGGCGCTGTGCTGATGCAAGAGGGAATGCCGATTGCATATTTCAGTGAGAAGTTAAGTGGGGCTGCCTTAAATTACCCTACTTATGATAAGGAGTTGTATGCGTTGGTTAGAGCTTTGGAGACATGGCAACATTACTTGTGGCTTAAGGAGTTTGTGATTCACACTGATCACGAGTCATTGAAGCACCTCAAGGGCCAACATAATCTGAATAAGCGGCATGTGAGATGGGCTGAGTTCATTGAGACATTTCCATATGTCATTCGGTACAAGCAAGGTAAACAGAATGTTGTGGATGATGCACTTTCTCGTAGGTATCTTCTGATCTCTACTCTTGATGCTAAGATTCTAGGATTTGAACATGCTAAGGAGCTTTATTCTTTAGATCCTGAATTTGGTGAAGCATATGAATTGTGTGCAAAGGCAGGTCATGGTAAGTTCTTTAGGCATGAAGGTTTTCTTTTTCGTGAAAATAAACTTTGCATTCCTAATTTTTCAATGAGGGATTTGCTAGTTAGAGAGTCGCACGAGGGAGGAATGATGGGGCACTTTGGGGTAGCTAAGAGCTTAGCTGTTTTACAAGAACATTTTTTATTAGCCCCATATGAAACGTGATGTTGAGAGGATTTTTGGTAGATATGTCACATGTAGGCAAGCGAAGTCCCAAGTTAAACCTCATGGCCTATACACACCTCTTCCAATCCCTAGTGCGCCTTAGGTTGATATTTCAATGGATTTTGTCTTAGGTTTACCTAGAACAAGAAATGGTAGGGATTCTATTTTTGTTGTTGTGGATCGATTCTCGAAGATGGCACATTTTATCCCATGCCACAAAACCGATGATGCGTCACATGTTGCTGACTTGTTCTTTAGGGAGGTAGTGAGACTACATGGGATGCCCAAGACCATTGTTTCAGATAGAGATGCTAAGTTCTTGAGTTACTTCTGGAAGACTTTGTGGTCAAATCTAGGAACTAAGTTATTGTTTTCTACTACTTGTCATCCACAAACTGATGGTCAAACTGAAGTAGTAAATAGTTGTCTACTTTGCTATCATTAAAAAGAACATTAAAACATGGGAAGAGTGTCTACCGCATGTTGAGTTTGCTTATAATCGAGTTGTCCATTCTGGTACCAAATATTCACCATTTGAAAATGTTTATGGTTTTAATCCATTAACTCCTTTGGATTTATCTCCTTTACCTGTGAATGAGCGTGTGAATTTGGATGGAGAAAAGAAGGCTGAATTTGTTATAAAGCTTCATGAGAAAACAAGAGTCAACATCGAGCATAGGACGGAACAATATACACGACATGCCAACAAAGGTCGTCGCAAGATAGTCTTTGCACCTGGGGACTGGGTTTGGATACATATGTGTAAAGAGAGGTTTCCTACCCAAAGACGTTCTAAATTACTCCCAAGAGGCGAGGGTCCATGTCAAGTTATGGAGCGCATCAATGACAATGCCAACAAACTCGATTTACCCGGTGAGTATAATGTTAGTGCAACTTTCAATGTTTCTGACTTATCTCCTTTGATGCAGATGATGATTTGAGGACAAATCCTTTTCAAGAGGAGGGGAATGATGAGATACGAGGACCGGATGCAATGGAGCCAATTCAAGTTCCCATAGTTCCCGTTGGACCGATTACTAGAGGCCGAGCCAAGAAGATCAAAGAGGCCTTGCAAGCATATATTCAACAATATCATCACAAGGAAAGATCATCTATTGGAGATCAAGATCAATTTAAAGACCAAACATCACATGTCAATTTGGTTGCTGCTTCTACTAGTCTTGGAGATGGTTAGCAAATCTGATTGGGACATGAAGCCTTCAAGACTTGTGTTATTTCTAGTGTATTTATTTGTTGGAGTGTTTTTCAACAATTAATAAGCTGAACTTGATGTGTTGGGCGTTTAGAACATGGGTCTATTATTTGGGTTAGTTTAATTAAGTCATTTAAGGTTCTAATGGGCTGAAAAACACCAAGCCTCATTAGATAAGTCCATTAGGGTTTATTTTAGTCCATTCTACGTGTCTTTAGGGTTAGTTTGCAGCCTTTAAATAGCCACCTTAAGAGTTGGCCGAATTTTTAAGTTTGAATTCAGTTTTATTGTAAGCAATTTTCTTCTCTTGGTTCTTTGAGAACTCTTGAACTTATCAGATTGTTCTGTGGCGTTCGACTCCGACTTATCAATCAAGTCTTCCATCCTTGATTGTGGCGTCATCACCGTACCAAGGTTCTTGCTTCCCAAGCAATGATTCAAGGTTCATCCACCCATACCTGAAGTAGAAATCGTCCAGCGACATCATCTTGCAAGGGTTTTCGTCTAACATCGGCGAGAATCATATCAGTAAGGGTAAGGTCGCCGAAGCTAGAGCCTTAATGGCAGAATACTTCAGTATTCTATGTGGTGATGACGGCATAATAACTTATCATGATCCCGCTGATGAGTTGGACGTATGGACTCGGGCTCAGAAATTAATGAGAATGTTTCCTCTTTCATGGTTTGTTAACGAGAAAGGCCTAACGCGTTTGATCAAATCGATCAAGACGACGATAGACCTATACGAAACAGATGAGAAAGAAGGAAATTTTCCAAAGGAGCCTAAGGCATTCGATGAAAGATTCATTGGTATGCTAAAATGCTTGGCAACCCCCAGCAAAAGGAAGTCTAAACGATGATCCGGTGCTTTACTAACCATGATATCAGTACCTTTTTGGTACATTTCGGTTAAGACATCTAGTCCATCATGCTTCTTCATGACTGCTTCGAGTTTGAGATCTGAGACCCTAGTATTGTTCAATGTTGGTTTTTCTATTTGCTTAATTTATGAATTTGGATTACATTGTTTCGGTTTTCATTGAATAAAGTAGTTACCTTTCGATTCGAAAAGTGTTCTGCTTATCAAGATTAATCGACTCGGTTAAAAACAGATCGATCCGAAATAAGTAAATAACCAAAAAAAAAAATTGATTTCATAAATGAAAGAATCAAGCACATCCATACATTTCCTCCCACGTCTAAGTCTATGGACTAGATCATGCCATTAAATCCATTGATTGTGTCGATCTGAGAATTAACCGATTAAAACTCTTTCTTTATTATTATTACTCCATTGAATGAAATAATTTTTTATGATAATCATATGCGAAACCGATAGGATTAAATTATATTAGATTCAGAAATGAAACGATTTAACCAAAGGTTAAACTAGGGGTAAGTTGCATCCGCGCAAGTGGACCTTGAAAGAGGAACACATCGTTTCAAAGTTTGAGTTTGACGCGGAAGTGTTTAAAATGATGATGTGCTGAATTTTCGTTTGCATTCCTACGTACATAACTTATTGATAACGTTTACATTGGTAGAAAGTAGGCTTCGAAAGCTACTACGACCTTGTAAAAGTATACTGACGCATAAGGTGAAAAACTGAAATGCTCAGTTCGGAGATGGGATAAAATCTCTGAAATAAGTTAGCGAAAGAATAAGGATTAAGTCGGTTAAACGATTTTCCTTCCGTGCGCCTTGAACGATAAGTCAATCTAAGCATTCAAATCAAATGACACACTTCTATAAGCATAGTTTGTAAACATAAATGTTGTAGTCATTTCTTCACACGTTCCCTATGGGATGATGAGATAATGATTCACATTAATGTAAAACTATGTTCCATTATAATCGGTAAGACACGCCGCCATAAAAGCTGAAGAATAATAATGAGCTACTCATATCATCATGCGACTTTAATTTGTGCATTAAACACGTATTTAGGACAAGAGTATGTAACTAATCTTTAAAAATACATGTTTACAGCTTAAAAGACATGGTACCGTGATCGAACATGTGACATTATATACTTGAGGACGAATTTTCCAATGCATTAACATGAGTCTTAATAAGACAGATGATGATATTATTGACATCGGGTCCCACTTAATTCAAGTGGAGAGAGATTTGAACCAGAAACTCAAGTGAATGACAAGGTAAATGATAATGGGAACATTTTCATAATAAATCCAGTGAGAGGTCTAAACACCTACCACAAGTAATCACTGTTACTGTTTGGATGAATCAAGTTGAACCTGATTATCGTAATGCTAAACAGGGGATACCACAATAACCTATACTACCCATTGTTCCCAGTGGGAGTGATCAGACAAACTTGGTTCCAGATCCTAGTGATCAAGGAATTCATCTTGGAAGTAAAATTCTGAGACCGAGAAGTCGTATAAGGAAAGTTGTCGGTTATGGTTAAAGCATTCCTCTTGTACCCAATAGAAGTGATGCTCCGATAAGAAGCATCATTTCGAGTGGGAGAATTGATCCTAATTAGAAGAAATGCACCGATAAGAGGCATTATTCTGAGTGGGAGAGACGTTAAGACTCAAAGATGGGATAATCAAGCCTAGACGAAAGTCAAAGGCTTCGAACTTCTCCAAAGAAGTATCCCATCTGGAAGAGTGATAACCTCACTCTAACGACTGTCAGCATGCATTGGTAAGACCTCAAGTGGAGAAATGAAGGAAAATAATAAATGAGAGAGATTGCCTAAATGAAAGCCATTAAAATCTATAGTTGATTTACCTGCTAACCACAAGGACATAAGGATAAGGTGAGTCCTAAAAGAAGGCTCACCACTAATGGAAAAGGTCGAGCTATACACAGCTCGACTCGTTGCGAAAGGCTATACCCAACTTCATGGAGAGGACTTTGACGAAACATACTCAACACCCGTGCGTAAAACCACGGTGCAGGGTCATTCATGGTCCTGGTTACAGGTTTCGATTACGAACCTCACCAAATGAAAAATAAAGACAGCATTCCTCCTCGGAAACTTCGATGAAGAGATCTACATGGAGCAACCGGAGGGTTTTATTACTTCTGGTAACGAACGTAAAAATTTGTTAACTCCATAGGTCCATCTACGGTCTTGAACAGTATTCTCGCCAATGGTACCGCAAATTCCACGAGGAAATCGTAGGAAAAGGATTTGTGAATCTTCATGAGAATCCGTGCGTGTATTATAAGACCTCCGGGTCTAAATATGTTATCTTAACTTTATACGTGGATGACATACTCATTGCCGCAAACGACATGAATTTTATGAACAAGTCAAAGTCCTGGTTGGCATCTGTATTTAAGATGAAGGACATGGGAAAGGCCACGTACATCTTACGCATTAAAATTGCTAGAGATCGGGCTACCCAGAAATTGTGTCTGTCTCAAGAAGCTTATATCAACAAACTTTTGAAAAGATTCAGATTACAGGATACCAAACCCGTGGATACGCCGATGGTTTTTGGGTGCGCATTGTCAAAACGTGACGGCCCCAAGAACTTGGCAGAGCGTGAACAGATGAAGGGTGCATGATGTTTTAGCATGGTCGGTAGTTTGTTCTACGCCATGTAATGCACCCGTCCGGATATCTGTTACGTCATAGGTCTAGTAGCACGTTTCCTATCAAATCCTGGTCATCAACATTTAAAGACTATAAAACGAGGAACTCGTTATCCGAAAAGGTAATGCTGACTACGAACTGTGCTGTGAGGGCAGGTAGTTAGAATTGACCGATTACATTGACGCCGACTATGGTCGTAATCCAGATGATCGTAAGTCAACCACAGGAGGAGAATTCTCCTTGCTAATGCCGCCATTTCATGGATGAGCAAGAAACAAATATAAGTCGTGTTGTTTACGATGGAATCAGAATTCGTGGCTATCTCTAAGAATACACAGTAAGCGGTCTGGCTTAAAAGGATTCTAACTACACTGCTTGGTGGCGATGTCAAGAATAAACCTATGAAGGTCTTCTCTGACAGTCAAGCAGCCAGTGCAACAGTTAAGAATCCGAAGTACCATAATACGACCAAACACATTGATGAGAAATAATTTCACGCTAAATTTTAATGGTAGTAGACAATATAATCACTATGGAATACTTGTCCACCAATAACTTGGTAACAGACCCATTTACAAAACCACTACGCAGGGAAATATTCAAAAAGCATGTAAAACTGCTTGGATTGCGTAGGGTTTAGAAATTGCCTGTATCTGTGATAACATTTTAATATTATAAAGTTACATTTTGTAAGCGAAAGAATTGCAACTGAGTTTATGACCAATCGACGTCATAATGTTTTGATTACATCAGATTTGCGGTATATAAACTAAGTCGTAGGAGGACGCAATCCTCTGCCAAACTATGTCGAATGTGGGCCTTTCCTAGTCACACTGGTACGGTCGTCTTGCGGTAGAAAGAGGCCTTCACAAAACAAGACTGGCTAAGAGTTAGGGGGATAAACCTGACTAAGCAAGACGATTATCTAGCTTGGAAGTAACTCGACATGATCTTCGTTTTGCATATCGCCGTGATGAACTTCGTTCGTCATTTAACCACATTCTTGTATTCACTAGGTGGCCACCAACCGAATATTAGTTGAAGGTTGTGAATACTTGTACAGATGCCTTGAAGAAGTGTTCCTATGTGGAAACTAGGCAATTGGAGAATTCTCAGTTGACCTAGGATACAACACGGTACAATATAAATGTTGTTTATAACAAGTTGATTGGAGAAAAGGAAATCAACGTTCCGCGGGCGCTACAACACTCCTATGAACTATTCAGAAGCAAGGAACGGATCAAAAGAGAGAAATGTTGATGCGGATTTGGACGACAATACATTAGCAGGCACCCTCCCATTCCGGCAAGTGGGAGCTGTAAGCATATGGTAATGGGCGCCGTAATTGGTAGCCCAAAATATGTATAGTTTACCTAATGAACTTGGGTAAATGTCACATTAGGGTAATTGGGCTAGACCCAAATCCCAATTGACATGGGAGGCCCAAAATTGGGCCTCCCCAATTACATAGGCCGGCCGAAATATAGAGTGGGGTAAAGTGGACTTTACTCCACCTTACTCCTCCTATAAATAAGAGGTGTTAGGGGATTTTTAGGGTTAATCACAATTCCCTCATCATAGTGTTTTAGAGAGAAAAACCCTCCTCCCCTAATACATAGTTTCGGCCAAACCCCATATCCCTCACCAAGGGTGTGCCAACTTGCCTTCGAGCAAACTCTCCAGAGATCTGCCCCCCGTGCCAAGAATCGATCAGAGGCTTTTCTGTAGAGCTTGCACCACGTAGGGCTTCTCTAACAAGAAATTCTGCGGGTCCCGACCGGAGGATCGCGAACCCCCTCAAGAGAAGATCTTGGGTCTACGGATCATCCTAAAGGTATGTGTGAAACTTCCGCTGCGTAATTCTAATTACTGGCATGTACCTTGTTTTAGTATCCGTAGTGATTACTCCTCGTAATCCAAAACTTAGTCATGCATATAATTCTACTATCCATGTAAATCATCATACACAAGTAACATTCATCACACAAACCACACACATGCTTACGCGTCATGCGTCTAATGTTCTGAGGAACTCATGCTTGCATATATAATTCTACTTCCAAGTAAATTATCAAATGCGGTTACATCCTCAACATTTTAGCATACGTGTCAAACATGAAACTACCACATCAATCATACATATTTGGCGACTGGTTTTCGATTTTAAAATATTTTAAACATTAGGGGCTGATTTGCAATTCATGCTTATATGTAATTACGCATCATTCTAGGCATGATTCCTAGGAAATTTCAACCATCACAGCATGTCTATCCTAGTGTGCATACCATATATTTAACCAGAGCTCTGCCCCCAACATGCATTGTCCAGCTAGCTTGACTCAGTCAAGACGACATTCTAATCATGCATGAATATATATCGAATAGTAAAAATTGCAATCCAGCCCACTGATTAATCCAGTCCCAAAAATATGTATCTCCGAGATTCATCCTCATAATCGAAACAAGGCATGAAGGTTTAATTGTTATGTGTATAATAATAAACCCTTGAGCACTGTGTAGGCCATTTAAGGTTCAAAACATTTGGATTTAAGAACTTGAACTCCCTATTTTATTTAATTTACTTGAATTCAGTTTTGAAAATTTGGTTCGGTTCAGTCAATATAGGTCCGGTTCGGTCCAGAAAATCCGGTTCGTGTCCGGTTCAGTAAAATCAAGTTCGGTTCGGTCCGATTTATTTTCAAAATCTAGCTCGGTCCGAACCGGTCCAATAAAAATAGGGTTCGGTTCAGTTCAACACTCAAAACCACTTCGGTTAGATCCACTTAGTTATCCCGGTCCGACCAGACCCGTCAAGGTCGATCCGATTAATAAAATTCGGTTCGGTTTAAGCGTCTCGATTTGGTATATTGGACCGGCCCATTAATTAGTCCAAAGGGTTTGGGCCGAAATGTTTGCTTGTGGGCTAAGTAGGGTTTTGATGTCCACTAAAAACTTAACTTAGCCACCAAGTAACATTAATTATATAAAATAATTTCCAATATTAAATATATATATATATAAAATTCGGCCAACATTAAATATATACATATTTATTGCCAAGATCCTATCTTTAAGACAAAATCAATCAACAATATATATATGTGTATATATGAAATTCGGTACCAATAATATATATATATATTCATTTACTTTAAATAGTGTAGCAAATATACTGACAATATACTTTCTCAATCTTTTAGACAACTAAAACTATCAATAATATATTTAACCCTATTAATTATCTAGATATACTGATAGTTATATATATTTTTATATATTAATGTGAATCTATCCTTATGTTTCCAATTATAGATATATTGTTACCTAGAAAGAATATTAAAATATGGTAAACAATATCTTTAAAAAATTCGGCCGAATTTTTCAACTTTTTTTTTTTTGGTAATTAGATAATATATTAGAACCACAGTTACAAAATGGGTAAATTATTCGGGAATGGATGCACCCAAGTACCTTGAGTTCTAGTAGTTAAAGCATATCTAGCAAGGTTATGTCCAGAGAGAACACAAAGTCTAGGAACTTTAACTATTACAAAAGAGGGAAACCAAGAACAAAGAGTTTTTAAGTCATTAAGTAAACTAAAAAGTTCTGCTTTATGTAAAGGAGATCCATTGATAGCCTGAATCAGTTGAGACAAATCTGCTTTGATGATGATCGATTCCTTCCTGAAGGGAAAGGCTAACAACATAGCAACTCTACAAGCGAGACCTTCAGCCAAAAGTGGGGAGAAACCATGCATAATAGACATTGAAACTGAGGAAATATGATCAAAAGAGTTATATATTAGTGCTGCTCCTGAAATTAATCATGCTGTTGCATCAAAAGCTCCATCAGATACAAGTGTCCAGGTGTGTGGCAGCAGCATATTCCCCCAAGTCTCTATGGACCGTGGAAGAAGTTGTCCCCCTGCATTGCTTGTGCCTAAGAAAATAAAATTTTAACCTTGTAATTCTTAGGGTTTGGCCGAAACTAACACCTAATTAGAAACAAGTGGTCAAATTTCAAGATCAAATTTTAATAAGATCTACAATCCAATTTTCGATTTTGATAAAAACACGTTTTCTTGAAGATCATGAACATAAAATTTTTCCTAATGACATTATGAAAATTTCGGACCATGAACAACCCAAAAAATTCAAAAAAATTAATTTTCCTTTTAAAATTTTCGGTCCAATTTTAAAACTTTCAAGAACACCAATTTATCAAAATCATGAACTTCTAACACAGGCTCTGATACCACTGTTAGATTACGGGGAGTAATCACTACGGATACTATAAACATGGTACATGCTAGTAACCAATATTACGCAGCGGAAGATTCGCACATACCTCAGACTTAATCCGTAGTCCCAAGATCCTGCAGCAGGGAGTTCACGGTCCTCCGGTCGGTACCCGTAGAGGTTCTTTTTAAGGAAGCCCTACGCGGTATATTCTCCACAGCAAAGCCACTCATCGATTCTTGGCAGGGACGGATCTCCGGAGTGTTTGCTCGAAAGAAAATTGGCACACCCTTGGGTGGTGAAGAGGTTCGGTCGATGTGGTGTTATGGGGGAAGAGGTATTTTCTCTCTAAAACACTCTAATGAGGGATTAATGATTAACCTAATAAAACCCCTGACGCCTCTTATTTATAGGAGTAGTAAAGTGGACAAAAGTCCACTTTACCCCCTACTAATAAGTTCGGCCGGCCACATGTATAGGGAGGGCCAATTTTGTTTTTTGGCCTCTCATGTCAATTGGGATTTGGTCCTGGCCCAATGTTCTCATGTGACATTTACCCAATTGTCTCAAGTAACATATACATATAATGAGCTTCCATTTACGGCGCTCATCACCATATGCTTACAAAAATACCATTACCCTTAAGACCTTAATGGATAATGACTTCAACAACTACGAGTCAGACTCTGGTAGCTTCGAGTAATACTAATTAAAAAAAAAAAGGAATGTATGTATATATATATATATATATATATATATATACTTGTAAACACTCGATTTTGACCCCGACGTAACGTCGTTACACATGATGAGTCTATTCCAGATATGTCAAGCCATGAATTTTCCAAGGATGCTTATGTGCATATTAGGACAATAAATAAATATATTTCTCATAATATTTTCGAAATACTTGGAAATATATATGTAATAGATATTTATGTGTAAAATATTTATCTTCAGGTATTATCTCCTATTATTTAGGAATAATTATCTGTAAGGTATTTATCCGGTAGAATTATCTCTTAAGTTATTTATTTTATATCATTATCTGTTAATATTAAGGAGATCTTATCTGTAACCTATGTCTAGTTTTACTATAAATAGAGGTTTAGGTGATCATGTAAAAGGGAACAAAACAGATAGCAATAAAAAAAAAAAAAAAAGAAACCTAGAAATTCGTGCAAAAAACTATTTTTTCCTCTCTCCCTCTCTCTTCTCTCTCTCTCACCTCTTTCTTTTTTTCCCGACGAAAACCCATGTCCAGGCTTCAGCTCCTATTCGCCGGCCCACTCCTGCCAGAGTCATCACCCTCATCACTCAGCCGTCCGCCGCACTTAGCTCTGCCCTCGCCGCTCAGCCTCGTTAAGGCCGCCCGTTGCTGCTTGCTGGTGTCCTGCTCGCCGTGTAGGACTGACTCGAGCTCGCTGTCGTGATTGACCGAGCCTCACCTATGTTCTCGGCCACCACGCCTTCGTCATTCACTTCCGGTCTCGCCGTCGCCTCGCTCTGGCCAAGCTCCCCTCGTTGTCCCTGATGTTGCTACTGTAGAGGTGAGCCCGTTCTCTTCTTTTCATTTTTTATTATTATTTTATCATTTATTGTTTATCATTTATTATTATTATATTAGATATAGTTTAATTTGTTTAAATCTAGTTAATTTAGACTAATTAAACTTGATTACTCAAATTGTGTTTGTGTGAACGTGCTAAGTTATGTTTTGATGTAAATATGTTTGATAGCGCTATTAGGTTTTAATTTTTTTTAATAAAATTAGTTCATGATGGATATGAATTAAAAATAAAATTGCAAATTAAGTGAATTGAGTAGCGAAAATGCGTAACTAATTTTTTTAAAAAAAATATGTAACAGAACCCGCGAACTCGAATTTATAATCGTAGACTGATTTAATACCTAAGTGTCTAATTTATTATTTGCTTAGGTAATTTAGGATTCTAGATATCTTTATAATTAACTAGTGACGACACTTTCAAAACTCACGTTTTCAATATGTATTCGCCCTAGGTCAGATTTGTTGGCATTTGGTGTATTTGGGCCGCCATAATTGGGGTTAGGCACATAAGGTATTTTGGGTCAGGCCATATCCCTATGAGCCACAATTGGCCCAAAATGGGCCAAGCCCAATGTCTACATATTTCGGCCGAATTAGGGTTAAACCCTAGGTGGGTTTTTCTCACGTCCTCTTATAAATAATAGGTGTTAGGGAATTTCTTAGGGTTGATAACTCTCTCCCTGATTTCCTAATAAAAGAAATCCCTCTCCCTAAATACTAGCATATTCGGCCGAACCATTCATAACACAAGGAGGTGACGAAATTGTGTCAACAATTTACCCCAGAGATCCATCTTGTCACCGGATTGAAAGAGGCTTTGTTGTGAAGACAATTACCTGCAGATTGCTCCTTAATCAGAGTTCCTGCAGGACCCGTCCGACAAATCGAGAATTCCCTCAGTGACGATCTTGGGCTACGGAAGATAAACAAGTATGTGCTCCTTTCCGCTGTGTAATTGGTTTACCTGGCATGTACACGTGTTTAATCCGTTGTAACTAACCCTAAACCCATCAGTAGTATCAAAGCTTGTGTAGGGAGTTGATGATTTTTTATAAAATTGATGTTCATGATTTTTGGTAAATCTGATATTCATGTTTTTAGTAAAATTGGTGTTCATGGATTTTTTTTACTATAACATGATTTTTATCAAAATTGAACTTTGGATTTTTGATTAAGGTAAAATTTGATATAGAAATTTGACCACCAACCCTAATTTGATGTTTCGACCGAGTCCATAGTAGTAAAAAAAGTTTGATATATTCGGCGCCAAGAAAGCTAAATTCTGCCGACCTAGGATTTTAGGAATAAAATATTGTGATATTAATTACTGATATATATAGAATTTTGAAAGTTAAACATACACATATAAATTGACATAACAAATTAGCCGAAATATATATATATATATATATACACATTGTGCAAATATTTGGAAATTATATCTATTATATTTATTGTTACTTGGTGGTTAAGTTAAGTTTTTGGTGGATTTTAAAACCCTACTTAGCCCGCAAGTACAATATTCGACCGGACCATATTAGGTTAATTGGCCGGATCCAAATGCACAATGGGTAACCCGTGGGGTCCGAACCAGTTCGAGTTCGGGTCCCACCGGTTCAAACAGTTTAGGTCGACCGGACCGGGTTTTCTCAATCGGTTCGACCCAAATTGGACGAGTCGGACCAGGTGGTCAAAGGGGTCGGGTAAAACCCAACCCGGTTCATCTAAACCGAACCAAATTAACCTAACCGGACCGGTTAGATTGGGTCAGACGGACCGGACCGGACCGTGTTGACCGAACCAGTCTGAGTTGACCGAACCGGACCGGGTTCGGGTCAACCGAAAATTTAGGTCAGATCAAATTTAAAATCTAAATATTTTTTAACTTTAAAATTATCTACACAGCGCGAAATATTTTTTTATTTTAATGTTTTAATCCAACCTGATACCTAATTTCGGTTATAGGGATGAATCTCGGAAAATGCATGATTATGGGACAAAATCATGTTGTCGGCTGAATTGCAATTGTTATATATTGATATGAATGAATGTTATAACGTCTTGACTATGTCAAGCTAGCTGGATATTACATGTTGGGGGGCAGAGCCCAGTTGTCAATTAATGACTTGCACATTAGAATAGACATGATGTGCTGAGTGATCTTTATTAGGATCCATGTCTAGAAGTTTGCATGACTGTTATAACATGAATTGCAAGTCAGCCCCAAATTTTTTAAATCGGTATTAAGTCGCAAATATGCATGTTGGATGATGAGTGATCACGCATGACGCGTATGAATGATTGTTTGAGGATGTGGCCGCATTTGATAATTTACTAATGAAGTAGAATTATATATGCTTGCATGAGTTCCTCAAAACATCTTGACACATGATGCGTATGCATGATTATTTGAGGATGTGGCTGCATTTGATAATTTACTAGTGGAGTAGAATTATATATGCTTGCATGAATTCCTCGAAACATTTTAAAAAGGGCCTTGGGAAATACATGATCGGGTGTATGTAATAACTCCCCGTTCCAGTTAAAGCGATTAAACCGTTTTCAAAAGAGACTGGTCTATTAGAAAGGATTCGGCGGCAATGTGAACTCTTTTCACGGC
This sequence comes from Clarkia xantiana subsp. parviflora, assembly GCA_036873135.1. Lineage (NCBI taxonomy): Eukaryota > Viridiplantae > Streptophyta > Magnoliopsida > Myrtales > Onagraceae > Clarkia > Clarkia xantiana. The sequence goes on from JAPTYO010000008.1 coordinate 34,221,864, forward strand.
CTCCTTCCATTGGTTTTCTGGTGGTAGGGTTGGTTAGATTACTGATGAATCATTGCTTGTCGCATTCTATCTCATAGATATCCGATGTAAGAAATTCGTTTTCAAACTGTTTTAAATTGCCTCCCTGATTTTTGCGTAGTTAGTCAATGTGTTAGTTAGAATGGCTGATAGAGTGCGATTCTACGTTCCTCGCAGTCTTGATGATATGTAATTATGATGAATGGAAGGAATATGTCTTGAATCTTCTCTCTTTTGCGGATGTTGATGAATGCACAAATCTGTATGCAGAGAGGATACCTACATATGAATGTGATAGTCTATATTTCTTTAACAATGAAAGGTCGCGTAAATATCATACTGCGAAATGGTTGATCTATTCAAACCTTTTATGTGCCTTACAACTTCGTTTCGATGAAGGAAAGGCCGTTGGAGCTAGAAACCTCATGGTTAAATATGATTGTATTCTCCGCATGAATGCCGGTGTAAAATCCGTTCATGACCGTGATGACGAAGGAGATGCGTGGCAGAGGATTCATTGATTAATAAGTTTAGTGATGATATGTATGATTTTGATGCTTGGAATAACTTTCATTAATAACTTAGCCCAATTTGGGTTTACTCATTGATTACTCGTAATTCGAGATTATTGAATGCTTTTAGAGCTATCTCAGTGTCGTAGAGAATCAGCTGGACACCTTTCGCACTGATAAAGGTGGAGAATACCTCTCGAATGAGTTTAATAAGTTATGCAATGAAAAGGTATTGTCCATCAAAAGACGATCCCTTATACGCTGCAACAGAACGGTGTGGTAGAGCGACGTAATCGTATACTCCTGGACATGGTAAGAACCATGATGTCGCAAGCTCAACTTCTGATCTCCTATTGGGGTGATGCGTTGTTGACTTCCACTCATGTAGTAAACCGTGTACCAAGAAAATAGGTGGACACGACACCATATGAGATGTGCACCGGTAAAGAATTGTATCTTACCAGGCTGCGCCCTTGGGGTTGCGCAGCATACACGCATCAAACCGACAGCCGATACGGCAAGTTGGGACCTAGAGGATTGAAAATTATCTTTATTATATACTCAGAAAACTATGAGGGATACGTGTTTGTGGAGTCTCAGGAAAATGGTGGCGTGGTCGAACATGAGTCCAAAGATGTTACGTTTAATGAGGATGAATTTCCTAAGCTTGTTGACATCAAAACGAATGAAGTCTTAATAGAACTTGAACATGATGAGAATGATCCGGTCCCACTTACTTCAAGTGGGAGATTTGAGGGAGCAACAACAGAAAATGATATAGTCAATGAGAATGAGGACATTTTCATAATAAATCCAGTAGGAGGAGGCAATCCAATCACAGAAATCATAGTTGCTCCGGGTGCGAATCAAGTAGAACCTGATGATGATCATCTAGTTGCTGAACCGTTGGATGAAAATCCTATAATTCCTTAACTACCTGATGGGGACAGTGGGAGTGGGACAACCTACTTGGTTCCTGGTCCGAGGACCATTGAATTCATCTCAAAGGTAGAATCCCAATCCAAGAGGTCGTCCAAGAAAAGTTGTAGGAGAAAGTTCTAGTAACTCCCTTGTTCCTAGTGGGAGCATTATTCCCAGTGGGAGTATAGTTCTAAATGGATAATGAGCCTAGACGTAGTCAAAGGCAGAGAACTTCTCCCAAGAAGTATCCCATTGAAAGATGTGAATTGATAACCTTGACTTCAGTTGATGAACCGGTAAATGTTAAACAAGCTTTGAAAGGTCTTCAATCAAAGGAATGGAGGAAAAAAATGGAGGAAGAGATCGCCTCTATGAAAGCCAATTTTGTTTGGACGTTAGTTGATTTTCCTGCTAAATGCAGAGCAATAGGGGCCAAGTTAGCCTTGATCTCGAGCTGCACCAGATGGATGTTAAGACTGCCTTCCTTCATGGGAACTTGGAGGAAGATATTTACATGGAGCAACCAGAGGGCTTCTGGTCCCCTAGAAATGAACTTAAAGTTTGTAAGCTCCAAAGATCGATCTATGGTCTTAAACAATTGTCTCAGAAATGGTACCACGGGTTTCATGAGGAAATCGTTGGTAACAGATTCGTGAATCTTCACGAGGATGCCTGCGTGTACACGAAGACCTCAGGGTCAAAGTATGTTATCTTCACGTTGTACGTCGATGATATTCTGATTGCTGCGAACAATGCGAGTTAATTGAATGAATCAAATTCCTGGTTAGCATCTATGTTTGAGATGAAAGACATGGGGGAGAGCGTGAACATATGAAAATTGTAGAGTATCTAAATATGGTAGGAAGTCTGATGTACGCAATGCAATGCACTCGTCCTGACATCTGTTATGATGTGGTTTGGTAGCGCGTCTCCAATCGGACCCCGATTATTAACATTAAAAATCCGTCACACAGGTTATGAGATATCTGAAAGGTATGACAGACTACAGACTGTTCTATGAGGGAAGTAAGCTAGAATTTATAGTATATAGTTGTAAGCATATGGTATTGAGCGCCGTAATTGGTAGCCCATAATATGTATAGTTTAATTAATGAACTTGGGTAAATGTCACATTAGGGTAATTGGGCTAGACCCAAATCCCAATTGACATGGGAGGCCTAACATTGGGCCTCCACAATTACATAGGCCGGCCGAAATATAGAGTGGGGTAAAGTGGACTTTTGTCCACTTTACTCCTCCTATAAATAAGAGGTGTTAGGGGATTTTTAGGCTTAATCACAATTCCCTCACAAGAGAGTTTTAGAGAGAAAAACCCTCCCCCCTAATACCTAGTTTCGGCCGAACCATATACCCTTCACCAAGGGCGTGCCAAATTGCCTTCGTGCAAACTCTCCAGAGATCTGTCCCCGTGCCATGAATCGATCAGAGGCTTCTCTAACAAGAACCTCTACGAGTCCCGACAGGAGGATAGCGAACTCCCTCTTGAGAAGATCTTGGGTCTACGGATCATCCTAAAGGTATGTGTGAAACTTCCGCTGTGTAATTCTAATTACTGGCATATACCTTGTTTTAGTATCCGTAGTGATTACTCCCCGTAATCTAACAGTGGTATCAGAGCATGTGTTAAGAATTCATGATTTTGATAAATTGATGTTCTTGGAAGTTTTAAATTTTTCGACAAAATTTTAAAAAGAAGAATTTTAAAATTTTCAAATTTTTGTGTATAGGGTGGTCCGAAATTTTCATGATGTTCTTGATTATTTTGATGTTCATGATCTTCAAGAAAAGAGTAATATTTATCAAAATCAAACATTGGATTGTAGATCTTATTAAAATTTGACCACTTGTTCCCAATTTTGGTGTTTTGGCAGAAAACCCAAAATTACAAGGTAAATTTTTAAATTTTTAAACACCAAGGGACAAAATTTTCGGCCACTATATTAAAAATATTGTTTACCATATTTTAATTTTAATTATGGTAAAAATATATCTATAATTGGGAACATTAGGATAGATTCAAAATAATATATAGAAATATATATATATTACTATCAATATATCTAAATATTTAATATTGTTAAAGATATTATTGATAGATTTTATTACCTAAAAGATTGAGAAAATATATTGTCAGTATATTTGTTACCCTATTAAAGATATTGACAATAAATAAATATATATATATAGTAGCCAATTTTTACATATATATATATATTGTTGATTGATTTAATCTTATAGATAGAATCATAGCAATAAATATATATACGTTTTTAATATCGACCGATATATATATATATATATATATAATATTAGAAATTATTTTATATAATTAATGTTACTTGGTGGTTAATTTAATTATTTCTGGACTTTAAAACCCTACTTGGGCCACAAGTAAACATTTCAGCCCAACCTTTAAAATTTAAATTATTTGGGCCGATCCAATTTATTAAACCGGGACTGATTTAAATCGAACCGGGTTTTCTCAATCGGTTCGACCTAATCGGGTCGAACCTGGGTAATTAAGTGGATCTAACCAAACCGGTTTTGTGTGTTGAACCGAACAGAACTCTATTTTATTGGATCGATTCGGACCGAACTACAATTTAAAATTTAAAACCGGACCGAACCGAATTTACCGGACTGAACCGAACCGGATTTTCCGGACCGGGCCGAACCGGATTTTCTGAACCGGACCAAACAGAACCGAAATTGACTGAACCGAAATGATTTTCAAAACCGAATTCATGTCAATTACATAAAATAAGGTGGTCAAGTTTTAAAATCCAAATGTTTTTGAACCTCTAAATGGACTACAAAGTGCTCATAGGGTTGCTAACCTTAATGCCTTGTTTCGATTATGAGGATGGATCTCGGAGATACATGTTTTTGGGACTGGATTTATTAGAGGGCTGAATTGCAATTGTTTATAATTCAATATGTATTAATGCATGATTAGAAATGTTGTCTTGATATAGTCAAGCTAGCTGGACATTGCATGTTGTGGGCGGAGCCCTGGTTAAATATATGGAATGCGCACTAGAATAAACATGCTGTGATGGTTGTAAATGCTTAGGATTCATAACTAGAATGTTGCGTAATTGAATATAAGCATGAATTGACAATAGCCCCTAATGTTTAAAATTATTTTAAAACCGAAAACCAGTCACCAAATATGTATGATTGTTGTGGATTTTCATGTTTGACACGTATGCTAGAATGTTGAGGATGTAGCTGCATTTGATAATTTACTTGTAAGTAGAATTATATATGCAAGCTTGAGTTCCTCGGAACATTAGACGCATGACGCGTAAGCACGAGTGTGATTTGTTTGATGAATGTTACTTGCGTATGATAATTTACATGGTTAGTAGAATTATATATGCATGAGTAAGTTCATCAGAATATTTTCCAAAATACAAAGGGCTTGGGAAAGTCAAGATCGGGTATGCTTGTTTTAAAATTCCCGTTCCGGTAATTTTCGATTAAAACCGTTTTAAAAGACTGATCTATTGGATTGAAAACGGAGATAATGTGAACTCTTTCACAGCCATCTTCCATTGGTTTACTGGTGGTCGGTTGGTTTAGATGACTGAGGAATCATTATTTGTTGGATTCAATCTTAATAGATATCTGATGTATGCAATTCTTTCTCAAAATTTTATTGTCTACCTAATTTTTGCATGATTATTAAAGTGTTAGCAATGGTTGCGATCAACAATGTAATCTCCCAAATGAACGAGGGAGTGAGATTGAACAGCAACAATTATAAGATCTGGAATAAGCGAGCGAAAATGGTAATTACTGAAATGAGAGGTATGGAACATCTGACTACGAAGAAAGTTAGGCCAGAGGGAGACATCACAACTGAACTGGAAAAAACCCATGATGAATGGGATGCAAAGGACCAGGAGATCCGTTCCGCCTTGCTGTTACTGCTTGAGGATGACATACTCTATGGGTATGATCACTATGAGTCTGCCAAGGACCTATGGGATGGTCTCAAGGCAGGGTTTGGTGTTTACACCACTTCCCAGAAGCGATCGTTAAACATCGCTTTAGACTCATACAAAATGAATACAAAGCATACAATGGAAGAGCATATCATACACATGTCTAACATGCTTGCTGAACTCAAGGAAGCAGGAGAAATCCTGACGGAGGAAGAGAAAGTCCAATGCGTGATCCAATCCTTACCTGACTCTTGGAGTAGCATGAAAATGCACCTTACCCATGCCACTCAACTCGATGACCTCAAGAAAGTGCGAGTTCATCTTGAGCTGGAAGAGGATCGCCTCAGGGCTGAAAAGCCTAGGGCGGAAATGCATATCGCATCCTCATTTCCAGTTGAGCAAAAGGGTAAACGCAAGAGGAAGGTAAAGAATCTCCAGGTCAATGCTGATAAGCCTCTAGCTCCGAAACCTCAGAAGAAGTTTAAGCGAAAGCAATTCGATGGTAAGAAAGGCAAAGCAAAACTGACACGTAAAGAGGAAACTCGAATGTGTTTTAGGTGTGGCGTGAAATGACACCTTGTTAATGCCTGTACCAATCCTCCCAAGGTACGTGCTAAAGAATAATGATAAAATCATAAGTTCTTCTAGGACTCCTCTTACTCGAGAGTAATTCAATTCATTCTTTTGGATTACAAAACCGAGAAGGAGAACAAGCACAAACCTGAGGAACTTTCCTTGAAGATATAAAGATTGAATGAAAGACTTTATCTTTACTTGCTTTGCTTAATAAACCTCTTCTAAATTCTTCAGTTTAAAGGATACTTGATCATGTTCCTTGAAATACAGGAAACATTTTATTTTGAGCATGTGACCATGCTCAGAGAAAGTATTAATTACCGTTTCTCAAGCTTTTCGATCGTTTTAATTAGCTGTTTGATGCATTGCTTATAAGTATATTGCTTATATCTTTCTTTATTATTGAATGAAATAAATTGTAATGATAATCATATGCGAAACCGATAGGATTAAATTATAATAGATTCAGAAATGAAACGACTTAACCAAAGGTTAAACTAGGGTAAGTTGCACCTAGCGCAAGTGGACCTCGAAAGAGGAACACATAATTTCAAAGTATGAATTTAATACAAATGTGTTTAACATGATGATGTGCTGAATTTTCGTTTGCATTCCTACGGAAATAACTTATTGATAACGTTTACATCGGTAGAAAGTAGGCTTCGAAAGCTACTACGACCTTTTAAAAGTATCAACTGACGCATAAGGTAAAAAAAACCTAAAATGCTCAGTTTGGAGATGGAATAAAATCTCTGAAATAAGTTAGCAAACGAAGAAGGATTAAGTCGGTTAAACAATTTTCCTTCCGTACGCCTTGAACGATAAGTCAGGCTAGGCATTCAAATCAAATGACACACTTCTATAAGCATTATTTGTAAACATAAATGTTGTAGTCATTTCTTCACACGTTCCCTATGGGGTGATGAGAAAATGATTCACATTAATGTAAAACTATGTTCCATTATAATCGGTAAGACACGCCGCCATAAAAGTTGAAGAATGATAATGAGCTACTCATATCATCATGCGGGATTAATTTGCGCATTAAACACGTATTTAGGACAAGAGTATGTAACTACTCTTTGAAAATACATGTTTACAGCTTAAAAGACATGGTACCGTGGTCGAACATGTGACTGCTAAACCGGGGATGCCACAACTACCTATACTACCCATTTTCCCAGTGGGAGTGATCCGACAAACTTGGTTCCAGATCCTAGTGATCAAGGAATTCATCTTGGAAGTAAAATTCTGAGACTGAGAAGTCGTATAAGGAAAGTTGTCGGTTATGGTTAAAGCACTCCTCTTGTACCCAATATAAGTGATGCTCCGATAAGAAGCATCATCTCAATTGGGAGAATTGATCCCAATTGGAAGAAATGCTCCGATAAGAGGCATTATTCCGAGTGGGAGAGACGTTAACACTCAAAGACGGGATAATCAAGCCTAGACGAAAGTAAAAGGCATCAAACTTCTCCAAAGAAGTATCCCATCTGGAAGAGTGATAACCTCACTCTAACGACTGTCGGCATGCATTGGAAAGACCTCAAGTGGAGAAATAGAGGAAAATAATAAATGAGAGCGATCGCCTAAATGAAAGCCATTAAAGTCTATAGTTGATTTACCTGCTAACCACAGGGACAAAGGATAAGGTGAGTCCTGAAAGAAGGCTTACCACTGATAGAAAAGGTCGACCTATACACAGCTCGACTCGTTGCGAAAGGCTATACCCAAATTCACGTAGTGGATTTTGACGAAACGAACTCAACACCTCTGCGTAAAACCACGGTGCAGGGCCATTCATGGTCCTGGTTACAGGTTTCGATTACAAACCTCACCAAATGAGTATAAAGACCGCATTCCTCCTCGGAAACTTGGATGAAGAGATCTACATGGAGCAACCAGAGGGTTTTATTATTCCTGGTAACGAAAGTTAAAGTTTGTAAACTCCATAGGTCCATCTACGGTCTTGAACAGTCGTCTCGGCAATGTTACCACAAATTCCACGTGGAAATCGTAGGAAACAGATTTGTGAATCTTCATGAGAATCCGTGCGTGTATTATAAGATCTCCGGGTCTAAGTATGTCATCTTAATTTTAAACGTGGACGACATACTTATTACCGCAAACGACATGATTTTATGATCAAGTCAAAGTCCTGGTTGGCATCTGTATTTGAGAGGAAGAACATGGGAGATTCCACGTACATCTTAGGCATTAAAATTGCTAGAGATCGGGCTACCCAGAAATTGTGTCTGTCTCAAGAAGCTTATATCAACAAACTGCTGAAAAGATTCAGATTACAGGATGCCAAACCTGTGGATACGCAGGTGGTGTTTGGGTGCGCACTGTCAAAATTGACGGCCCCAAGAACCTGGAAGAGCGTGAACAAATGAAGGGTGCAGGATGTTTTAGCATGGTCGGTAGTTTGTTCTACGCCATGTAATACACCCGTCCGGATTTCTGTTACGTCGTAGGCCTAGTAGCTGGTTTCCTATCAGATCCTGGTCATCAACATTTAAAGACTATGAAACGAGGAACTCGTTATCCGAAAAGGTACTACCGACTACGAACTGTGTTATGAGGGCAGGTAGTTAGAATTGACCGATTACATTGACGCCAATTGTGGTGGTAATCCAGATGATTGTAAGTCCACCACAGGAGGAGCAATCCTCCTTGATAATGCCGCCATTTCATGGATGAGCAAAAAGCAAATATAAGTCGTGCTGTTTACGATGGAATTCGGAATTCGTGGCACTCTCTAAGAATGCACATAAAGTGGTCTGGTTTAAAAGGATTATAACTGCGCTGCTTGGTGGCGATGTCAAGAATAAACCTGTGAAGGTCTTCTCTGACACTCAAGTAGCCATTACGGCAGTTAAGAATCCGAAGTACCATAGTAGGACCAGACACATTGATATGAAATAATTTCATGCTAAATTTTTAATAGTAGTAGACAATATAATCACTGTGGAATACGGGCACGGTCGTCTTGATGGAAAGGATTCCTCAGCCATATCTAGACCGGCTAAGAACCATGAGATTTCAAAAGATATTCCTGGTTAAGCTAAACGATCATTTGGTTTCAGGGTAACACGACATGATTAAAGTTTTGCAGATCACTGTGGCGAACTTAGTTCGTCTACCACAACATTTTGGGCTAGATGGGAATCTACGATAGCATATGATATTCCCATTTCTGATATAAATTCAGGTTATGCTATCGATGCGCACTTCATACAGCACGTGCCATAAAGGACACAAAATTCTGCACCTTGAGCGTGTGATTGATCACGGGTGCTATATAAAGGAGCACCCAAAGTACCCTTATCACTAGGAACTCATATACAAGGTTGGGCTCAATTCTCGCTCCCAGGTGTATGAGCGTAGAGCCTGAACAAAAAGGCCAAGTGACCACGTTTTGGGCACCGGTTGAATTTGACTAAGGATATGGGCGATGGGGATTGTCATGTACATCTGTAATTCTCCAACTCTTGTATACACTAGGTGGCCACCAACTGGATATTAGTTGAAGGTTGTGAATACTTGTGCGAATGCTTTGGAGAAGTATCCATTTGTGGGAACTAGGCAATTGGAGAATAACTGTTGACCAGGGGTACAACGTGGCACAGAGTAGTAACAGGTTGCAAGACAGGGAATCAATGCTCCGCGGACGCTACAACACTCTTAACCGATGACTAGCACGATGTCCGTTGTGTCAGCCGGTCCACGGCAAACCTCGTATGAACAATACGGGAACATGATTCGATAAAAAATGGATAATGATGTGTTGGTCGACAACATATTAATAGGCACCCTCCCATTCCAGGAGTGGGGGCCGTTGGCATTTGGTGTATATGGGCCGCCGTAATTGTGAGCCCATTAATATAAACCCAACAGATTAAGTAGAATTTGGGTTAGGCACAAAAGCGATTTTGGGTAAGGCCAAAATCCCTATGAGCCACGATTGGCCCAAAATGGGCCAAGCCCAATGTCTATATAGTTCGGCCGAATTAGGGTTAAGCCCTTTGTGGATTTTTCTCACCTCATCTTATAAATAAGAGGTATTAGGGTATTTTTTAGGGTTCATCACTCTCTCCCTAAGTTGACAAGAAAAGAAATCTCTCTCGCTAAATACTAGCATATTCGGCTGAACCATTCATCACACAAGGAGGTGCCGAAATTGTGTCAACAATTTACCCAAGAGATCTGATGGGTTTCGATATAGCCGTTAGGCCCCTTAACGATGACTAAACGGCGAAGTAGGCCCACTGGGCCCCAAAAGAGGCTTAGAAGACCAATACGAGGGGTCCCGATAAGGTCGGTCCCGACATATGAGCTGAACGCTCCCGATGACATGCCTTTAAGTAGGCCCCGATAATATGCCTTTAAGTAGGCCCCGATAATATGCCTTTAAGTAGGCCCCGATAATATGCCTTTGAGTAGGCCCCGATGATATGCCTTTGAGTAGGCCCCGATATTGAATCCCTGAGAATGCTGGCCCTGTCCCGATGACGAGGGGACCCGAGCGGTGACCAAAGGAGATAACTCTGGAGTCCCCGACATCCTCGGGAATTTCCACCAGAGAACGAGGCCGAGAAACACGCCCACTATCGACATAGTGGGGAAGTGGCCTGAAAAGACGGAACATGGGCAAGTGGCCGAGATAAACGGAACGTGGGCTTACTGCCCCCAGCAATTATCACAACAGGTAACTGGGGTAACTCCTCTCCTATATAAAGGAAGGAGTTATCTCAGGATCAACACATGGACATCTACATACTGATACTTGCTAACCCACATCGAGATACTCATTTAAGCATCGGAGAGGGATTATGGGTCACCGCCCGGTCTATCCCCTTCTTGCAGGATTACTTGGAGCAAAGGAGTTCAGACTTCCGTTAAGAACGTGCGGAGTTCCAACCGTGATCCAACATTGGCGCCGTCTGGGGAAACGTAACGAAAAGCAAAGATAGCTTCTACCCAATCAATGGCTGGCAAGCAGAAGAAGAAGCAAGGACAATCCAGCGGTTCCCGCCACCCTGCTGGAACTCTGAATTCAGGGCCGCCGGAGCGCACTGTTGATCAGAATGATCCTCCCCCTGCTGTTTCCCAAACAGGGGGGCATCATGATGATCGCGAGGATTCCATTCGAAACTCGTCGGAAATCCGGGAAGAGATCCCGAGGAAGGACCAGGATGCCCCTACAAAGCCGGACTTGGCAAAGGCGGTGATGGATGCCATGCCAATATTCCTGGAAGCTATGAAGGCTCTCCTGGACCGAAGGGAGGCCGCCAAGAAGAAGGAGGAGGAGTTGCCTCCGCCTCCGCCGAGGGAGAATCGGGACGGGCAGGAGGCCCAACCCGAGCACCAGGACAAGGGCAAGGAGCCCGCTCAGTCGGAGCAGTTCGTGATTGATGGGCCTGGACCGGTGCAACATAGGACCATCCCTCTTAGTGGTCCTATCACCCCCGACCAGGTGGTGAAGATTGTGAACATCTGTACGGGAGACCAGAAGAAGATGATGTCGGAGCTGAGGGATCGATCCACTCATCCCTTTGTCCCCCGATTGGTGAACACCACGGCCCCGCCAGGGCTGGGTATCCCGACAATCAAGGAGTATGATGGCGAGGGAGATCCAGTTCGCCATGTCCAGAAGCATGTCATGGCTTGTCTAGGCAGAGCCCCGAATGACGATATAGTGTTTTCTGTTCTTGGGCACACTTGGTGAAAGAGCCCTGACGTGGTTCTTCAGCCTTCCTCCAGGGTGCATCTCTACCTGGACCCAGATGCATGATCGGTTCATCCAGCAATACCAGGGTCGTCGGCGTCTCTTGAAAAGCGCGAGGTCCCTGGCTGAGGTGGTACAGAGGCCCGATGAGTCTCTGGCGCATTACTACCAGAGGTACACTGCCAGCGTGGCAGAGATTGATGAGGAAATGTCGGAGGGAGAGACCATCCGTACCTTCATTCGGAACCTGACAGCACCATATGGTTCCGACCTGATGCACAGCGTGGCGGAGAAAGCTGTGTGGAACATGGAGGCATTGCAGAAAAGGGTGAAGCAACAAATCGACGTACAGTTATAGAAGTGTATATGAAGACTATGTTCAATACACTATGCATACACTTAGTTTCACTATGCATACATCCTGCCACTATGTATGCACCCGGTTTTGCTATGCAAACACTATGCAACTGGTTCACAACTATTTGTATAGTCTTAGTTGGTGAGCCTAGTTTCACTTAGTATATATATTGTATCACCTTGATTGTAATCCCGAGTGATCAATGAAGTAAATTTCCAGCTTATATGGTATCAGAGCTATGTAAATGGCGGCGCAAACTTGGAGATGAAGCAACCTAGTTCTTCTTCATTTCTACTTGTGATTTTCCATTGATTCAACTTGGATTCAGCTTGGATTACTTCTTGGTTACTCAATTCAGCTTGTATTAACCTTTCTTTTACTTAAGAAAGGCTTTGGGTAAGTCTCACTTCAAGATCTTAGCTGCGTAGGAATCTTTTTGGTGATTTGAACTAGTCTTCAAGCTGATTTGCCTAGTTCTTCCTGGATTGAGCTATGGATTGCTATTTGCGTGGATTCTCTTGTTGAATTCTTGGGTTTGCACTTGATTCCTGGTTATTATAGTGAACATATTTCACTATTAAGCTGTGCTTATAGCTTGATCTCCATTGTTTCTCTGCGTTTTGAGCTTTGATAGTTCATTACTCGACTAAGTTGTTCTTTCAGTTTACTGAAGAATTTTGCATTGAGATTGTGGATTTCTGCTTCCACAATCATTGGAGATTGTTCAGATTTGATTGTTGGTGGCTTCTATTGATTGGTCTACTCAGATTTGTGGGCGGATCTGTACGAATTCAGTTGGATATTGCTAGCTGATTCTTTGTCCTATTGCAAGTTTGGTTGTGTGCCACTTTTGTCACTTTGTGCTAGCTGGTTCATTTTCGGTTTTCTTGGAAATCTGCTGATTATATTCCTTGAATTCCTCTCCCCTGTTTGAATCCAGTTTCTGAATTGCAAGATGGCTAATGAGTATAGTATGGATGATCCTCTTTATATTCATCCCTCGGATACAACTGGCCACCTCCTTATCCCTTTTCAATTGCAAGGCATTTCCAACTACCATGCCTGGAGCACCTCAATCAAAGAAGGCTTGTTGGTCAAAAACAAGTTGGGTTTCATTGATGGAACTTTCACAAGGCTCAGTGTTCCACTTGATCAAAGGGTGAAATGGGATAGAGCCAATGCCATTGTAAAAGCCTGGCTCAGAAACACAGTGGCAAAGGACTTGGTTTCTGGATTGATTTATAATCCAACTGCTGCTTCAATTTGGAATGACTTGAAGGAAATGTATGACAAGGTGGATGGAACTCAAAATTTTCAATTGACAAGAGAAATTTACCAAACTTCTCAAGGCACACTTTCCATCACTGAGTACTTTGCTAAGATGAAGCAACTTTGGGATGCTCTTGCTTCCATTGATGACTTGCAACTTGAATGTGCTGGGGACATTGCCATTGTTAATGAGCACAAAGAGAAGCAAAAGCTTATGGCATTCCTCTTGGGACTGAATGACTCCTATGGCCACATTAGGAGTAGTTTGTTGATGAGACAACCACTTCCTTCTTTAAGCATTGCCTTCTCTGTTTTGGTTCAAGAAGAGAGTCAGAGATCAATCTATGGTTCTATTGGAGATATTGGTGAGACTACTGCCCTATATACAAGAAGAAATCAATCATTTGGAGCTGGAAGAGGCAATGGTGGTCCTGGCAGGGGCAATGGAAGGAATGGTGGCAATCCTGGTAGGGGCTATGGAAGATCTAATGACATAAGGTTTTGTAACTATTGTGGAAAAAGGGGTCATTTGGAAGATACTTGTTTCATTAAGAATGGTGTACCACCACATCTTCAACCATTCAAGAAGCCTAGGGCAAATGTTGTTGACAATGGTGGAAGCTCAAGTACAATCATGCATGTGGCAGCTGGGGACAAAAGGATTGTACATGGCACAACTGAAAAGAGGATTCACCATGTAGCTGCTCATGATGATCACTTTGACCATTTAACCTTTGAAGATGTTGATCAAGCTCATGTCAACATGGCAGGTACAACTAATGAGCCTATGATTTGGATAGTTGATTCAGGTGCAACTAACCACATCACTCACCAAATTGATTGGCTACATGACTTGAGAAGAAGTGATTCAGATCATCAATTTGTTCACTTACCAAATGGTCACAAGTGCAAAGTGACTCATATTGGTTCTTGCACTTTCTCTAGTGGATTCACATTGATCAACATACTTTTGGTCCTTGATTTCAAATTCAACTTGATCTCAGTTTCTAGGCTTCATAATCAATTGAATTGCAAAGTGATCTTTACTTGTGATCATGTGTTGCTTCAGGGCCGGAGTGGCAAGTCCATGGTGATTGGGGAATGGAATAAAGGACTTTACACCTTGAAGGATGTGGTGCCTTCAGCCTCAAGAAAGATAGCTAATGCTTGCTTGGGAAATAAGGAGGATGTTTTGATATGGCACAAACGTTTGGGTCATGTGTCAGAAACTTATTTGAATCATTTGGATGTTTTAGGTTTGAATAAGTCTTATGGTTGTATCAAACAATGCACTATTTGCCCCCTTGCAAAGCAATCTAGATTTTCATTCCCAATCAGTGATTCAATTGCTTCTAGACCTTTTGATTTGATTCACATGGACTTATGGGGTCCCTACAAGGTGCCTACATTCAAGAACAATCAATACTTCTTGACCATTGTTGATGATTATTCAAGAGCAACTTGGGTCTATTTGATGAAGCACAAGAGTGATACTTTCTTGCACATCAAGAATTTCTTGATAATGGTGAAGAATCAATTTGCAACTATGGTGAAGACTTTGAGGAGTGACAATGGGACTGAGTTCATCAACTCAGTTTGCAAGGATTTACTTCACCAATTTGGCATCCATCACCAAACTAGTTGTGTGCATACACCACAACAAAATGGAAGAGTGGAACGCAAGCATAGGGATATCCTCAACATTGCTATAGCAATAAGGTTCCAAGCCTCCATGCCATTGAGACATTGGGGGTATTGCATACTCAATGCTTGTTATTTGCTCAACATGCTACCATCTTCTATCTTGAATTTCAAGTCACCCATGGAGGTATTATATGGGAAGGTGCGTTCTCTACAACATTTAAGGGTGATAGGTTGTTTATGCTTTGCAACTAAGCTAAACAACCATGACAAATTTAGTCCAAGGGCTGAGCCATGCATCCTTATGGGTTACTCCACATCTCAAAAAGGGTACCTTCTTATGAACTTGACCAACTCAGTCTTTCATGTATCTAGGGATGTTCAATTCCATGAAGATATTTTCCCATTCAGTTTGTCAAAGGAGGCCTTGAGAGCTTTGATCCCTTCTTGCTTGGATGCCAAGCAACATCTTGAGGAGTTTCCAACTGAGACTCCAATATACTTTGATGACCCTCCACCTCAACATGTTGATCAAGCTCAGAATCAAATACCAATTGATGATGCTCCTAATGATACTCCTCAACCACCTACTTTGAGGAGAAGTGCTAGACTTGCCAAACTACATCCACCACCTCTTAGGAGGAGTGCAAGGATTGCTGAACTACAAAACAAGACCACTTCCAATGCTACTTTTGGCATGGAGAAATTTTTGTCTTATGACACTTTGGGGCCTCAATACAAGTGTTTCTTGACTGCCATTGACAAAGTCAAGGAACCAACTACTTACAAGCAAGCCATCAAGGATCCTAACTGGATTATGGCAATGAAGGAGGAGATACAAGCTCTTCAAGACAACAACACATGGCAATTGGTGGATCTTCCTCTAAACAAATCATCAATTGGATGCAAATGGGTCTTCAAAGTAAAGTACAATTCAGATGGATCAATTGAGAGATACAAGGCTAGATTGGTTGCCAAGGGTTTTACTCAAATTGAAGGGACTGATTTCAATGAGACATTTTCACCTGTGGTCAAAATGGACACAGTGAGGATTGTCTTAGCATTGGCAGCTGCCAAATCTTGGGGTCTATATCACATGGATGTTAACAATGCATTTCTTCAAGGTGATCTAACTGAAGAAGTTTATATGGATATTCCCCAAGGTTTTGATCATTCCAAATCCAATGATGGGTCTCCTAAATGTGTGTGCAAGCTCATCAAGTCACTATATGGACTCAAACAAGCATCAAGACAATGGAATATCAAGCTCACACAAACTTTGGTGAAGAATGGATATAAGCAATGTGCCTCTGATCATTCTTTGTTCACCAAGATTCAAGGTGTTGACAAAGTCTTCTTGCTCATTTATGTTGATGATTTGCTAATCACAGGATCCAATGCCAAGATGATCAATCAATTGAAGTGCATTCTACAAACACACTTCAAGTTGAAGGATTTGGGGGAATTGAGATATTTTTTGGGATTGGAAATTGCAAGATCCAATCAAGGACTTGTGATTAATCAAAGAAAGTATGCTATGGAGTTGATTGAAGATGCAGGCTTAGGAGCAGCTAGGCCTATTGATACACCAATGGAATTCAATGTCAAACTCACAACATATGAGTATGACAAGGCAACCAACTCAAATTCAGATGATCCTCTTTTAGAGGATGCCACTTCTTTTAGAAGATTGGTTGGTAAGTTACTATACCTTACCATGACTAGTCCTGACATTAGCTTTTCAGTGCAAAGGCTTAGTCAATTTGTGGATAAGCCTAAGAAATCACACTACAATGCAGCCATAAGAGTGATCAAGTACATCAAGGGCACCCCTGGCCAAGGGTTAATCTATCCCTCAAACAACAACCTCAACTTGAGCTTGTTTTGTGATTCTGATTGGGCTGCTTGTCCTTTTAGTAGAAAATCAGTGAGTGCCTATTGTGTAAAACTTGGAGCAGCTATGATAGGTTGGAAGGTCAAGAAACAAGATACCATTTCACTATCAAGTGCTGAAGCAGAGTATAGATGCCTAAGAGTTGCAATTCAAGAGGCACATTGGGTAGGCAGAATTCTTAAAGAACTTGGTTTGCAAGTAAGCCTTCCTATTCCCATATACACAAATAGTCAAGCAGCTGTGAAGATTGCTAAAAATCCAATGTTTCATGAGTGTACAAAGCATATTGAATTGGATTGTCACTTCACAAGGCATCACATTGAACTTGGGATGATTGGTGTCCATTACATTCCTTCCATGGATCAACTAGCTGACTTGCTTACCAAGGCTTTAGTGAAGAACCAACACTTAGCCTTATTGAGATTATATGGAATTAAAGATGTCTTCCAAGAAAGAAAAGAAGAAGAAGAAAAGGATGGGAGTATATAGAAGTGTATATGAAGACTATGTTCAATACACTATGCATACACTTAGTTTCACTATGCATACACCCTGCCACTATGTATGCACCCGGTTTTTCTATGCAAACACTATGCACCTGGTTCACAACTATTTGTATAGTCTTAGTTGGTGAGCCTAGTTTCACTTAGTATATATATTGTATCACCTTGATTGTAATCCCGAGTGATCAATGAAGTAAATTTCCAGCTTATAACAGTAGTCGAAGATAGCTGCCGGAGACCTTGACCCTCCGAAATCAAATAAGGGGAAGCAGTCGTTCAAACCCTCGGACGATCGCAGGAGGAAAGATAAACCTGAGAGCAGTCGGGGTCGAGGCCGTCCCGATCGGAGGGAAGACAAGTGTTCCTCGAAGTCGGAAAAGCGGGAGGACCACTACACTCCTCTCATTTGTTCCATGAGTGCTGTGTTGGCGGTGATGGACCGACAGGGTATCGCCAGGTATCCCCCGAAGAAGGATGGAGAGTTCATGGGAGCTCGCACCGATCATTTTTGTCGTTTCCATCGTGCCAACGGTCACCACACCAACCATTGTCGGGAGTTGAAGAAGGAGATTGAGAAGCTCATGCAGAGGGGGAAGCTCAAGGAATTTGTGGCTGGGCAACGGGGCCGATCCCGTTCCCGGTCTCGATCGCGGTCCCGTTCCCGATCCCGTGGTCGATCCCCGAAGAAGGATAAGCCTGAGTCTTCCAATGCCCGCAAGGAGAAGCGGGGGACCATTAATGTGATTCATGGGGGACTTGCTGCGGGAGGAGATACCACGACATCTTGGAAGGTCTATGCTTCTCGGATTCCCATTGCTTTGGTGCTGGGCAAGAGGGCCCGAAATTTGACTCCGAAAGAAGAAATGGTGATTCCCTTCTCAGCGGAGGACCTGATAGGTGTGGAGACCCCGCACGATGATACTTTGGTCGTGACCCTAAACGTGGATGGGACGAGATGAAGTGAATCTTGATAGATGGAGGGAGCTCCTCCGATATTTTGTTAATGGACGCACTGCAGGCCATGGGGAAAACCAAGAAGGACTTGAAGCCTGCGGACTTCCCGATGGTCGGATTTTCTGACTCTACCTCTTATCCGGTGGGGATGATTACCTTACCGGTCGACTTCGGAAGTGGTTGGAAGTCGGAGAAGAGGAACGTAGAGTTCGTGGTGGTCGAGTCTGCGGGGACCTACAATGCAATCATCGGGAGGACTACCATCAACCCGCTGGGGGCAGTTGCCTCAACTGTCCATCAGAAGCTGAAGTTCCCGACCGACCACGGAATCGGGGAGGTCCAGGGTGATCAGATAGCCTCCAGGAGGTGCTACGTCAATGCCACTCGAAGGAGGAACCGGGAGGCTATGACTGTTTTCCAGACTGTTGCTGATCCCCGAGAGGAGTTTGGGCGTCCCGCCCCGATTGAGGATTTGAAGGAGGTCAAGATCGATGGACCTCAAAGAAAGGTGAAAATCGGGTCCGCTCTATCTGAGGAGACAGCCCGAGAACTGATTGATTTGCTGAAGGAGTTCAAGGAGCTATTTGCCTGGTCCCTGAGCGATATGCCAGGAATCGGCCCCGATGTGATTACTCACGAGCTGAAGATCGATCCTGCGATCAAGCCGATCACACAGAGAAGGTGCCTGATGGGTGCCGACAAGAAGGTCGCGATCCAGCAAGAGGTGAGCAGATTGCTCGATGCTGGATTTATCAAGGAGCTCCGATTCCAGACCTGGGTCGCCAACCCAGTCCTGGTGAAGAAGAGCAATGGCAAGTGGCGGATGTGCGTTGATTTCCGCGACCTGAATGCAGGCGCAACTTATCAGAGGATGGTGAACAAGCAGTTCGGGGATATGCTGGGAAAAACGATGGAGGCCTATGTGGATGACATGCTTGTGAAGTCCCGACAGGCCAAGGATCATGTTCACAACTTAGCCACAGCATTTGAGCGGATGAGGCTTCATCAAGTTCGCTTGAACCCGACCAAGTGTGCCTTCAGAGTGCACTCTGGGAAGTTTTTGGGCTTCATGGTGAGCCAGAGGGGAATTGAGGTGAACCCTGAGAAGCTGAAGGCGATCGAGGAGATGAAGTCCCCGACGAACCATCGGGAGGTGCAGGTGCTGAATGGCCGATTGGCCGCGATGAATCGCTTCCTGTCCAAGGCAAGTGATCGATCCATGCCGTTCTTTGAAGTGCTGAGGGCCAACAAGAAGTTTGAGTGGACTTCCAAGTGCGAAGAGGCGTTCCAGGCACTCAAGCAGCACCTCCGCACCATCCCGCCATTGGCGAAGCCCATCCCAGGCGAGCCACTCTATCTGTATTTGGCTGTTTCTGAATTTGCTGTTAGATCTGTCTTAGTGAAAGTCGTAGAGGGTAACCAAGTCCCCGTCTATTATGTAAGCAAGGCACTCGCCAAGTCTAAAATAAATTATCCTGCCGTTGAGAAGTATCTTTATGCGTTGATTGTTACTGCTCGGAAGCTGAGACCTTACTTCCATGCGCATGAGATTACCGTTTTGACGAATCAGCCCTTAAAATATTTTTTGAAACGACCTGATGCGTCGGGGAGATTAGTGAAATGGGCAGTCGAGCTTAGTGAATTCCGCATTCACTTCGCTCCGAGAACGGCTATTAAGGGCCAGGCGTTGGCAGATTTCATAGCAGAGTCTAGAGCCCCCGATCTAGAAGAAGCGGGTCCTGTAAAGGGGGCAACCATGGAAGTCCCGATGGAAGAGCAGTCAGAATAGCCCGATAACGAAAACACTTGGGAGATGTACACCGATGGCTCCTCAAATTCAGAAGGATCGGGAGCAGGGTTTGTACTAATACCGCCAGGCGGAGGCAAGCCCCTTCGATATGCCTTGGCCCTGGCATTTAGGGCCACCAACAATGAAGCTGAATATGAGGCTCTCATCACCGGCCTCAAGATTGTCAAAGGCACGGGAGTTGGTCACTTAAAGGTGAAGTGTGATGCTAGCCTGATTGTGAACCAAGTCCAGGGGCGATACGAAGCTAAGAGCCCGATGATGAAAAAGTACATTCGGGAGGTGCAAACCTTGAAGGAGAGTTTCAAGAGCTTCGATATTGAGGCAATTCCGAGGGATGATAATGTGGAAGCAGATGCCTTGAGCAAGTTCGCCTTGGGGGCACCCCTCGATGAAAGTCGGAAGGTGCACTTCTTGGAGAAGGTGATCTTGTCAACCACCGATCAATCGGAGGTATGTGCCATTGAGACCGGATCAGAGGAGCCCACTTTGATGACCCCGATAGTCGCGTACCTGACTACGGGGGCAGTCCCCGATGATGAAGTAGCAGCCGGCAAATTACGCCGAATCGCGGTCAATTATGCGATGGTGGACAATCAGCTGTATAAAAAGGGGTATTTGACTCCTTATTTGAAATGTGTGGCTAAGCCCTACACAGATCGGATCCTTAGGGAGGTGCACGAAGGATACTCGGCTTGTCATGAAGGTGCCCGATCCATCGTGAGGAAAGTGCTGAACCTGGGCTATTACTGGCCCTCGATGAACAAGGAGGCAACGATGCTAGTCCGATCCTGTGACGCTTGCCAAAGGTACGCCCCGAATATCGTGGGTCCAGCTGCCGATCTGACGTCCATCAAGAGTGCTTGGCCCTTCGCGCAATGGGGAATCGATTTGGTGGGACCCCTTCCAGTTGCAAAAGGTCAGTGCCGATATTTAGTCGTGGCTATTGATTATTTCTCGAAGTGGATAGAAGCTAAGGCGTTGGCCAAGACAACAGGGAATCATATCCTCAAATTCCTCCAGACCCATATCATATCCCGATACGGGATCCCCAAGGTATTGATCAGCGATAGCGGCCCCCCGTTTAACGGGGCCCAGTGGAAGGAGTACCTGGAGGAACTGAAAATTGAGAATCAGACAACCTCTGTCCGTCATGCTCAAACCAATGGACAGGTGGAGTCAGCCAACAAGATCATGATGGATGGCCTGAAGAAGAGGGTCCATGCCTTGAAGGGCAAATGGCTGGATGAGCTGGAAAATGTGCTTTGGGCTGTTAGAACAACACCCAAACGATCGACTGGGGAGACTCCGTTTGGCCTTGTTTATGGCACGGAAGCAGTTGCTCCCGTCGAAATAGCTGTGGCATCCCATCGGACGAGGTATTATGAACCTCTGTCGAATGATGAAATGAGGCGTCTGGACTTGGACTTGGTCGAAGAGAAGAGGCGGAGTGCCGAGGAGGCCTCGGATGCGCTTGGCAACGACCCGATATTATAATCGACGAGTCAAGTCTCGACAGTTCTTTTTCGGGGAACTGGTCTGGCGTCGGAACGAATTTACCCTTTTGGATCGGATCAACAAGATGTCGCCAAAATGGGAAGGGCCTTATAAGGTCATGGGGATGCCAGCTCGAAATGCGTATAAGTTGGAAGACCTCGATGGTAATGTGTTGAAGCATTCTTTCAGTGGCGAACACTTGAAGAAATGTCATGCTTGATATTAAGTCGCCATCAGTGGTGCAAGTTGTTTACCGAAGTCGCCTTCAGTGGTGCAAGTTGTTTATCAAAGTCGCCTTCAGTGGTGCAAGTTGTTTATTGTTTTAATTTGACGTAAACAGGCTTTGGGCCATCAATGAATAAAGAGGTCGCTTCCGACCAGATTGTGCTTAGACTTATCATTCTAAGTATGCTTAAATCGCCTTAAGTGGCGTGGATAAATCGCCTTAAGTGGCATGGATAAATCGCCTTAAGTGGTGTGTTTAAATCGCCTTAAGTGGTGATTAAATTACCTTAAGTGGTGTGATTGCCTTAAGTGGCAGCGGTACGATTAAATCGCCTTAAGTGGTGTGGGAAAAATGTCTTAAACGACGTATCGAACCACTCTAAGTGGTATGATCAAATCGCCTTAAGTGGCGTAGGTAATTCACCTTAAATGGTATAGCGATAATCGGGACCAAAAGGGATTGATATTATAAAAGCCTGAAAGGTTCACGACAAAAGAAAAGGAAATTACAAGGATTCGAAAATAGAGCAACTAAGCTTGATCCTTGGCAGTGTCGAGGGGAGCAGGGTCCACGAGGTCTGTGGCAGAAGGCTCCACGGTCGGAGGATCGGATCCTGGAAGATTGGCCGCGGGAGGATCGGACTCTTGGAAAACAGCCGGTGAAGGGTCGATCATCGGGGGATCAGTTGTCGGGATGTCTGCACTTGGAGGCTCCACCGTGTCTTCAGCACCCGCAGTCCCCTCGGGGGTGTTGGCCCCGTCGCTCTCCTCGGAATGGTTTAAATACCTCTCCGCGAAGGGGCGAGAGTCTGAGACTTGGTGAGGTCGATGGCACCACCATACTCCAGATGGAGCTCCTCGACAGCATTAAGCAAGGTGGTCTCTACCTCCGCCGTACAGAACTTCACCGCGTCCACTTGGAAAGCCTCGGAGCCCCGATAATCTTCCCGACCCTTGGCCTCAGCTTCAGCCAGCTTGGCTGGGAACTCGGCAATCTCCCGCTCCATCTGTTGGGACCGATTTGTGAGAAGGACCTTCTCAGCCCCCAGCACCGCCTTGGCGTCCTCAAGGGCCTTCTTCTCGAGGGCAAGCCTGTCACGATCCTCTGCGCGCCCCTGCTGCTCTTCATTGAGCTTTTGACGCTCCTGGTTCAGCAACCTCTCAAAGTCGTGGACCTGCCTCAGGAGGTCCCGAGTCTTCTGGTTAAGGAAAGCCTTCTCCTTAACCAACTTACCCATCGACGATTCGGAGGCAGCCAGATCCTCCTTGAGCTTGGCCTGGACCTCGGGGGCCGCCTTGGCTCGCTCCTCCTTCAGGGCCTCCTCCAGGGCTAGGATGTACCCGAAACAGCGGTGCTGGTCCGCCATTTCCTGTGGAAAAGAAAGGAAAAGGTTAGTACATGAGAATATTTTACATCATATACTAAGTGTAAAAACAGGAAGCCTTACCTCCACACGACGAATGGCCATGTTGCGAATGTCCGCGTGGATGTCCTCTTGAGCCAAGGAGACCAGAAGCTTCACAGACGGCGGAACTGAACCTGCCAGCAGGTGCAGACCCAGTTCCGGTGATATATTGTCCCGACGCAGCGGGACCCCCCGCAATGACTCGATCGGGGTCCAGGGAGCCGCCGCCTGGTCGGGGGTGTAAACCTGATAAAAACTCCCGTCTAAGGGGAGAGGAGGAATGAAGGACTGGGTGTCGGAGGTGCGTGCCTCCGAGCCGCCGTGAGAACCCGTCGTCCCTTCAGGAGTCAGGCTCAGGACCGGCGAATGCTATTGTGCCGGAGAGGATGGAGGCAGACCTTCGGGTGTCAACTCCAATGGGATCTGCCTTACCCCCCGACGGCGAACCAGGGGCTGACCCTCGCTCGCCTCCTCAGAAGAGTGAGAAACATCCAGGTCCATCACCCGTTGGAACTGGCCGTCCGTCGGGGCGTCTTCAATCCCCGATCCTCCTGGGGCAGGAAGAGAAAGGAGGGGCTCCCCGACCCGGGCGTCGGAGGGTAGCTCCCCCGCCGAAGCTCCAGCTCCCGATCGACCTGCAGCTGGAGGATGAGAAGCTTCAGAAAGAAAATCAGGAAGTTGATCGGGATCCTTACACCAAATGACGCGACGGGAGAGATACTGGTCCTTCCCGTAATAATTGTAGTAACCCGCTTTAAGAACGCGGGGTGTCTCTCCTTGCAGGATGCGGTTGATCCCTTCGATCCTGGCTCTCTTATCGGAGGGGATTAACTCCTTGGTGATACGTCTCCTGTATAATCGAATTGCTAATCGTAGCTGCTTACCTTCTTCGGGAGTCTGGGTGTTGAAGATCTGCTCCATCTTCTCCACCCGGGCCCGCTTGATCTGCTCCGAAGTCGGAGGGGCCGATGAGGAGGCGGCCCTCTTCGAGGACTTCCTCTTCCTCGCAGGGCGTTGGACAGCATCGGTCTCCGCCTGCTTAAGCGCGATATTGGTCAGAAATGATACCTTCTTAGCTGCAAAGACGAAAACGAAAGTGTAATTAGAATATTACCCAAGGAACGAGGTTGGAAGGGCCGTCGAAGAGTTGACCCCCGGAAGCAACATCAAGGAGTCGGATCCCGGTCAGAACCAGGTCCCACTCCCCAATGGAGTTGGCATCGAGGGGAGTAAAAGAATCCCCCCCAACGGTAGAGTTGGATACAGTGGAGAATCTGGAAATCCTCCTCGGAGTAAGTGTGAAAAGCGGGAGGAGGGTCTGCTTCAACCTCCCATCGGGGCCACGGAATAGATTTTTTCCGGATGAAGAAGTAATTCCTCTTCCAGCCGCTGTTGTCGGGCCCCGAGTCGGTGATGAGCCCCCGACCTTTAGCGACCTTCCATGTGTCACCAGTCCAGCTACATCGGGAGAGCTGCGCCTTGCTCCACTTAGGCATCCGCGGGTAGAAGGCACAGACCCCGACATCATTGCACTTCAATCCATAGAAGGTCCGGAAAAGTCGGAGGCTATAGGGCCATTGTTGGCGGAGGCAAAGGACGCAGAAGGCATTCCACACGCGGATGGCGTGGGGGGAGAAAGTAGTCGGATGTGTTTTGTAATATTTACACATCTCGACTATGTCCCCACAGAAGGGGAAGCGGATCCCCGCCGATACTTGCCCGGCGGAGACAAACACCTCCCCTTCCCGGGGACGAGTGACCACAGGGTCGCCCGGCACGCGAGTGCGAGGATAGGGATATCGAGGCTCCCAGGTGGAAGTGATACACCCTTCCCGGAGAGCCGCATCATAGGCGGTTTCTGAAATCTCATTGCAAGCACAATCAAACTTGAAGGGTTTCCTCCCCCCGGAACTGGATTTACCGTCTGGAAAATGATTAGAGCAAGTAAAGGCACAATTGATTCTTGGAAAAATCCGGGTAAGTTGATCAAGATAAAAGAAAAACTACGCTAACAGTTTCTTCAGAATCGAAGGAGAAATCTTACCAGACATGTTGAAGTGGAGAAGAGAAGATGATCTTGATGGCCGGAGATCTTGGCTGCCGGAGTGATGATCAGAGATTAGAAAGGAGAGCTTGAGCTTTTGAAAACACAGAGAATGAGACGGTAGAGGAGAACTGAATAGTGCCAAGATTTGGGTTTTATAGGAGAGAAGGTAGCCAAAGAGACGTTGCAATCTGGACCGTTGAAGATGAAACGCTTCGTTGAGGCACTAGCGACAAAATAGCTAAAAAGCGCCTTTTCAGAAAAGCAGGCACGGACACCCAAGCCGTCGCTTCATCACCCATCGCATTTAATAGTTGAGTAATCGAGAAATCTTTTCGGATTCGGTGGTTATCCTCGGAATATCGAGAGGTTCGGAGTTGGAAGACACGAAGAACTATAAGTCCCTCGTGTCTTGGGGGCAAATGATGGGTTTCGATATAGCCTTAGGCCCCTTAACGACGACTAAACAGCGAAGTAGGCCCACTGGGCCCCAAAAGAGGCTTAGAAGACCAATACGAGGGGTCCCGACAAGGTCGGTCCCGACATATGAGCTGAACGCTCCCGATGACATGCCTTTAAGTAGGCCCCGATAATATGCCTTTAAGTAGGCCCCGATAATATGCCTTTAAGTAGGCCCCGATAATATGCCTTTGAGTAGGCCCCGATGATATGCCTTTGAGTAGGCCCCGATATTGAATCCCTGAGAATGCTGCCCTGTCCCGATGACGAGGGGCCTCGAGCGGTGACCAAAGGAGATAACTCTGGAGTCCCCGACATCCGTCGGGACTTGCCACCAGAGAACGAGGCCGAGAAACACGCCCACTATCGACATAGTGGGGAAGTGGCCTGAAAAGATGGAACGTGGGCAAGTGGCCGAGATAAACGGAACGTGGGCTTACTGCCCCCAGCAATTATCACAACAGGTAACTGGGGTAACTCCTCTCCTATATAAAGGAAGGAGTTACCTTAGGATCAACACATGGACATCTACATACTGATACTTGCTAGCCCACATCGAGATACTCTTTTAAGCATCGGAGAGGGATTCTGGGTCACCGCCCGGTCTATACCCTTCTTGCAGGATTACTTGGAGCAAAGGAGTTCAGACTTCCGTTAAGAACGTGCCTGAGTTCCAACCGTGATCCAACAAGATCCATCCTGTCACCGGATTGAAAGAGGCTTAGTTGTGGAGATAATTGCCTACAGATTGCTCCTTAATCAGAGTTCCTGCAGGACCCGTCAGGAAGATTGAGAATTCCCTCAGTGACGATCTTGGGCTACGGAAGATAAAATGGTATGTGCTCATTTCCGCTGCATAACTAGTTTACCTGGCATGTACATGTGTTTAATCTGTAGTTACTATCCCCTAAATCCATCAAGATTTAGGTCTAACAATTTGGCGAATCTGCTGGGGACTTATAGGGTTCAGGCTAATTATATTCACTTATTGCGATGTTTTTTTTAGTTTTTATTTTTTTCTCTTGATTATTCTAACTTTTTTTATTTTCATTTTTGACATATACAAAAGTTAACAATTTAAACTTAAATTTTTTTCTGTGGCAATGTTTGAATTCGCACACACACACACACACACACCACTTTTAGAATAATCACCAGAATGCCTAAAACCCAGGGCAAATAATAACCCCAGAGAGGAACCCCAGAGAGTTAGTAAGGGTACGACCGTGCGGCAGAGCCGTCAGAAGAACTCAGAACAACTCAATCGCTCATGAAGGTCCTGTGATCCCTATGATGGGGTGAGGAAGCCATCGTGTCGGGAACCTATCAGTGGAACCTACCTTGTAGGGCAAAGCCACACACTTTTAACATGTCGTTTTTATCCATGCTTTGTTTTGTTTTTAAAGGTTATCAGGTAAACTGTAAGTCTTCCTAACTGTGTAACTTTTATTTTCGTGCATGAATTTAAAAAAAAATAGCTATGTATTTAGTGTTGGATTTATGGGGATAAAGACTACAGAAACAAAACACGTGTACATGCCAGATAATCTAATTACACAGCGGAATAGAAGAACATACCAGTAGTTGCTTTCCTGTAGTCCCAAGATCTTCAAGGGGAGCTCCGATCCACCAGACGACTCTTATAAGGATTCTTGTTAAGGAATCACCTACACGGAATGGTCTCCACAGCAAAGCCTCTTGTCGATTCCTAGCAGGGACGGATCTCTGGGGTAAATTGCTCAAAGCAATTTGGCACCTAGAACCCTAGGGGTTCGGCCGAAACTAATGAGAGAGGGGGAGGGATTTCTTTGGTCTCAACACTTAATAGAAGAGAGTGATTAGCTTCTAATAAATCCCTGACAACCCCTATTTATAGAGGAGGTGGGATCCTTAACCAACAAGTAATTCAGCCGGCCTAGGAGATTAGGGAGGCCCAATTTTGGGCCGCTCATGTCGATTGGGAATTTAGGCCTAGCCCAAAATCCCTAATATGACATTACCCAATAATTAAATGTTGGTCTTATATTAAAGGGCTCCTATTATGGCGGCCCATTCACCAAATGCCAACATCTTCCACTCGCCAGAATGGGAGGGTGCCTGTTAATATGTTTTCGACCAGCACATCAAAATTTAGTCGTCGATCCAGTCATTGCTTCGGAATAGTTCATACGATATTTTCTGTGCGGCAGACACAACGGACATTGTGATACTCATCGGTTAAGAGTGTTGTAGCGTTCGCGGAATGTTGAGTCCCCAATGTGTAATCATCCTGCATACATATCTGTGCCGCATTGTATCCTTAGTCAACTGTTACTCTCAAATTGCCTAGTTTCCACATAGGAACACTTCTCCAAGGCATCCGTACAAGTATTCACAACCTTTAACTAATATCCGGTTGGTGGCCACCTAGTGAATACAAGAGTCGGTGAATTACAGTTGAACTTGACCATCCCCATTGCTTATACCCTTAGTCAAACTCAACCGGTTTCCAAAACGTGGTCACTGGGCCGTTTTGTTTAGCACTGCATTAGTACGCCTGGAAGTGACCATTTAGCTTGACCCGAGATATGAGTTCAGAGTCCGTGAGGATACTTCGGGAGCTCCTTCATAAAGCACCCGGGATTAGTCACATGCTCAAGGTGAATAAGTTTGTGCCCGTAAGAATCTCGATGATTTTATCTAGCACAACCGAGCCTAACCATGTGGTCGAACATGACATGCGCAGTATGAAGTGTGCATCGATAGCATATCTTGAGTAGTCAGAAGTTTGAAATGTCATATGCTATCGCAGATTCTCATCTGCCCCAGAATGTGGTTTCCGATGAATTGAGTTCATCACGACGATATGAAAAACAAGATCATGTCGTGTTACCCCAAAATCAAATGATCGTTTTGCTTAACAAGGTTTTTCGAAAACACTATGGTTCTTAGCTGGTCTTGACATGGTGGAGGTTCCTCCTCCGTCAAGACGACCTAGCTACTGTGACGAGGCTGGACCCACATTTGACATATTTTATTGGGAGGTTTTACACTCAAACGACTAGTTTATAGACCAAAAAATCCGATGTAATTCAAACATTATGACGTCGTAAGATCATAAACTCAAATTGGAATTCATCCATTCAAATTGGAAAAATTCGAAACTTGAAACAATACTATCCTCCTAAACCCTACGCACCCAAAGCATTTTGACATGCTTTTCGAAAATTCCCTGCGTAGTGGTTTAGTCAATGGGTCTGAAACTATATTTTCAGAGGACAAGTATTCTAATGTGATTAATTTGTCTTCTACCATAATCTTCACATAATTATATTTAACATTAATGTGTTTCGTCCTACTATGGTACTTTGGATTCTTAACCGCCTCTATCGCTGCTTGACTGTCAGAGTAAATCCTCACAGGTTTACTCCCGTTCTCGACGTCAAGCAGGGCAGTTAAGAGTCGTTTAAGCGAGACAGCTTCCTATGCATTCTTAGAGAGGCCACAAAATCAGATTCCATGTTGGACAGCGCGACCCAGGATTGCTTCTTGCTCATCCATGAAATGGCAGCATCAGCAAGGAAAAATACTCTTCTTGATGTGGACTTACGATCATCCGGATCACCACTATGGTCGGCGTCACTGAACCCAGAAAATTCTAATTTCTTACTCCCAATACACAGTTTGTAGTCGGCGGTACCTTTTAGGTATCGAATAATTTGTTTTAACGACTCGTAAATGTTGATATCCAGGGTCTGATTTGAAACGCGCTACTAAGCCAGATATCCAGACGAGTGCATTGCATGACGTACATCAGACTACCAACCATACTGAGGTACTCTCCACTCTTCATCTGTTCACGCTCCGCCTGGTCTTTTGGGCCCTCACGCTTCGACAGCGCGCATCCAAACACTACCGGTGTATCTATGAATTTGGCAACTTGGAGATTAAACCTTCTCAACAATTTGTTGATATAGGCTTGTTGGGAAAGACATAATTTACGAGGAGCCCAATACCTAGCAATCTAATGCCTAGGATGTACATGGCTTCTCTCATCTCAAATACAGATGCAAGCCAGGACTTTGATTCATTCATGTAACTTACATCATTCGCGGCAATAAGTATGTCATCGACGTACAACGTCAAGATAACCTACTTTGACCTAGAGGTCTTTGTGTACACACAAGGATCCTCGTGAAGATTCGCGAATCCAATGCCAACGATTTCCTCGTGGAACCTGCGGTACCATTGCCGAGATGATTGTTTAAGACCATAGATCGATCTTTGGAGTTTACAAACTTTACGTTCGTTTCCAGGGGTAATGAAACCTTCTGGCTATTCCATATAGATCTCTTCCTCCTGGTTTTCATGGAGGAACACGGTCTTAACATCCATTTGGTGCAGCTCCAAATCGAGGCATGCAACCAAGGCCAGGATGGCCCTGACTGTGGTGTAACGCAAAATCGGTGAGTACGTCTCATCAAAGTCCACTCCGTGAAGTTGGGTATATCCTTTCACAACTAATCGAGCTTTGTAACACTCAAAGTTTCCATCAGCACTGAGTTTCAGTTTTAGAACCCACTTAGCCTCAATTGCTATGCGGTTAGCAGTCAAATCAACTAACGACCATACGGAATTGGCTTTCATAGAGGCGATCTCTTCCTCCATTTCTTTCCTCTATTCCTTCGCTTGAGGTCCATCCAACGCTTGTTTAACCGTTACTGGTTCATTAACCGAAGTCAGGGTGAACAATTCACCTGTTTTGATGGGATACTTCTTAGGAGACTGTCGGTGCCTTTGACTACGTCTAGGCTCAAGATTCCCATCTTGATTTGAACTACACTCCCACTGGGAAAAATGCTCCCACTCGGAACAATACTCCCACTGGGAACAAGAGCGCTTCTTGAACATTCTCCTACAAACTTTTCTTTCACGACCTCTTGGTCTCGGGTTTCTACCGCCGAGATTAATTTCATGGTTGCTAGGACCAGGAACCAAGGTGGTTGTACCATTCTCACTGTTTCCAACATGTAGTTAAGGAATTATAGGATTCTCATCCAACGGTTCAGCAGTGTGATGATCAGGTTCCAATTGATTCGCACCTGTAGCAATAGTGATCTACGTGGTTGGATTGCCTCCTCCCACTGGATTTATTATGAAAATGTAACAATTCTCATTTACCATGTCCTTCACTGGTGTTGCCGCCTCAAATCTCCCACTCAAAGTAAGTGGGACCTGAACATCATCATCATTTTGTAGTTCAATTAAGACTTCATTCGTTTTGATGTTTCCAAGCGTCGGAAATTCGTCCTCAAGGAACGTAACGTCTCATGTTCGACCATGCCATCATCTTCTAGAGATATCCTTAACATGTGTCCCGTATATTTCGTTGCATCATTAAAGATCATTTTCAGTCATGTAGGTTCCAACTAGCCGAATCGGATGTTGGTCGACACGTGTGTGGTGCGCTACCCTTAGGGTTGCAGCTTGGTAAGATCCATCTCTTTACCATCTTAGAGCTCATATCGTTTCGTTTAACCTATTTTATATGAACTAGGTTCACCACATGATTTGCGGTCAGCTACATATCATCCTCAAAGGGAATCGGAAGTTGAGCAAGCAATACTGACCACGTCCTGGAAGTGTGTGATTATGATGCTCCGCCAATCTGATTCGTTAGAGGCGATATTCAGAGCGTCGTTTAACATACAATTAATTTTGTTGCATACTCAATTTCTGAGGCTTTGTCCACCTCAGCTCGTGCAATAGGTTCTCACCTTTGCTCGTTTCACAATTCTCTACAAGAAGTTGTATGAGTACTATAAATCGAAATGGTTACATGTGCAATAAAAGTTTTATTTCGAGCATTAAATCATTCAAACAGTTCATATTAAATTTGTACTTTGAAACTGTAGGATTATGGAGGGTAAATACTACGGAAATTATCAAGGTACATGCTAGTAAACACATTACACAGCGGAATAAGGGGCACATACCTATTCGAAATTTACCATAGTCCAGTACCTTCTAAGGGAGTTCATGATCTGCCGGACGGTTCCCATAAGGGTTCTTGTTAAGGAAGCCCTACGCAGATTTGTCTCCATAGCAAAGCCTCTTGTCGATTCTTCTACAGGGATGGATCTCCGGAGTAATTTGCTCGAAGCATTTGGCACCTCCTTTGGGTTATGTGGTTCGACCGAAACTTATAGGGAGGAGGGATTTATTTTTTCTCATAACAAAAGTGATTATGGGATTAGCCTTTACATAAAACCTAACACTCCCTAATTATAAGAGGAGCAAAGGATAAGTCCACTTTGCCCCTAGTACGTTTCGGCCGACCATTTAGGTTCCACTTACTCATGTTAATGGGCTCCCTTTTACGGCGGCCAAATATCCAATTGCCAACAGCTCGCACTCGTCGGAATGGGAGAGTGCCTGTTGATGTTGTTGATCAAAACATCAACATTTGTTCTTCGATCCAGCCCTGCATCCGAATTGTTCATACGACGTTTTCTGTTCTACCGGCGGACACGACGGGTATCGTGCTACTCATCTGCTAGGAGTGTTGTAGCGCCCACGGAACATTGATTCCCCATCTGCAATCAACCTGTGAAACAATAATATTGTGCCGCGCTGTATCCTTGGTCAACTTTCATTCTACAATTGCCTAGTTTCCACATATGAACACTTCTCCAAGGCATCCGTACAAGTATTCACAACCTTTCAACTAATATCAGGTTGGTGGACACCTAGTGAATACAAGAGTCGGAGAATTACAGGTGTACGTTTCCAAAGACGTGGTCACTGGGCCTTTTTGTTCAACACTGCGCTCGTACGCTGGGAAGCAAACATTGACCTTGACCTTAGGTATGAGTTCTGAATCCGTGAGGATACTTTGGATGCTTCTTCATAAAGAATCCGGGATCAATCATACGGTCAAGGTGAAGAAGTTTGTGCCCATCTGAATCTCGTGAATCCTATCTAGCGAACCGAGCTTGGCCCCATGGTCGAACATGGCACGCGTAGTACAAAGTGTGCGTCGATAGCATAACCTGAACTTACATATTGTCAGGAGTGGGAAATGTCATACGCTATCCCAGATTTGTCATCAGGCCCAGAATGTTTCTTTTGATGAACAAAGTTCATCACGGCGATACGCAAGACTTAGATTATGTCGTGTTACCCCGAAACCAAATGATCGTCTTGCTTAACCGGGTCTATCTTTCGAAAACACCATGGTTCCTAGCCGGTCTTGACATGGTAGAGGTCCCCCTCTCCGCCAAGACGACTGACCCTGGGTGACTAGGCTTGTCCCACATTCGATATGTTTTATTTAGGAGGATTGTCTCTCATATGACTAGTTTATAGACCGTAAAATCCGATGTAATTCAAACATTATGACGTCGCTAGATCATAAACTCAAATTGAAATTCCTTTTATTTAAACATTACTTAAAAACTCAAAATGTTATCATTAAAACACAAGCCTCTTAAACCCTTCGCAGTCCATGCATTTTGACGTGCTTTTCGAAAACATCAACGCGTAAAAGTTTGGTGATTGGGTCCGCCACCATATTCTTAGAGGAAAAGTATTCTAATGTAATTAATTTATCTTCAACCATAATTTTAGAATAATTATATTTCACATCAATGTGTTTAGTCCTACTATGGTACTTAGGATTCTTAACCGCTGCAATCGCTGCTTGACTGACAAAGTATACCTTCACAGGCTTACTCCCGTCCTCGACGTCAATCAATGCAGTTAAGAGCCTCTTAAGCCAGACTTCTTCCTGTGCATTCTTAAAGAGGGTTACAAATTTGGATTCCATTGTAGACAGCGCGACACAGGATTGCTTCTTGCTCAATCATGAAATGGTGGCATTATCAAGGAGAAATACTCCTCCTGAGGTGGACTAACTATCATCCTGATCGCCACCGTGGTCGGTGTCACTAAACCCAGTCAATTCTAATTTTCCACCCCCATAGCACAGTCCAAAGTCGGCAGTACCTTTTAGGTACCGAATAATTTGTTTCACAACCTTTAACTGTTGATAGTCAGGGTCTGACTGGAATCGTGCTACTAAGCCCACAGCGTAACAGATGTCTAGACGAGAGCATGGCATGAAGTACATAAGACTGCCAACCATACTAAGGTATTCTGGACTTTTCATTTGTTCACGCTTAGCCTAGTCTTTTGGGCCCTCACGTTTCGACATCGCGCACCCAAACACAACCGGTGTATCCACAGGTTTGGCATCTTGTAACCGAACCTTTTTCAACAGTTTGTTGATATAGGATTCTTGAGAGAGACATAATTTTCAAGCAGCCCGATCCCTAGCAATCTTAATGCCTAGGATGTACATGGCTTCTTCCATGTCCTTAATCTCGAATACAAATGCCAGCCAAGTCTTTGATCATTCATGTAACTCACATCGTTCGCGGCAATTAAAATATAATGCAAGAGGACGTACTTTGACTTAGAGGTCTTAGTGTACACGCACGGATCCTTGTGAAGATTCACGAATCCGTTTCCAATGATTTCCTCGTGGAATCTACGGTACCATTGCCGGGACGATTATTTAAGACCATAGATCGATCTTTGGAGTTTACAAACTTTACGTTCGTTACCAAGAGTAATGAAACCCTCAGGTTTCTCCATATAGATCTCTTCCTCTAGGTTTCCGTGGAGGAATGCAGTCTTAACATCCATTTGGTGCAGCTCTAGATCGAGGCTTGCAATCAGGGGCAGAATAGCTCGAACTGTGGTGTAACGCACAGTCGGTGAGCATGTCTCATCAAAGTCCACTCCGTCAAGTTTGGTATATCCTTTCGCAACGAGTCGAGCCTTGTACCGGTCGACATTTCCATCAACAGTGAGTTTCAACTTCTGAACCTACTTTGCCCCTATGACTCTGCGGTTAGTAGGTAAATCAACTAAAGACCATACCGAATTGGCTTTCATAGAGGCGATCTCTTCCTCTATTGTGTTCCTCCATTCCTTCGCTTGAGGTCCTTCCAAGGCTTGTTTAACCATTACTGGTTCATCAACCGAAGTAAGAGTGAATAACTCACCCTTTTTGATGGGATACTTCTTGGGAGAAGTTTGATGCCTTTGACTTCGTCTAGGCTCGTTAGTCCCATCTTGTGCTTGAAAAATGCTCCCACTAGGAATAATGCTTGTTATCGGAACAATACTCCCACTGGGAACAAGAGCGTTACTTGAACCTTCACCAACAACTTTTCTTTGACGACTTCTTGGTCTCGGGATTTTACCTCCGAGATGAATTCCATGGTTGCTAGGACCAGGAACCAAGCTGGCACTGCCACTCCCACTGTCACCAGTTGGTAGTTGAGGAATTATAGGATTTTCATCCAGCGGTTCAGCAACATGATTATCAGGTTCGACCTAATTCGCACCTGCAGCAACAGTGATCTGTATGGTGATCTGTATGGTTGGATTGACTCCTCCCACTGGATTTATCATGAAAATGTCTCCATTCTCATTTACCATGTCATTCACCTGTGTTGCTGCCTCAAATCTCCCACTCGAATAATGTGGGACATGATTATCATATCCTGCTCTAGTTCAATCAAGACTTCATTTACGTTGATGTTATAAAGTTTAGGAATTCGTCCTCAAGTAACATAACGTCTCATGTTCGACCACGTCAGCAATATCCTGAGCTACTGCAAACATGTATGCCATAGAGTATTCAGAGTATCTTAGAAAGACACTTTTCAGTACTCTAAGTTCCAACTTTGCCTTTAACAGTTGTCTGTACAACGTATGTTTGCTTTTGCAACCGTGCAATCGTAATTTTGGTAAGATTCGTCTCATTATCAGTTAATAGCTCATATGGTGTCGCTTCAACCGATATTTTAGGAAAAAAGTTCTAGATAAGTGGAAATCAACTTCATATCGTCCTTGAAGGAGATCGGAAGTTGAATAATCGACACCATGTTTCAAACTATGTACTTGAAGTGTATGATTAAAAATGCTCTGCCAGTCTTATTGTTAGAGGCGTATTATAGGATAGTCATTCGTCATACAATATCCTTTTTCATTGCATAATCATTTTCAGAGGTTTTGACTATCTCTGAGTTGTGCATTAGGTTTGCCACCTTATGCATTAATTTTCTTTACCAGATCGTGGCAGCTTTTAAAGCAAACCTCTTCTCGATATGAGAAATCAATGAGTATAACTCGAAATGGGTGTTGAATGCAAATGAAAATTTATAATGAGCACTAAATCATTCAAACACTTCATATTAAATTTGTACTTGGAATCGACGTGTCCCAACTACCGAGGAACATGCGTGTGGCGCGAATATCACCAGCTGTCACCAATGGTGAAATCGTTTCGTTTCCAAAATTTAATTTAATCGGTTTCGCACATGTTCATTTTTACGATTTAATTATTTTAATGGAGTACTAACAAATAAGGAATACTCAATCGCTCGATCCAGTTAGACAATCGATGGGTTATTAATGAATTGGAGTATGTGTTATCGTTTCATTTATTCGGCCTCTTGTCCTGGCCGAAATTTCGGTTCTTAACCCGTAGGTTTGGATTTTTGTATCGTAGTGTTCCCTTTGACCGGGGCGATTATTGATAAGTAAATTGTACTTCGAATTGAATTGACTTCAATCTCAATTACCTTATTCAATCATCCGAAACTCAAATAACCAAAATCATCAATTCAAATGAACGATGAAAGATGAAACACCAATGATAAGGTTCTTGATCTAAAGGTCACGTGTTCGATCAATGCTCATCGCACAGATAGGCGAGAACTCTGAATCATGTCGAACACCACATCTAAACAAATTCAAGAGTGAATCACATCAGATGATCTATGTCTGAATAAAACCCTTAACAGCATACATACATGACAAATGAGGCGTATTAGGGACACACTTTCTTCGACGGTGTTTGTCACATTGGATATTAGTTTAGGACCTCTGTGGTCCGGTTCTCTCCGTGACATACGGAAATCATGGTTGACTTCCCATGATGTCATGTGTTGATTT
Source organism: Clarkia xantiana subsp. parviflora (assembly GCA_036873135.1). Taxonomy (NCBI): domain Eukaryota; kingdom Viridiplantae; phylum Streptophyta; class Magnoliopsida; order Myrtales; family Onagraceae; genus Clarkia; species Clarkia xantiana. The sequence continues at coordinate 34,258,660 of JAPTYO010000008.1, forward strand.
GTGAAGTTGGTTCCCCTTTGTCTTGGTTACTGAGCTTGAGTAGACTCATGATATACTTAATTGATTCAATCAAGCGAGCCCCATCATCCTGAAACAACCATGTAAGGGTATTCCTCTTCCATATGAGAAATATTCTCCTCCATGTTGACATTTCATCTTGAAAGTCTAGAGCGGCTTTTACACCAGCGTCCATGGAGAGGAAATCATCATACTCAACCATAATACTTCTAGCTTCTGTTTCCTTGCTTCCATGTAATGTTGTACGGTTGAGATTGAAGTGTCATTCAATCCCTTTTACCAAGGTTGTAAATATAACCACTAATGCTTTTAGATCATTACAGAACCTTCTCCCATTATTGGGATACGGATAAACATATCATCCGTAGATTTCCTCCCCGCTTTCGGGAATCACACCAGAGAGAAATTTAACGCATACTCATCCCATTCATCATATCACACGCCATCAAGATTGCGAGGAATATAGAAATGCACTCTACCAGCCATTCGATATTAACACATTTATAATCATGCATAATCAGCTAGACAATATCATTTTGGAAAATGATTTGCATACATCAGATATCAATGAGATAGAAGGCGGCTAGTAATGATTCCTCGGACATTAAACCGAGGAAGGGGGTCGTGAAAGAGTTCACACCGTCTCCTTTCTAATAGATCAGTCTTTTAAAATGGTTTAATCGCTTTTACCCAAACGAGGAGTTTTTACATTCACCCGATCTTGGCTTTCCCAAGGCCAAAATTTAAAAACGTTATCGAGTATTTCACGCATGCATACACAATTCTACTATACAAGTAAATCATCATACGCAGGCAACATCCATGAAACCAAACAACACTCATCATGCATACGCGTCATGTGTCTAATTTTCCGAGGAACTCATGCTTGCATATATAATTCTACTAATTTAGTAAATTATCACATGCGGCTACATCTTCAACATTCATGCATACGCATCATGCGTGATCAGACCACTTCAAACATGCATATTTGGCGACTGATTTTCGGTTTTAAACCATTTGGGGCTGACCTGCAATTCATGCTATCAATCAACAAGCGTATTTCTGGACATGAATCCTAGGCATTTGCAACCATCACAACATGTCTATCCTAGTGCGCAACTCCAGGGCTCTGCCCCCAACATGCATTATCCAGCTAGTTTGACATAGTCAATAAGACAGTTCTAATCATGCAATACTATCAATTAAATAGCAATTGAAATTCTGCCCACTAAATGACTAGTCCCAAAGTCATGCATTTTCGAGATCCACCCCCATAATCGAAACTAGGCATTATAATAAATTAAGACGTTAAAACGTTAAATCTATAAGTACTCTCTAGGTAATTTTAAAGTTCGAAAACATTTGGATTTTAAAATTTGACCTACCTATTTTCAGTTGACTCGGGTCGGTCCGATTTAAAGGTCCGATTCGGTCAAATTTTGGCCCGGTTCAATTCGGTCATGTCTAACCGGTTCAGTTCGGTCCGGTTTCAAAATAGGAATTCGGTTCGGTCCTTCACTCGAACCGGGTCGGTTCGAACCATTTTAGTTACCCGGTCCGACCCAAATGGGTCGGACCGATGGAGAAAATCTGGTTTGGTTGACCCGCTCCGATCTTGACCCGTGGAACCCGACCCGGTTCGGTCCGGTTCGGGTTCCCTTGGTCCTCCGGGTCATTCTACCCGACCCGGATATGTAAAATTGGATCGGCCCATTAACCCTAAAGGGTTGGGCCGAAACTATCAATTGTGGGCTAAGTAGTGTTTTAAAATCCACTAAAAACTTAACTTACCACCAAGTAATAATTAATTATTAAATATTTTTCAATATTTACACACACATATATATATATATATATATATATATATATATATATATTTATAAGATTCTATTTTTATTTATTGTTAAGATTCTATTTTAGGGTAAAATCTATCTACAATATATTTTATGTTGGATTAAGAGGACGTAATACTACGGAGTGCTAAACGTGTACATGCAAGTAATCTAACTACGCAGCGGAATAATGTACACATACCTCAATAGTTTTCCTTCCCAAGAACGATGTAGAGGGAGTTCTGATCCTCCAGTCGGAACCCGTACAAGTTCTTCGTGAGAAGAAGTCCTACGCGGTATAAGCTCCACAGAAAATCCTCTGATCTGTTCTTCAACGGGGACAGAACCTCAGACTGATTGCTCGGAAGTAATTTGTCACACCAATAGTGGTGTTTCAGGGGCCGGCTGAAATAGCTATAGAGAGAAAAGGGATTTCTCTCAAATCACAACTTAAGAGGAATTGTGATCAATGTGTGTTTTGGGAGTGACCCCAAGACCTCCTTATACAGTGGGAGGAGGAGAAAATCCTCCTCCCTATTAGGGTTTCGGCCGACTACCATGTGGGTGGGTGGCCCAATTTTGGGCCTCCCATGTCACATGGAAATTGGTTCGAGCCCAATTAGCCCAAATGTGAATTTTACCTAATTGTCTTAGGTAACCACATATATTAACGGGCTACCAATTACGGCGCCACGTCACCATATGCTAACAGCTCCCACTCGCCGGAATGGGAGGGTGCCTGTTAATGTATTGTCATCCAATAGCATCATCATTTCACTCTTCAGTCATTGTCTCTGTCTCCGAATGGTTCATACAAGGTTTGCCGTGCGACCGGCGGATACGACGGGCATCGTGCTACTCATCTCCTAGGAGTATTGTAGCGCCCGCAGAACGTTGATTCCCTGTCGTAAATCAATCATGTCAAAAACAAAATATGTACCGCACTTTATCCTTGGTCAACTGATAATTCTCCAATTTCCCAGTTTTCCACATAAGAATATTCACCAGGGCATCCGTACAAGTGTTCACAACCTTCAACTAATATCTGGTTGGTGGCCACCTAGTGAACACAAGATTCAGTGAATTATAGGTGAACATGACCATCCCCATCGCTTATACCCTTAGTCTAACTCAACCGGTTTCCAAAGACGTGGTCACTTGGCCTTTTTCTGTGGCACTACACTCGTACGCCGGGAAGCGAACATTGAGCCAGACTTGGTATAAAATCTGAGTCCGAGAGGATACTTTGGGTGCCTCTTCATAAGACACCCGGGATCAATCACACGCTCAAGGTGAAGAAGTATGCGCCCTTTGAATCACAAGGATTCTAGCTAGCACAACCGAGCATGACCCCGTGGTCGAACATGGCACGCAGTATGAAGCACGCGTCGACAGTACACTTGGACAAGCCAGGGATGGGATATGTCATTCATGCTATCGCATAATTTTTCATCTGGCCCTGAATGTGATTTTAATGATGGACATAGTCTAACACGGCGATTTTACAAAAAGAAGATCAAGTCATGCTTTTAGGCGTGACAAAGTTATCGTTTCGTTCAACCAGGTTTATCCCCTGGTTCTTAGCCAATCATGTGGTGGTAGAGGTCCCCTTCTCCTACAAGATGACCGTGCCTGTGTGACGAGGCATGGTTCACATTCGACATAATTTTGGTGGAAGAATTTTACCTCTTCCTACGGCTTAGTCAATGGATAACCAACCATTTTATCTGTGGACAAGTATTCTAAAGTGATTATATTGTCTTCCATAACAGATTTAGCATAACTATATTTCACATCGATGTGTTTGGTCTTACTGTGGTACTTTGGATTCTTAACTGCTGCAATGGCTGCCTGACTGTCGGAGTATACCTTTACAGGTTTACTCTCCTTGCCAGTGTCAATTGATGCAGTAAGAAACCTTTTCAGCCAGACCGCTTCTTGTGCGTTTTTGGAGAGGGCAACGAATTCCGATTTCAAAGTGGAAAGCGCGACACATGATTGCTTCTTGCTTACCCATGATATGGCAGCATTGGCAAGGAGGAAAACCCCTCCTGTGGTGGACTTACGATTATCCGGATCGCCACCGTGGTCGGCGTCACTATAACCGGTCAATTCTATCTGTTTTCCCTCATAGCACAGAACATAGTCGGCAGTACCTTTCAGATATAATTCGTTTCACGGTCTTTAGATGTTGATAACTAGGATCTGATTGGAATCTTCCTACTAGGCCTACAGCGTAACAGATATCCGGCCGAGTACAGAGCATGTACATTAGACTTCATACCATGCTCAGATACTCTGCATTGTTCATATGTTCACGCTCCTGCTGGTTTTTTCGGGCCATCACGCTTTGACAGCGCGCACTCGAACACAACCGGCGTATCCACGGGTTTCGCATCGAGCATTCTGAATCTTTTCAACAGTTTGTTGATGTATGATTCTTGAGACAGAAACAATCTCCGGGCGGCACGATCTCGGGCAATTTTAATGCCTAAGATGTATGTGGCCTCTCCCATGTCGTTCATCTCAAATGCTGATGCTAACCAGGAATTTGATTTGTTCATGAAACTCACATCGTTCGCAGTAATGAGTATGTCATCTACGTATAAGGTTATGATGACATATTTAGACCTGGAGGTCTTGGTGTAAACGCAGGGATCCTCGTGAAGGTTCACAAATCCTTTTCCAATGATTTCCTCGTGGAATCTGCGATACCATTGCCGAGACGACTGTTTAAGACCGCAAATAGACCTTTGGAGTTTTCAAACTTTACGTTCTTTGCCAGGAGTAATAAAAACCTCTGGCTGCTCCATATAGATCTCTTCCTCCAGGTTTCCATGGAGGAATGCGGTTTTAACATCCATTTGGTGCAGCTCCAGCTCCAGATCTTACAACTTTCTTAGAATGACCTCTTGGTCTCGGGATTTTACCTCCGAGATTTATTCTTTGATCACTCGGATCTGGAACCAAGTTAGTCGTTTCCCTCCCACTAGGAATAATGGGCAGTTGTATTAGCTCAGCATTATGATTATCAGGTCCAACTTGATTCGCATTAACATTTAGTGATGATTATGTGAGGGGGAGTGAGCCCTCCCACTGGATTTAATATGAGGACGTTTCCATCATCATTTACCATGCCATTCACTAATGCATTCACTAATGTTATATTATTCTCCCACTCGAAGGAAGTGGGACCTGGGAATCTCCGTCATCCATTTTAATCCGATCAGTACTTTAGTTCGTTTCATTCCGTAAAGCATTGGAAGTCCATCCTCAAATTTCCATAATGTGTCATGTTCGACCACGTTACCATTAATCCAAGCTAATTTTAAACTTGTATCTTTTAAGAGTAGACCGTACTCTTAATAAATACTTGTTTAATGCACAAATCAATGCTACTTTATGATAAGGTTTTACCCGTATCATTTGTTAGCTTTTATGGTAACGCGTCAACCGATCTTATTAGAACATAGTGTTACATTAATATGAATCAACATAATTTCATTCCGTAGGAACAATTAATGTTGAGTTCTAACATAATGTAATTTTAAACTATGTTTCTCGAAATATTTAATAATATGATTGCTTAGCCAAACTTTTCGTTAAAGGCTTATAGTAGGAGTGTCATTTTACTGACTACTTCCTTTCGTTTATTAACTCATCCAAAGACTTATCCACCTCATGGACTATGCATTTGATCTCTTGCTTAATGCTATAGTTGATGTACTACTCGATCGTAGTAGCATTAAAGCATACTTCTAACCATGGTAGTCATCAATGGGTTATTTCCAAAGGATTACAAACGAAAATTCATCATTCATTTATTAAAACACTTCTTTATTAAATTTGTACTTCAAAACGATGTGTTCCGTCTCTCAAGGTACACGCGCGTACGGCGCATAAAACCAGTTTTATCCCGTGGTTTATATCGTTTCGTTTCCAAATTTAATTTAATCGGTTTTGAGCATGTTTAATTATTACGCAAATAATCATTTTAAATGAAGTACTAAAAATAAGAATTACTAAATCTTTAGATCTAGCTACGCAATCGATGGGTATGTTCAGTTCAGTTGTACCGACTGAGATGACGGAGTATGTGAGTCGTTTCGTTTTATTCGTCCACCTTTACCTGGTCAAAATTTTGGTCCTAACCCGTAGGTTTGTATTTTCGTTTCGGATCGTTCTCGTTCAACCGAGACGTTAAATTGATTAAGAAAATTGAGCTTCGAATCGAGCAACAATTACTTTATTCAATAACTCTGAATCTCAAAATAACCAAAATTTTAGAAACGAACAACGAACGATAAATGACAATGGTATAGTTCTTGATCTGAAGTTTGCATATTTGATCCATGATTCTGGCGCATATAGTCAAGAACTTTGAGTCATGTTGAACATCTCGTCTGAGTAAATTCACGAGTGAATCACTTCAAATGATTTGTGTCCGTATAAAACATTTTACAACTTCATACACATGACCTACGAGGCGTATTTGAGATGCACTTAATCAACGGGGATTAACCCACTGGATTATCGTATAGGACTTACTCGGTCCAGTTCTCTTCTTGCTATGCGGATCATGGTTCACTTCTTTCGAACTCACTATGGTGAGCAGATAAGGTTTCCATTTCACTGCTGTGGTTACTGTATTTGATTAGGCTCAAGGTTATTGAGTCATGTCAATATCAGACAACCATGTACATCCTTTCCATGTTGACCTTTCTTCCTGAAGACCCGATGCGGGTTTTACGCCGACATCCATGGAAAGAGAGAAGATCATCTCATTCAACCGAAACATTTCTAGCGTTTGCATCCTTGCTTCCACCGAGGCGGATGCGAAGGAATACTAAGCTATATCATTATCTGGTTTCAATTGAAGTCTTCTTCAACCCCTTTTTACCAAGGTCGAATGTATCACCATATATGCGTTCAGATCAACAAAGAACCTACTCCAAATCATGGGGAAAGAAATTATCACATTCATTTCTCATTGTCAAAATCATAGAGATTACTATATTCATATGTAGTTGTCCTCTCCACTTTTCAGAATCGTAGTGGAGAGTTCAACAAACACTCCAGTTTTATTCATCATAATTAATACCATCAAGATTGCGAGTAATATCGAATCGCACTAATTGAGCCAACTCACACATTGATGATTATGCAAATTAGGAAGACAATAACATTTTGACAGAATTGCAAACATCGGATTATCTATTAAGATGGAACACAACAAATAGTGATCCCTCAGTCATCTAGACAAAACCGACCGCCAGTAAACCGAGGGAATGGGGTCCGTGAAAAAGTTCACACTACCGTCGTGTTCAATCTAATAGATCAGTCTTTTGAAAACGGTTATTATATTGCAAATTACCAGAACGGAAAAATAAGCATACCCGATCTTGGCTTTCCCAAGGCCCTTTTGATTTAAAATAATTATCCGAAAATTTTACGCATGCATAACACTATATCACGCCATAAATATTTAACAAACGTAAAAACATGCTTACGCTTCATGTGTCTAATGTTCCTAGCATACATAATTCTACGTAAAGTAAATTATCACATGCTTTTAGTTTGAACATTCTAGCATACGTGTCAAAACATGCAACTTCCGCACACATCATGCATAATTGGCGACTGGAATTTTCGGTTTAAAAGACGTTTGGAAAATATTAGGGGCTGTTTTGCAATTCATGCTTACAATCAATCATGCGAAATTTCTAGACATGGATTCTAGGCACTTTCAATCAGAATAGCATGTCTATCCTATTACACAATAAATATTTTTAAATCCCAGAGCTCAGCGCTCACAATATATATTATCCAGCTAGCTTGACTAAGTCAAGGCGACAATCCTAATATATGTTGCAGAAAGTAAACAATTGCAATTCAGCCCACTAATTTAATCCAGTCCAAAAAACATGCATATCCGAGATCCATCCCCATAATCGTAACCAGGCATTAGGGGTTTAACCGAAAACGTATTAAAAACGCAAACCCTAAGAGCACTGTTTAGGCTAATTTTAAGGTTCGTAAAACGTTTTGGATTTAAAATTTGACATCCTATTTTATTGAACATTTTAAAATTTCCGAAATTTTTTAAAAATTTGGTTCGGTCCATTTTAAAAATCCGGTTTGAGTCGGTCCGATTTAAAATCCGGTTTGGTCCGAAACGGTTCAATAAAATAAGATAGCGGCTCGGTTCATCACTCAAAACCAGCTTGGTTAGGTTCTACTTAATTGCTCCAGTTCGATCCGACCCAAAAAGGTCCACCCGATTAAGAAAACCCGGATTGGTTTAACCCTATCCGGTTTTGCAAATTGGACCGGCCCAATAAACCCATAGGGTTCGGCCGAAATATATCTTGTGGGCTAAGTAGGGTTTTAAAATACACTAAAAACTTAACTTAGCCACCAAGAAATATTAATTATATAAAATAATTTCCAATATTGCTAATATATATATATATATATATATATATTGTCAAGCTTTTATCTATAAGATGTAAATCAATCAACAATATACATATATATATATATATATATATATATATAAATTTCGGCACATATATATATATAATTATTGTCAAATATATCTTTAGGGATTAAAATATATATAGACAATATATTTTCTTAATCTTTTATAGCAATTAAATCTATCAATATATATTAACCCTATCTTTATCTATATATATTGATAGTTAATATATATTTTTCAATATTATATTGTGAACCTATCCATATTTTCCAATTGTAGATATATAGTTACCTTTTAAAATATGGCTACTGATGGATATACGCCCAATTTGAACCCGTTGACTTCCAAACCGTTGTATTTTTATCGTCCCATTTATGATTGCGAATCGAAACTTCAACCCGGACACTTCGCGATAACATCGACGGCTCGGACGGGGCCGAAGCGCCCGTCCGACAGAGGCGAACTCACCTAGGTGAGGTTGGGTGGCCACACCCGACCTCCCCTAGGGGAAATCGGGTCGGCCAACCCGATCCCTCCTAGGAGGGATGGGGTTGGCCAACCCCACCCTCCCTAGGAGGGGTTGGGTGTCCTCACCCAACCCCTACCCTTGGGGGTCGGATTTCTCCCCCCCCCCCAAGGGTCCCGGCACCCCTTTCAGACGCCCATGCTCGGTCCACTCCGCCTGCCTCATCCGAATCCTAAAGTCTTAATTATACGCTTAAAGGTTAATTAATTGTATTTAGGGGCTAACGATGTCATTAAGCCACCTTAATGACACCGTTGCCTATAAATACCCCATCTTCACAACTCATTTGGAGATCTTGGCTATTTGAACAATTTAGCTCTGACATCTCTCTAGCTTTATCTCTCTAGAAATATAGTTCTGACTTAGGCATCGGAGAGGGTTCACCAGGCACCACCCCCCCTCCTCCGTGTCTGGTACTGCCCCTTTTGCAGGGCAAAGGGAGAGAAGAAGAGAAGGAACCAAGGGAAGAAGGAAAGGAAGAAGGACATAGGCAAAGGCAAGGTGACTCGAGAAGACCGGATCATACACATCCCCCGTAAGGAGTGAGATCAAAGCCGACACCCCGTTGACCTAGATCCCATAACTTAACACTTGGCGCCGTCTGTAGGCTTCGGACAGAAAGCCTGGCTATCACACGAGCTATGACAAACAGTAGGGTGTCCAGGCCCCAACACCCACCCGGGGGCAATGGGCGGAGAAGAGAACCCATACCCCCAGGGAGGCGGCCTGACCCTGGGAAGCAGCCAATGCACCCAGAGCCCCAAGAAATACCACAACCTCCTCAGCAACAGAACAACCAGGAGGGAGGACCTTCACGCCCAGCTGGGGCTGAGTCCTCCACAGCCTCCACCCCCCGGGCAAGAAGGCCACAGAGAGCAAGAGGACAACAGGGAGTGCCTTCCCACAACACGGCACCCCCTGAGGGATACTACTATGAAGAGCAACCCCAAGGGTACCCGTATGGGATGCCAACACAGAGAGGTGGCAACCGCGCCCACACAGCATATGCAAGGCAGGCATACACCCAAGGGACTTACACTGAAGCTCAGAGGAGGAGCAGATCCCAGCAGAAGAGTACTACTCGCACCCTCGAGCAGGGCAGCGAGAGGAACAAAGAAGTTATCACCAGGAGCCACCCCCAGAGGGCAGGCAACAATTTGTGCCTCCTAGGCAACAGCAGAACAACAGGGCTTACACCCCGCTTGGGGAGGAAAGACAAACAAGACCTCCAAGGAGGCAGGACTTCTATGAAGCACCCCAGCAGGCGTATCAAGAGCACACCTACAGTCCATACCAGCAGGGACAAAGGAACCCAGTAAGCCCAGTCTACAACTACAATGGATATCAGAGGGATTATACTCCGGCACAGGTAGTGATCACCCCGGAGGAAATAGAAGCAATGATAACCCGGAAATTGAATGAGTCAAAGAAACCCAGCCTGCATTGTCTAAGTGACAAGACGAACCACCCTTTCACAAGGGAACTGGAGATGAACAGGGTGCCAGACTCCCTGCACACTGTGCAAATTGCAAAGTACAATGGGAAGGGAGACCCCCTAGAGCATATCCAACAGCATGAGGCCTCTCTATTCGGGAGGACAACTGACGAAAGATACAAGGCACTCCTTTTCCCAAACACCCTATCAGGGGTGGCCTCACATTGGTTCTTCAGCCTGCCCTCTGAGAGCATTCACTCATGGGAGCAGCTAAAAGCTAAGTTTCTGCAGAGATACCTAGGGGAGAGGAAACTCCTCAAGGGAACAGGCTCCATTGATGACGTAAAACAAGAATACGATGAAACCCTGGCCAGCTACTACACTAGGTTCAACCAGAATATTGCAGACATCCAGGGAGACATCACTGAAGGGGAGATAATCCGAGCCTTTATCAGAAACTTAGGTCGCTTTGGGTCAACATTGGCTGAAAAGATGGCCAAAAAGCCAGCAAGCACCTTGGAGGAGCTTGCAGGGAGAGTTAAAACGCATATTGACCTTGAGAGACACAGGGCAAGCAAGAAGGCCAAAATTCAGGCAGCCAAGGAGGATAATCAAAGGCCAAACAAAGGCAAGCCACCCCAGGCACCACAGCATGCAAGGCAGCAGGAGTGGCGTCCGCCACAGCAGGAGTGGCGTCCACCACAGCAAAGAAACCAAATGGGTGAACCCTTAAAGGCCAGAGAAATAAACGTCATTAAGTTCATCCCACTGAACGCCACTCCAGCCACCGTACTTAGAGAGATGCGGAACCAAAAGCTATGGTCACCCCCTGCAAGGTGGAGAGCCCCAATGGTAGGAAATCACAAGGATAGATGGTGTGACAACCACGAGGCTTATGGTCACGACACAAATGAATGCTTTAGCTTAAAGCTAAGCATAAACAACATCGTCCAGAGGGGAGAACTGAAGCAATTCGTAGACCATGAGGGCAATAGTACGCAACTGGGGCCACCACAGAAAGACAAGGGCAAGGGAAAGGTAGACCATAACCCTCCACCCAACAAAAGAGGAGTCATCAACATGATACATGGAGGAGCAGCATCAGGAGGCCCAACTGCTAATGCAAGAGAGGTCTATGCATCCAAGCTAAGCTCAGTGCCAAGGTGGAGAAAAAGACCAAGAGAAGGAGAAGAAGTGAAGATAGAGTTCTCGGAGAAGGACAAGAGCCACATCGTCTTTCCACATGACGATGCTCTAGTTATTACTTTAGATATTGATAATTTTGATGTAAAGAGAATTTTGGTGGATGGGGGCAGCTCAGCTGACCTCCTAAGCCCGAGAGTGTTGGAAGAGATAGGGAAAACCAAAGCAGACATCAATCCGGTCAACTTCCCCCTAGTTGGCTTCTCAGGGGCAACAAGCTACCCCCTGGGGATGATAACATTGCCAGTGACCATGGGCCAAGGATGGACCCAGCTGAAGGTAAATGTCAATTTCTTGGTGGTTGAAAGCCTGGGAGCCTACAATGGGATCCTAGGAAGGACAACCATAAATCCATATGAAATAGTGCCATCCACTGTTCACCAGAAGCTGAAGTACATCACGGAGAACGGAGTTGGAGAGGTCTTGGGTGATCAACGCACTGCAAGACAATGCTATGTCAATTCAATGAGACATGGATCACACAGGACAGATACAGTGGCTATGGTCATGGCAGGAGCCAACCAGGAAAGAAGAAAGAGGGGAGGGAGACAAAGGCAAAGAAGGAGGAGGAGTGGGGTGACACTCCGTTTGAGCAGGCAGCTTTTTCAAACAGTGCCTACAAGGAAACACAGGAGCAAGGCTGTGAAGGTGACATCCATACCTTGGCAGCCGGACACCATAATAGGGAGCAGGACAAGGGACTCCATCCTAAGAGGCTTCCGCCACATAGATGATATCAAGCAAATGCCGCAGGAGCCCATATCAAGCTATTTCCAGAGATTCTTCAATTATGGTGCCAACATGGACATCACAAGGGGAGAAGCAGTCAGAGCATTCATCAGACACATGCATCCAAGCTCATTCGAGGCCTATGGAGGGCTCTATGAGATGGTCATGACGAGCACAATGAGAGAGCTCAAGGCGAAACTGGACAGGGCATTTGAACAAGAGGCGGAACAGTTGGATGAAGTTCCAGAGAAAGGAAGAGAAGCAGACACATTGGGAGGAGGTGTCAATTTCACATTCACACCCCTCACGCTCAGCATAGAAGAAATTTTCCACAAACGCCTCAAGCAAGAGCTGCCAGCATGCAGGGAGGAAGGCAAGGCCTTCCTAGGTAGAGATGCACAGGGTTGGTGTGAGTACCATGGGACCTGGGGGCATCAAACCAACAACTGCATGGTGTTGAAGGTGGAAGTGGAAGAAATGATCTACAATGGAAGCTTCAAAGAGTACGTGGCAACAGACACAGTGACCACCCCATATCCTTAGTTTCATATCTAGCATTTCGCATGTTTTAGCTTTACAAGCTTTTCAAAAAACAACTCTTGAGAAGGAGAACTCACGAAGTTACTCCAACTCTACAACTATCTTTGATTTCCTACAAAGGATGTCTTGGTGCACCAAGGCATCCCGAGTGTACCAAAACATGAATGCTCCTAAGAGAGTAGTAGTTATTCAAAAGTATTTACCAGTGAATGTGATGTTACAATCACCAAGTTATCCTTACACAGATATGACTTCAAGTCAACAACCTTCGACGCCCCCAAGAGCGTATCTTGAGAGTAGTCTTCGTACTACGACATTCGACGCCCCCAAGAGCGTATCTTGAGAGTAGTGTTCATACTACGACCTTCGACGCCCCCAAGAGCGTATCTTGAGAGTAGTTATTATACTACGACCTTCGACGCACCAAGAGCGTATCTTGAGAGTGGTTTCCAAAAACTACGAACTTCGACGCCCCCAAGAGCGTATCTTGAGAGTAGTGTTCATACTACAACCTTCGACGCCCCCAAGAGCGTATCTTGAGAGTAGTTAATACACTACGACTTCGACGCACCAAGAGCGTATCTTGAGAGTGGTTTCCAAAAACTACGAATTCGACGCCCCCAGGAGCGTATCTTGAGGTAGATTTGCAACCTACCAGATTCGACGCCCCCAAGAGCGTATCTTGAGGTAGAAAAAACACTACCAGTTCGACGCCCCCAAGAGCGTATCTTGAGGTAGATTTCAAACTACCAGTTCGACGCCCACCAGGAGCGTATCTTTGGTCTAACCTGAGCCCTCCGGGAGCCTATCCTGCGAAACGTTAAGTGCCGTCCGAGAGCCTGTCTCGTGAACAGTTTGACACCCGTCAAGAAGGTATCGGTGGACTAACCTGTGCCCTCCGGGAGCCTATCCTGCGAAACGTTAAGTGCCGTCCGAGAGCCTGTCTCGTGAACAGTTTGACACCCGTCAAGAAGGTATCGGTGGACTAACCTGTGCCCTCCGGGAGCCTATCCTGTGAAACGTTAAGTGCCGTCCGAGAGCCTGTCTCGTGAAAAGATTTCGACGCCCACCAAGAGCGTATCTTTGGTCTAACAGTACAACGTATACCGTGTAAGGGGTATCAGAAGAGATCATCACACCATGTTTAAAAGGATACCATGCTTAGAAGGATACCATGCTCGGAAGGGTAACATGAGAAAGAAATTTCTAAGTAAAGTAATGTGAAGAACAAGTAATGTTTTTTCTTTATGAAATGGCAGGTAAGACATGAAGGAAAACACGAAAGAAGGATAAGTAAAGGAAACACACCAAGTAAAGAGTCCATACCCAAAGAGCCATACACAAGGCATAGGGAGCCATCATGAGAAGAGATATATACAAAAGCATGAGAAGCACTAATGTAAAGGCAAACAAACCACGTAGTCAACAACATAATGCGGCAAAGGAAAGTAACAACAAACACCATCACAATCTCAAAGGACACTCAACCCATGCAATGGGAGAAGAAGTGTAATTATATACAAGGATAGTATGAGATAAACAAGTCAGTCAGAACCCTCGGGGGACTCACCCTCACCCCCTGAAGCTGAACCGCCAACGGAAATAGATGAGGAAGAGGAATCTGAGGTACCAATCTCCACAGGTGTAGCATCCACCTAGGCAGGGGCAGGCTCGTCTGCAACGGCAGCCTGACCCATCAGAACAGTCGCGTAGCCAGTGGCATATGGCCCAAAGTCACCAAGGTCACCAAAGGGGAACTGAGGATCAATCCGGTATATGTGATCAACCAGATACTCACCGAACTGGTTCATCTCCTGGGTGAGACGCGTGCTATAGTCGGCGGTGAAGGCAGAGGAGGCCTTGTATTCAGATACCGCGACAGCCCTCTCCTCCGCCCGACACTTAGTCTCCAACCTCCGCAGCTCCTCAGAATGGACAGACGCGGCAACCTCAGCTTCCCGGCGCAAACTGCCCACAGTGGTTTCAAGCAAGGACACCTGGTCCTGGAGCTCCTGCAGTCTCAAATCAGATATACGCGCCTTCTCGGCAGCAGTGGCGACCTCCGCCTTGAGAGAAACCTGGCTGTCCTCAAGGGTCTTCCTCTCGTCAGATAACTCGAGTACGAGCGAGGACATGTTCACCATGTCAGATATGCCCTAACAATTCAAACAAGGGATGAATAACCGAAAGATAGACATTATGAAAGAAATAAGAGGAAAGCAGAGAACAACTTACAGGTGCATAACGAGAGAGTACCCCTTGAACAAAGCGCCGAGTCTCCCCAGGAGACTTGGGCGGAGCAACACGATCCCCAGGGGGAACGGCACCGCGAAGGACGCGGACACCAACCTCAGGAGTCCGCAAAGAGGAAGTGCTATCGAGGTGGAACTCCTTCAGACCAGCGAAGGGAGTCCACTCAGACCCAATAACATCTTCATCAGTGAGCCGTGCGAAATCCTTCCGACTTAAAGTCGGAGGCCCACCTACACAAGCAAAGCAAGTCAAAGGAGAGTATAAACATACAAGGATCAGCACAAGGTAGAGATCATACCTGAGGACCGTGCCCTCGGCTGGGGGGCAGGGGAACCACCACCAGCAGGTCGCTTCCCTTTGTCAGCCAGGGAAGGCACCTCTTCGACCACCATCTCCTTATCACGAGATAGGGTCGGAGGACGAGCAGTAGGCGAAGCAGGATCCACAGCCTTCTTCCTCTTAGCAGCCGAGGCCCCGGCCTCAGAATCAGATCGCCGCGGCTTGGACTTGGAAGGTCCAGAATCTCTGCCAACGGAGACGACCCTCTCAGTCACCAAGGGGGAGCGCACTAGCAAGGTAAGAAAAACAAGATAAGGAAAACATAAGTTACATCATAAAGAAGCAAATAGGAGAAAGCATACCAGAGGCCCCAGCCTTCTTCCCAGGCAGAGGGGATTTCTTCAAAGCAGAACTAGAAGGAGCCTTCCTCTTGCTCAGATCAACAGGGGCTCCCTGCATGTTATAGGTTTTTCCATGAAACCAACCTACAAAGGAAGAGCAGAAGGTAAATAAAGATGGAAAGACCAAGTGACATACCGAACCCCCGGAGTCAGGAGTCAGACTGATCCCGGCCTCGTAAAGATCCGTCTCAGTTATTAAAGACACGGGGCAGTAAGACCGGGTCCTGTTGCTCTCGTGAATGATCTTCATAGTCTTCAAATCATCCGAAGAGAACTCTCCAAAAGCAGGCCAACCATCGGACCGATCCTCATTCAGGACCGACCAAGTGACGTATCGGTCCGTAATGAAGAAGTAGTGCTTAGCCCAGTGACTGGCCGAATTGTCAATCTGGGTCACAAAACGGAGAGAGGTATCCCACTCGACCCCACTCAACCCGAAATCAGAGAATCGGGGATCTTTGAAGGTCGGATGGCGAGTTACGAAACTCGCAAACCCCACCCTCGTCCGGTACTGGAACCGATAGAAACATCGGAATAGAACGAGAGAGTACTTCCAGGAGTACCAATGGCACAATACCCGGAAGCCCACCCAGACGCGGAGGGCACTGGGGGCAAGGTTCACAGGAGAAATCCTGAAAAACCTGCTCAACTCTATAAGCTCGTCACAGTAAGGCAGTCTCAGCCCGAATCGGATCTGAGAGGGGTACACGGCGACCTTCCCTATAGGAGGCTCCGTCGCCGTCCCGCGAGTATTCCCCAAGGAGGGGAGAAAAGGATACAGAGGCTCATCTAGGGGACTGATATCTCCTAGGGTGACATGTTCGTTGTAATCGGACCTAGTGATATGGTTCTCTGACAGAATAGCAAGACCTAAGGCAAAGATAGCAAGAAACCCCAAAGCACGAATCAAATTTCGACTAACACCCCAATGAAGGTCACGATACTAAGCTAGCAATAGGAAAGGAAGTAACGCAACCGAAAAGGAAGAGAAAAAGGAACTCACTCATCCTTCGGAGAATACGGCGTCTCTGAAGAGTCTGCGTACGTGGACACCACCAGGAGTATAGTACCTGCCACGACACGACGAATATCAAGATAAGAGAAATTTCCGAGGAACCGGAAATACCCCGACACTCAACCAACCACAACAACCGAGTCAAATAGTTTTATCCAAGCCTAAGGTCGGGTTTTGGAAAAAATTACCATTATACCCTCCAACAAAGATTAACACACCAACGGCGGTACGACATCAAATTCAAGACCGGGATAGCCCAATCGGACAAGAAACCATATCCGGACAATCGACAAACATTTTTCCCAAAATCCACAACTACCAACGGCTATCTACGGCAATCCCACATTCAATCAAATTTCGGCAATCAAGCATCGGCGATCAAGCATCGGCGATCAAGCATCGGCAATCAAATATCAACGATTCAAAAATCAACGTTTTACGCGGTAATGGAAAGGAAAAGAACGGACCTTCGGAAAACCCGACCCGATGTGGTAAACGGGTCCGGAATTCGAATTTCGAAGCCGATTGAAATCAGCCCCTCGCCGGAGTTCTAATCCCGCCGTCGCCGGAGTCGTTCCCGACCGTCTCCCCGTCGCCGGAGATGGCTCCAGAACACGCCGGAGCTCCCTGTCCCGCCGTCGACTACTCTGGCCGAAGCTAGCGCTGCCGTCGCCGGAGGTAACCTCGCCGTCGAAGCCTCCCGACGCCGCTGCTCGTCTGGTCGCCGCCCTCCGTCGACCAAGCCCGTACCGCGTCGCCTTCGTCCGTCAGCCGCCGGAAGTCACGTCGCCGTCGACCGCCAATGCCGGACCAGGTTCCACCTCCGTCAGCAGCAGCCTCGACGTCGCCCTGGTCTGCCGGTCCGTCCCGCCTCCACGTCGCCGTCCGCCTGGGGCTGTGCCGTCGTCCTCAGCCACACCTCCTATCGCCGGAATTGCTGGCCGGAATTTCGTGTCGCTCACCGGAATTCTGGCCGGCCCTAACCTTGGGGGTGCTCTCAAAACTTTTCTTGCTCTCCAAGGGTTAGTGAAGTGAGAAGATGGTGGCTATGGTGATTCTTTGAGGTATTTTTCTAACTCCTTTCTATGTTAAAAGGATGATAGGGTTTCTTAGGGGTTTTAATCATCACCATCCATCTAGCCTTAAATAAAATCTAAGGGCCAAGGAAAAACCATTATTTTTATCCTTTTCACCTATAGCTAAGTATATTCCCATACTTAGAAAAATTATCAGGTTAGTTTTATTTTTTGAGCATTCCATACTTAGGAAAATTTTTGGCCAGAATTAAAATTTTCCCTCACTTAGATAAAATCCCGGCACGAAATTGAAGCGTAAGTTATTTAGTTGCATTCGTATCACATCCCTGTGCAAGTTTGTATTTTTTGAGTATACACCTGTAGCAGAGATAAGTTTATTACTCCCGCCTCAGACGGACGTATGCCTAGGCACACGTCCGTGCTACTCTGACGTTTACAATTCCTCTATCTCATTAGACAGGGGGCAGAGTCAGAGGCACGCATCCATAGGTAAGCAGGCATTCAGACAAAGAAGGTAAAATCCCGGTTTCAAATTGCGCGTGTCATACCATCCTAAAATAGAGTCAATCAAGGGTTAGGCCATTGGTTGACTCGGGGGCATGTGATGGATATACGCCCAATTTGAACCCGTTGACTTCCAAACCGTTGTATTTTTATCGTCCCATTTATGATTGCGAATCGAAACTTCAACCCGGACACTTCGCGAGAACATCGACGGCTCGGACGGGGCCGAAGCGCCCGTCCGACAGAGGCGAACTCACCTAGGTGAGGTTGGGTGGCCACACCCGACCTCCCCTAGGGGAAATCGGGTCAGCTGACCCGATCTCCCCTAGGGGAGATCGGGTCGGCCAACCCGATCCCTCCTAGGAGGGATGGGGTTGGCCAACCCCACCCTCCCTAGGAGGGGTTGGGTGTCCTCACCCAACCCCTACCCTTGGGGGTCGGATTTCTCCCCCCCCCCCAAGGGTCCCGGCACCCCTTTCAGACGCCCATGCTCGGTCCACTCCGCCTGCCTCATCCGAATCCTAAAGTCTTAATTATACGCTTAAAGGTTAATTAATTGTATTTAGGGGCTAACGATGTCATTAAGCCACCTTAATGACACCGTTGCCTATAAATACCCCATCTTCACAACTCATTTGGAGATCTTGGCTATTTGAACAATTTAGCTCTGACATCTCTCTAGCTTTATCTCTCTAGAAATATAGTTCTGACTTAGGCATCGGAGAGGGTTCACCAGGCACCACCCCCCCCTCCTCCGTGTCTGGTACTGCCCCTTTTGCAGGGCAAAGGGAGAGAAGAAGAGAAGGAACCAAGGGAAGAAGGAAAGGAAGAAGGACATAGGCAAAGGCAAGGTGACTCGAGAAGACCGGATCATACACATCCCCCGTAAGGAGTGAGATCAAAGCCGACACCCCGTTGACCTAGATCCCATAACTTAACAGCTACTATATACATAGGGTGGCCGGCCGAATTTTGCTTACTTGGACCCTAAGAAATTAAAAAAATTACCTAATAATTCACTAGGGTTATCGGCCAAAACACAAAAATTTGGAAAATTTGTCAAATTTTAAGATCAAAGACTACTATGATCATTAATCCAAATATTATTCTTGATAGAACTTATCGTGTTCATGAAGATCATGAACATCAAACTTAAATTTAAATCAAAAATATCGGCACCAATCCTTAAAAACATGTATAATCCGAAAATTTTAAGTTTTAAAGATCAAAGTCATGAAATTAAGTTTAAAAATTTCGGTGTTCATAATGTATAAAATTCGGTTTTTATAAAATTTCAAGAACATCAGTTTGTCAAAAAATTTAAGAACTCCTAAACCTGCTCTGATACCACTGTTGGATTACGGGGACGTAATACTACAGAATGCTAAACGTGTACATTCAAGTAATCTAACTACGTAGCGGAATAATGTACACATACCTCAGTAGCTTTCCTGCCCAAGAACGATGTGGAGGGAGTTCTGATCCTCCGGTCGGAACCCGTACAAGTTCTTCGTGAGAAGAAGTCCTACGCGGTATAAGCTCCACAGAAAATCCTCTGATCGGTTCTTCAACGGGGACAGAACCTCGGTTTGATTGCTCGGTAGCAATTTGGCACACCAAAAGTGGTGTTTCAGGGGCCGACCGAAATAGCTATAGAGAGAAAAGGGATTTCTCTCAAATCACAACTTAAGAGGAATTGTGATCAAGGTGTGTTTTGGGGGTGACCCCAAGACCTCCTTATATAGTGGGAGGAGGAGAAAATCCTCCTCCAGAATATTAGGGTTTCGGCCGACTATCATGTGGGTGGGAGGCTCAATTTTGGGCCTCCCATGTCACATGGAAATTGGGTCGAGCCTAATTAGTCCAAATGTGACTTTTACCTAATTGTCTTAGGTAACCACATATATTAACGGGCTACCAATTACGACGCCACGTCACCATATGCTAACATTTTCTCCATCTTAGGCAACCAAAATATCTATTTACAATATTTAATATTCATAAAATCATGCTAGGATATTATTAGATAGAAACCTAACACTCCCTATTTATAAGAGGAGTAAAGCGGAAAAAATTCCACTTTGCCCCTAGTATGTTTCGGCCGGCCATTTGAGTTAGGGAGGCCCAAATTTGGGCCTCTCATGTCAATTGGGATTTTAGACTAGGCCCAAAATTCCTAATGTGACATTACCCAATTGTCTCAAGTAACTAACTCATATTAATGGGCTCCCTTTTACGGCGGTTTAATCCCCAAATGCTAACAGAAACGATGTGTCCCATCTTTTGAGCGACATGCGCGTCGCGCGCGCCACCAGCTTTTACCCATGGTGAAATCGTTTCGTTTCCAAAATTTAATTTAATCGATTTCGTACATGTTCGTCGTTACGATTTTATTAATTACATGGAGTTCTAACAAATAAGGAATTATAAATATATTCGCGTTCTTACTACATAAATCGATGGACTTATAGAAATTGGGATGGACTATGTTAATATTCGACTTATTCGACCAGTTGACCTAGCCGAAGGCTTTGGTTCCTAAACCGTAGGTTTATATTTTTGTTTCAGATCGTTCCCTTTGATCGGGCCGATAATTGATAAGTAAATAGCATTTCGAATCGAATAACAATTACTTTATTCAATAATTATGAATCATAAATTGACCAAAATTCATTAATTCAAGCAAACAAGTAAACAAGTTACAACTATAACAGCTTGGTTCCAGAAATAAAGAAGCAGATAGGAAAGCGATAAAACAGACGAGCAGTCCTTTCCATACTGAGCACCACACCTAAAAATAATTCACAAGTGAATCACATTAGATGTTATGTGTCTGATAAAGCGTTTTACAACTTTATATGGCAAACGAGGCGTACCTGAGACGCGTTTTCATCAATGGTGTTTGTCGCACCGGATCATCGCTTAAACCTTTTTTTGCTAGATTTACCCATCAACCCGCGAATACGGTCATACATGTCTATCGATTTGTCGGATTCATTGGAGGAACACTCATCCTTATGGTCGGTTTCAAATAGCTCAATGGTAGTCCTTATTGAATTAATCAAACGTGTGAGCCCATCGTTGTCAGAAAACCATGAAAGGAGAAACATCCTCATCACCTTTTGAATCATTTTCCATGTGTCTATTTCATCATTGGGATCATGAACGGATGTCACACCTCCATCTGTGCAAAGAATACTGTGATACTTAATCATCATGTATCTTGCTTTTGCAGCCTTTCCTTCGCCGTAGCGAAGGCGTATGGCAAACCAGAGATGTAACGTGTTGACGTTCAAGTATCCCTCATCTACTTCTTGTGTCAAGGTCGCACGGATTAAATCACGTGCTATCTAATCTTTCTGAGACCTTCCACCGCAGGTTGTAGTTTGGACTACCATATTCATCCATGTTTACCCTCCCTGCTGTTGGGTCTATTTGATCATCAACATTTGTAGAAAAGAGGATGTCCTTAACATAATCATCCCATACATCATAATTTCTACCATCAAGTGCAGTGTAGAAACGCTTTCGATCTGTCATCTATACTAAAACACACTTTGATAATTATGCGACAACCAGGGAGACAACAACATTTTGGAAAAAAAAAAAGAATTGCATACATCGGATATCTGTAAGATAGAAGGGGACAAGCAATGATTCCTCAGACATCTAGCCAACCCGACCACCAGTAAACCAATGGAAGGAGGCTGTGAAAGAGTTCACATTACTGACGACTCTTTTCTAATAGATCAGTCTTTTAAAAAGCGGTTTGATCGCTCTCACCGGAACGGGGAATAAGAACATACACCCGATCTTGGCTTTCCCAAGGCCCTTTTGAAACCTTTCGAGGAATTATGCATACATACACAAGTCTACTACACAAGCAAATTATCATACGTAGCCACATCCATTAAACACACCAATCATCATGCATACACGTCATGGGTCTAATGTTCTGAGGAATTCATGCTAGCATATATAATTCTACTATCCAAGTAAATTATCATATACGGCTACATCCTCCACATTCATGCATACGTATCATGCGTGATCACTGCACAACAAACATGCATATTTGGCGACTGATTTTCGATTTTAAAACTTTTGGGGCTGAAATTCAATTCAGGCTTATAGTCAATCATGCGAACTTCTAGCATGGATTCTAGGCAGTATCAACCATCACGACATGTCTATCCTAGTGCGCAACTTATTAATTAAAATCCAGGGATTTGCCCACAACATGGAATATCCAACTAGCTTAACATAGTCAAGACGCAATTCTAATCATGCAATAATACCAATTAATGAAAAATTGCAATTCAGCCCACTAAATGATTCAGTCTCAAAATCATCCATTTCCGAGATCCATCCCCATAATCGACAACAGGTATCAGATTTACTAAAACGTAAAAATTTCAAACTGATTCGTGCTGTGTAGGTAATTTTAAAGTTCGAAAAAAATTTGGATTTTAAAATTTGACCATCCTATTTTCAGTTGACTCGGGTCGGTCCGACCAAAACGGTTTGGTTCATGTCAATTTGGTATGACTGGTCCGGTCCGGTGAAAACCAGTCCGACCGGTCCGGTTCGGTTCAATAGGAATTCTGTTCGGTTGGGTCCTTCACTCAAACCAGGTCAATTTGGTTTGACCCATTAGTTACCCGGTCCAACTCGACCCAGATGGGTCGAACCGATTGAGAAAATCCGGATTGGTTGACCCGCTCCGGTTTGACCTGTGGAACCCCACCCGGTTCGGTTCGGTTGACCCGGTTCGGTCTGGTTCGCGTTCCCTTTGGTCTTCCGGGTCACCGACCCGGATGTGCAAAATTGGACCGGCCCATGACCCACTAGTGCTCTAGCCGAAATAATTACTTGTGGCCTAAATACGGTTTTAAAATCTGCTAAAAACTTAACTTAGCCACCAATTAATATTAATTATAGATATAATTTCCAATATTTGCACAATATATATATATATATATATATATATAATTTCGGCGCATATATATATTTATTTATTTATTGTCAAGATTCTATATTTGGGATATAAACCTATCAATAATATACATATATAATTTGACACAATCATATATATATTGTCAAGATTCTATATTAGAGATATAAATCTATCAAAAATATATTTTTCTCAATCTTTAGGCAACTAATATCTATCAATATTATCAATATCCATAATATTGTGCTAAAATATTTTGATAGTTTATATCCATAATTATCATGTGAATCTAGCCTTAATTGGGACCTTATACACTTGTTAAAAATTCAGTCATCAATTAATTTTTAATTAAAAAATTCGGTTTTGGCCGAAACCTTAGGTTACTTTGAGACTAAGAAATTAAAATTTTCACTTTGTAAACCTACTTTTGGTTCGGCCGAAATATGTTTTTTAGGGCTAGTGGTCAAATTTCAGGATCAGATTTTACTAAGATCATTAGTCCAATGTTTGATTTTGATAAAAGTCACGTTTTTCTTGAAGATCATGAACATCAGTTTTACCGAAAGCACTCAATTTCATGATTATCAGTTTTACTAAAAACTCAACAACACCAATTTATAAAAAAATCAGGACCTCCCTTACACAGGCTCTGATACCACTGTTGGATTTAGGGGGAGATTCAAAACAAGCGTACATTCTAGGTAATCTAATTACGCAACGAAATAGAGACACATACCAGTAATTGCTTTCCTTTAGTCCCAAGATCTTCAAGGGGAGTTTCGATCCGCCGGACGGCTCCTGTAAGGATTCTTGTTAAGGAATCACCCACACGGAATGGTCTCCAAACCAAATCCTCTTGTCGATTCCTAGCAGGGACGGATCTCTGGGGTAAATTGCTCAAAGCAATTTGGCACCTAGAACCCTAGGGGTTCGGCCGAAACTGATGAGAGAGTGGGAAGGATTTCTTTGGTCTCAAAACTTAGAAGAAGAGAGTGAATAGATTCTAATAAATCCCCGACAACCCCTAATTATAGAAGAGGTGGGATAAATCCTACCTCCTTAACCATAAAGTAATTCGGCCGGCCTACGAGATTGAGCATGCCCAATTTTGGGCCTGTTATGTTAATTGGGATTTTAGGTCTAGTCCAAAATCCCTAATAAGTTGTAGTTTTATGCTAGTGCATCTTGTATGCGCTAACTTCAAAAAAAAAAACATTTTAGGAAACCGTAGTTCCATCTTTAGCTATTAGTGTTGGAATTAGGGGATAAACAGTACAGAAACAAAAACGAGGTACACACTATGTAACTAATTACGCAATGGATAGGATGAACATACCTACAACGCTTTCTGTAGCCTAAGATCGTGACAAGGAGTTCGCGGTCCGCCGGACGGCTTCTGTAGGAACTCTGATCAAAGAATCACCTACGAGGAATTGTCTCCACATCAAAGCCTCTTTTCAGTTCGTCAGCAGGATGGATCTCTGGGGTAATTGCTCGAAGTAATTTGGCACCTCCTTACTATAGGGGTTCGGCCGAAACTAGCTATTAGAGATGAGAGATTCTTTTGTCTCAACACTAATGAGGAAGAGTGATTATTAACCCTGAATAAATCCCTGACATCCTCTATTTATTAGAGGAGGTGGAGAAAACTCTCCTTGGGTGCCCACCATAAGTTTCAGCCGGCCAAGCATTAGGGAGGCCCAATTTTGGGCCTCTCATGGCAATTGGGATTTTAGGCCTAGCCCAAAATCCCTAATGTGAGATTACCCAATTACTTAGGTGTTGGGCTTATATTAAAGGGCTCCTATTACAGCGGCCCATTCACCAAATGCCAACAGCTCCCACTCAACATTTATTCTTCGATCCAGTCCAGCTTCTGAATTGTTCATACGAGGTTTGTCGTGCGACCGACAGATACAACGCACATCGTGCTACTCATCGGTTAAGAGTGTTGTAACGTCCGCGGAATGTTGATTCCTAACCAGTTATCAAACTGTTACTTCTTTGTGCCGCGTTGTATCCCTGGTCAACTGTTATTCTCCAATTGCCTAGTTTCTACATAGGAACATTTCTCCAAGGCATCCGTACAACAAGACTTCAACTAATATCTGGTTGGTGGCAACCTAGTGAATACAAGAGTCGGAGAATTACAAATGTACATGACCATCCCCATTGCTCATATCCTTAGTCAAACTCAATCGGTTTCCAGTACGTGGTCACTGGACCTTTTTGTTCGGGCACTGTGTTCGTACACTTGGAGGAAAACATTGAGCCCAACCTTAGATATAAGTTGTAAGTGGTAATGATACTTCAGGTACTCCTTCATTAAGCACCCGGGATCAATCACACTCAAGGTGAAAAAGTTTGCGCCCATCAGAATCTCAAAAGATTCCACCTAGCACAACCGAGCCTGACCCCATGGTCGAACATGGTGTTGGATTACGGGGCTAAATACTACGGAAACATAAACATGGTACAGGCTAGTAATCACTATTACGCGGCGAAATATGCGCACATACCTTAATCGCTTTCCGTAGTCCCAAGATCTTGCTGAAAGGAGTTCTCGATCCACCGGACGGAACCCACAGAGGTTCTTGTTAAGGAATCCCTACGCGATATAGTCTCCACAGCAAAGCCTCTGATCGATTCTTGGCAGGGACGGATCTCCGGAGTGTTTGCTCAAAGAAAATTGGCACACCCTTGGTGGTTGTGTAGGTTCGGCCAAAGTAGTAGTATTTAGAGTGGAGGGTTTTTCTCTCAAATCACCACAAAGAAAGAATTGTGAATTACATAAATAAAATCCCTAACACTCCCTATTTATAGGAGGAGTAAAGTGGACAAAAGTACACTTTGCCCACTCCAATAATTCGGCCGGCCTAGTGTATAAGGGAGGCCCAATTTTGGGCCTATCATGTCAATTAGGATTTGGGTCAAGCCCAATTTCCCTAATGTGACATTTACCCAATTGTATTAGGTAACATATACATATTAATGGGCTTCCATTTACGATGCCCAATCACCATATGCTAACAGCTCCCACTCGCCGGAATGGGAGGGTGCCTGTTAATGTATTGTTGTCCAAATCGCAGCAACATTTCAGTCTTCTGATCTTGCCCCTGCCTCCGAATAGCTCATAGGAGGTTTGCCGTGCGACCGGCGGATACAACAAGCATTGTGCTACTCATCTGTTAGGAGTGTTGTAGCGCCCGCGGAACGTTGATTCCCTATCTCAAATCAACCTGTTAAAAACATCAAATTGTATTGCGCTGTATCCTGGGTAACCTGTTAATTCTCCAATTGCCTAGTTTCCACATAGGAATACTTCTCCAAGGCATCTGTACAATTATTCCCAACCTTCAATTAATATCCGTTTGGTGGCCACCTAGCACAACCGAGCATGACCCCATGGTCGAACATGGCACGCGTAGTATGAAGCACGCGTCAAAAGCATACCCGAACATCGTCAGGTGTGGGATATGTCAATAATGCTATCGCATATTTCATCTGGCCCAGAATGTGGTTAATGACGAACAGAGTTCATCACGACGATGTGCAAAACGAAGATCATCTCGTGTTACTCCGAAACCAAATGATCGTTTTTGCGTAACCAAGTTTGTCTCCCTGGTTCTTAGCCAGTCTCGTTACAGTAGAGGTCCCCCTCTCCTACAAGACGACCGTGCCCGTGTGGCAAGGCAAGGCCCACATTCAACATAATTTAGGCAGAGGATTGCGTCCTCCTACGACTTAGTTTATAGACCGTAAAATCCGATGTAATCAAACATTATGACGTCGATGAATCATAAACTCGAATTGCAATTCTCTCATTTATCAAAAATGTAACTTTCAAATATCAAAATGTTATCAAAGATACACGCCCACATTTAAACCCTACGTAATCCATGCATTTTAACATGCTTTTCAAATGTCTCCTTGTGTAATGGTTTAGTTAATGGGTCCGCTACCATGTCATCAGTGGGCGAGTATTCTAAAGTGATTATATTATCTTCTACCATTGATTTAGCATAATTATATTTCACATCAATGTGTTTAGTCCTACTATGGTACTTTGGATTCCTTACTGCCGCAATAGCTGCCTGACTCTCAGAGTACACCTTCACAGTCTTACTCCCGACATCGTCACCAAGCAGTGTAGTAGGAAGCCTTTTTGGCTAGGAATTATGATTCCATCATAGACAGCGCGACACATGATTGATTATTGCTCGTCCATGAAATGGCGGCATTAGAAATGAGAAACACTCCTCCTGTGGTGGACTGGCGATCGCCTGGATCGCCGGCATGGTCGGCGTCACTGAATCCGGTCAATTGTAATTTCCAGCCCTCATAGCACAGTATGTATTTAGCAGTACCTTTCAGATATTGTATTATCCGCTTTACCGCTTTTAAATGTTGATAGCCAGGGTCTGATAGGAATCTTGCTACTAGGCCCACAGCGTAACAGATGTCCGGACGAGTGCAAAGCATGGCATAGATGAGACTTCTGACCATGCTTAAATACTCTGCACTCCTCATCTGTTCACGCTCTTGCTGGTTCTTCGGGCCGTCACACTTTGACAATGCACACACGAATACTTCCGGCGTCTCCACGGGTTTGGCATCTTGTAATCTAAACATTTTCAACAGTTTGTTGATGTAGGCTTCATGAGATAGACATAACCTCCGGGTGGCACGATCTCTAGCAATTTTAATGCCCAAGATGTACGTAGCATCTCCCATTTCTTTCATCTCAAATACAAATGCCAACCAGGACTTTGATTCATGCATGAAACTCACATCGTTCGCAGCAATGAGTATGTCATCCACGTATAAAGTTAAGATGACGTACTTAGACTCAGAGGTCTTTGTATACACGCATGGATCCTCGTGGAGATTCATGAATCCGTTTCCAAGGATTTCCTCTTGGAATCTGCGGTACCACTGCCGAGACGATCGTTTAAGACCGTAAATGGATCCTTGGAGTTTACAAACTTTAAGTTCGTTACCAGGATTAGTGAACCCCTTCGGTTGCTCCATATAGATCTCTTCCTCCAGGTTTCCATGGAGGAATGCAGTCTTAACATCCATTTGGTGCAGCTCTAGATCAAGGCTTGCAACCAGGGCTAGTATTGCCCTGAATGTGGTGTACCGCACAGTAGGGTTGTCAACGGGGCGGGGCGGGTATCGCTAGCCCCGTACCCGCCCCGCGGGTCGAGATGGTCGAACCGTACCCGCCCCACACAGTTCGCTTGGCGGGGCGGGTCGACCCGCGAGTCACCTATTAGTGGTACATAATATATTATTAGCAATTTAAACCCTAAATTCTATATTTACCATATACAAATTCAATTAAATTTTAAATCACAAATAATAAATTTAACTTCAAATCCAAATACAAGTCACAAATCCTAATTATTTTAACTATGTATTATATTACACCTATATAGTTTTATATAAATACGTGTAATATATATATAAATTATCCACATACGGGGCGGGTCGGGTCAACGGGGCAGGGCGACCCCAAAACCGTACCTGCTCCACGGGTCACGGATCGCGGGTCAACGGGTCAAAATCGGGGCAGGGCCCCGCGGGTCACGGATTACCCGTGACCCGTT
Source organism: Clarkia xantiana subsp. parviflora (assembly GCA_036873135.1). Taxonomy (NCBI): domain Eukaryota; kingdom Viridiplantae; phylum Streptophyta; class Magnoliopsida; order Myrtales; family Onagraceae; genus Clarkia; species Clarkia xantiana. The sequence goes on from JAPTYO010000008.1 coordinate 34,287,482, forward strand.
GCCACCCCTACCGCACAGTCGATGAGTATATTTCATCAAAGTCCACTACGTGAAGCTGGGTGTATCCTTTCGCAACTAGTCGGGCTTTGTATCGCTCGACATTTCCATCAGCAGTGAGTTTCAGTTTCAGAACCCACTTAGCCCCTATGGCCCTACGATTAGCAGGTAAATCAACTAAAGACCATACAGAATTGGCTTTCATTGAGGCGATCTCTTCCTCCATTGCTTTACTTCATTCCTTCGCTTGAGGTCTTTTCAACGCTTGTTGAACCGTTATCGGTTCGTCAACAGAAGTTAGGGTGAATATCTTACCCTTCTCGATGGGATACTTCTTGGGAGAAGTTCGATGCCTTTGACATCGTCTAGGTTCGTTAGTCCCATTTTGAGTCTGAACGTTGCTCCCACTCGGGATAATGCTTTCTATCGGAGCATTACTCCCACTAGGTACAAGGGCAGTGCTAGGACCTTGACCTACAACTTTTCTTGGACGACCTCTTGGTCTCGGGATTGTACCTCCGAGATTAATTCCTTGATCATTAGGACCTGGAACCAAGTTGGTTGATCCACTCCCACTAGGAACAATGGATAGTTGTGGTATTATTGGATTTTCATCCAGCGGTCCGGCTACGTGATTATCAGGTTCAACTTGATTCGCACCTGCAACAACAGTGATTTGTATGGTAGGATTGTCTCCTCCCATTGGATTTACTATGAAAACGTCTCCATCCTCATTTACCATTTCATTCACTTGCGTTGCTGCCTCAAATCTCCCACTCGAAATAAGTGGGACCTGACCATCATCGTTATTCTGCTCCAATTCGATCAAGACTTTGTCTGTTTTGATTTAACCAAGCATTTGAAAATTCTTCCTCAAGGAATGTAACATCTCATGTTCGACCACAGCACCATTAACCCAAGATAATTTAAACATGTATCCTCTAAGAGTAGTTATCGTACTCTCGGTTCGAATACTTGTTTAATGCGCAAATTAATTTTGCATGATGATAAGCTTTACCTCGCTATCATTCCCTTTTAGCTTTTATGGTGTCGTGTTTGACCAATTTTTTTGGAACATAGTTCTACATTGTTGTGAGTCAACTTCTTTTCATCCCATAGGGAATGTCGGTGGTAGAACTCTGACATTATGTTTTCAAACCATGCCAGTTGAAGTGTGTTATCGATATGAGTGTCTTGCCAAACTACCCGTTCAAGGCGTTTAGTGGGAGAGTCATTTTACCGACATCATCCTTTTTCATTTGCTAATTCATCTCAAAGACTTATCCATCTCTAAACTGTGCATTGGCCTTTTGGCTTATGCGTCAGTTGATACTTTACGAGTTCGTGGTAGCTTGTGAAGTATACCTCTTTTCGCCGTATAAATATTAAATGAATTATTCCCAAAGGGAGGAAAATAAAAATATCGGCATTCATTCATTAAAACACTTTATCATTAAATTCATACTCTGAAACGATGTGTTCCGTCTTTCGAGGTACAAGCGCCCGTGGCACCTATTCCAGGATTAACCCATGGTATAAATCGTTTTGTTTCCAAAACTCAATTTAATTTAATCCAATCGGTGTCGCACATGTTCATCATTACGTAATTTATCATATAATGGAGTACTAACAAATAAGAAAGATATAAATGTTAATTTAAAGCAATTCATCGAACAGCAATAACGAGATCAAACAGCTCAGTGAATATGGATAATCAATACTCGGTCCAAGCATTTGTTATATGCTTAAAAAGAAACGGTTCCATTGTATCAAATAACTTATCATCTTAAACTGAAAAATTGAAAGGTTCTAGCAAGTAAACACAAAGACTATCGTCTAATCTTTATTATTCCGGGGCATCCTCCTTCAGGTCTGCGTCGATTCTGCTTCTCGGTTCTGTAATTCAAAAGGGTGAATTGAATTACTCTCGAGTAAGAAGAACCCAAGGAGAATTTATGTCTTTAATTATTATTTCTCAGTGCGTACCTTAGGAGGATTGGTACAGGCAGCAGCCAGGTGGCCTTTCACACCACACCAGAAACACGTTCGAGATTCCTCTATACGTGTCTGTTTTGCTTGTCTTTTATTGCCACCAGACTGCTTGCGTTTGAACTTTCTCTGAGGTTTCAGAGTCATAGACTTTTCAGCCTTATTCTGAAAGCCTTTGCTTTTCCTCTTGTGCTTACCCTTTTGCTCAACTGGTGTGGAGGATGCAATATGCATTTTCGTTTTAAGCTTTTCAGCCCTGAGACGATCCTCCTCCAGCTCGAGATGAACTCGCACCTTATCGAGGTTATCGAGTTGAGTGGCATGGGTAAGGTGCATTTTCATGCTATTCCAAGAGTCAGGCAAAGAACGGATCACACATTGGACTTTCTGTTCCTCAGACAGGTTTTCTCCTGCCTCCTTTAGTTCAGCAATCATGTTAGACATATGCCTGATATGCTCCTTCATCGTATGCTTGGGGTTCATCTTATAGGTTTCTAAAGCTATGTTTAATGACCGCTTATGGGCTGTGGTGTATACACCAAACCCTGCCTTAAGACCGTCCCACAGGTCTATGGCAGACTCCAAGTGATCATACCTGTAGAGTATGCCATCCTCCAGCATCGACAACAAGGCGGAATGGATTTCCTGATCCTTAGCATCCCATTCATCGTGGAATTTCTTCAGATCGGTCGTAAGGTCTCCCTCCGGCCTAGCATGTTTTGTAGTCAGATGCTCCAAACCTCTCATTTCAGTAATTACCATCTTCGCGCGCTTGTACCATATCTTATAATTATTGTTATTCAATCTAACTCCCTTGTTCATTTGGGAGATAACATTGCTGATCGCAGCCATCGATAAATACAATATTGATAATCATGCATAATCAGTGAGACAGTAACATTTTGAGAAAGAATTGCATACATCGGATATCTATTAAGATGGAATACGACTAATAATGATTCATCAGCCATCTAAACCAACCGACCGCAGTAAACCGAGGGAAGGGGTTCGTGAAAGAGTTCACATTATTGTCGTCTTCAATCCAATAGATCAGTCTCTTAAAACGGTTTTATCCGCATATTAACGGAACGAGAATTTTAAAATAAGCATACCCGATCTTGGCTTTCCTAAGGCCCTTTTGTATTTGAAAAATATTTCGAACTTACGCATGCATATACAATTTTACTTCACAAGTAAATCATCATAGCAAGCCAAATTCATCATCCAAACCACACATCATGCACACGCGTCATGCGTCTAATGTTCCGAGGAACTCATGCTAGCATATACATAATTCTACTTTCTAAGTAAACTATCGCATGCAGCTACATCCTCAACAGTCAAGCATGCGTGTCATACATGAAACTTCCACATCAAACATGCACATTTGGCGACTGGCTTTTGTTTTTAAAATATTTAAAATAATAGGGGGCTGACTTGCAATTCATGCTTACAATTAATCATGCGCGTTTCTAGACATGAATCCTAGGCAATCGCAACCATCATAACATGTCTGTCCTAGTGCGCAAACCATATATTTAACCAGGGCTCTGCCCCCAACATCCAGCTAGCTTGACATAGTCAAGACAACATTTCTAATAAATATATGCGACGAAAAGTAAACAATTGCAATTCAGCCCTCTAATTAATCCAGTCACAAAATCATGCATTTCAGAGATCCATCCCCATAATCGAAACTAGGCATTAAGGTTTAATTAAAAAGTGATTTTAAACCTTCGAGCACTGTGTACACTATTTAAAGTTCGAAAACATTTGGATCATAAAACTTGACCATCCCATTTTATTAATTGACTTGAATTCAATTTTGAAAAATCTGGTTCGTTTCAGTCAATTTCGATTCAATCCGGTTCAGTTCGGTTCCATAAAATCTTATTCGGGTTCGGACCGGTTTTATTTAAAATCTTTTTCGGTCTGAGCCGGTTCAATAAAATAGGATTTTGGTTCGGTTCAACACTCAAAACCGGTTCGGTAAGATCCACTTGGTTACCCCGGTTTGACCCGACCCGACCCGACTAGGTCGAACCGATTAAGAAAACCCTGTTTGGTTCAATCCGCTCCGGTTTTGCAAATTGGACCGGCCCACTAAACCCATAGGGTTCAGCCGAAATAAATCTTGTGGGCTAAGTAAGGTTTTAAAGTCCACTAAAAACTTAACTTAACCATCAGTTAATATTGACTATGTAAAATAATTTTCAATATTGCATATATATATATATAAAATTTCGGCCACATCTATATATATAAATTTATTGTCAAGATTCTATCTATAAGATGTAAATCAATCAACAATATATATATTTATTTAGTTATTTATTTATTTTCAATATCTTTAATAAGGAAACAAATACACTGACAATATATTTTCTTAATCTTTTAGGTAACTAAATCTATCAATAATATCTTTATCCCTATAACTTAGCTAGATATATTGATAGTTATATATATTTCTATATATTAATGTGAACAAATCAATATATTTCCAATTATAGATATATTGTCACCTTTAATAAAAATTAAAATATGGTAAACAATATTAATATATATTTCGACTGAAATATGTTAACTTGGGGCTTGAGAAATTAAAAAATTTACCTTGAAAGTCCCCTTGGAAATAAGTGGTCAAATTTCAAAATCAAATTTTACTAAGATCTACAATCCAATGTTTGATTTTGATAAAAGTCACGTTTTCTTGAAGATCATAAACATCAAATTTTACTAAAAACATAATGAATATTTCGGCACAAACAATTATAAAAATAGGAAATTTTAAATTTTCACTATTTCGATCCACCAGACGAAACCCGTAAAGGTTCTTGTTAAGGAAGCCCTACGCGGTATAGTCTCCACAGCAAAGCCTCGGATCGATTCTTGGCAGGGACGGATCTCCGGAGTGTTTGCTCAAAGCAAATTGGCACACCTTTGGTGGTGGTGTAGGTTCAGCCGAAGTTGTAGTATTTAGGAGGAGGGTTTTTCTCTCAAATCACCACAAAGGAGGAATTGTGAATTACCTTAATAAAATCCCTAACACTCCATATGTATAGGAGGTGCAAACTTGACATAGTCTACTTTGCCCACTCCCATAATTCAGCCGGCCTAGTGTATAAGGGAGGCTAAATTTTGGGCCACTCTTGTCAATTGGGATTTGGGTCAAGCCTAATTTCCTTATTGTGACATTTACCCAATTGTCTTAGGTAACATATACATATTAATGGGCTTCCATTTACGGTGCCCAATCACCATATGCTAACATGTGGCGCCCGCAGTAAGAAGTGCGCGTCGATAGCATAACCTGAGCTTACATATTGTCAGGAGTGGGAAATGTCATACAAAATCGCAAATTTTCATCTGGCCCAGAATGTGGTTGTTGACGAAGAGAGATCATCACGGCGATCCGCAAAACAATGATCATGTCGTGTAACCCCGAAACCAAATGATCGTTTTGCTTAACCAGGTTTATCTTTTGAAACACCATGGTTCTCAGCCGATCTTGACATGCTAGAGGTTCCCTCTCCATCAAGAAGACTGTTCTTGTGTGACGAGGTAAGGCCCACATTCAACATATTTTATTCGGAGGTTAACACTCCAACGACTAGTTTGTAGACCGTAAATCCGATGTAATTCAGCCATTATGACGTCGTAAAATCATAAAATCAAATTGCAATTCTTTTATTTAAAATTTCAAAGCTCAAAATGTTATTGACACAATACAAGAATCCTAAACCCTGCACACTCCAAGCATTTTGACATGTTTTTTGTTTCGAAAACTTCCATATGTAAAGGTTTTGTCAATGGGTCTGCCAACATACTCTCAGAGGACAAGTATTTAGATGTGATCAGTTTGTCTTCTACAATACTCTTCGCATAATTATATTTAACATCTATATGTTTCGTCCTACTATGGTACTTCGGATTCTTAAATGCCACTATCGCTGCTTGAATGTCAGAGTAAATCCTCATAGCCTTACTCCCGTCCTCGACGTCGAGCAGAGCAGTCAAGAGTCTCATTAGCCAAACAACATCCTGTGCATTCATAGAGAGAGCTACAAATTCGGATTCCATCACAGACAGCGCGACACAGGATTGCTTCTTGATCATCCATGAAATGAAAGCTTTAGCAAGGAGAAATACTCCTCTCTGAGGTGGACTTACGATCATTCGGGTCGCCACCATGGTCGGCGTTAGTGAACCCGTCAACTTAAGATTACTACCCTTATAGCACGGTCTGTATTCGGCAGTACCTTTCAGATATCGAATAATTCGTTTCACGGCTCGTAAATGTTGATATCCAGAGTCTTATGGAAACGTGCTACTAAGCCCACAATGTAACAGATATCCGGACGAGTGCATTGCATGGCGTACATCAGACCACCAACCATACTGAGGTACTCTTCACTTTTCATCTATTCACGCTATGCCTAGTCTTTTGGGCCCTCACGCTTCGACAGCGCGCACCCAAACACTATCGGCGTATCCACGGGTTTGGCATCTTGGAGATCGAAAATTCTCAACATTTGTTGATATATGCTTCTTGAGAAAGACATAATTTACTAGCAGCCCGATCCCTAGCAATCTTAATGCCTAGGATGTACGTGGCTTCTCCCATATCCTTAATCTCGAATATAGATGCCAGTCAGGGCTTTGATTCATTCAAATAGCTCACGTCGTTCGCGGCAATGAGTATGTCATCGACGTAAAATGTAAAGATAACATACTTCGACTCAGAGGTCTTCGTGTACACGCAGGGATCCTCGTGAAGATTCACGAATCTGTTGCCAACGATTTCCTCGTGGAACCTGCGGTACCATTGCCGAGACGATTGTTTAAGACCATATATCGATCTTTGGAGTTTACAAACTTTACATTCGTTCCCAGGGGTTACGAAACAATCTGGTTGCTCCATGTAGATCTCTTCCCCATGTTCCCATGAAGGAATGCAGTCTTAAAATCCATTAGGTGCAGCTCCAGATTGAGGCTCACAACCAGGGCCAGGATGGCCCGGACTGTGGTGTAACGCACAGTCGGTGAGTTTGTCTCATCAAAGTTCACTCTTTGGAGTTGGGTATATCCTTTCGCAACCAATCGAGCTTTGTAGTGCTCAACGCTTCCATAAGTGGTGAGTTTCAATTTCAGAACCCACTTTGCCCCTATAGCTATACGGTTAGCAAGCAAATCAACTAACGACCATACCGAATTGGCTTTCATAGAGGCGATCTCTTCCTCCATTGATTTCATCCATTCCTTAGCTTGAGTTCCTTTCAACGCTTGTTTAACCGTTGTCGGTTCATCAACCCAAGTCGGGGTGAAAAATTCACCCTTCTCGATGGGATATTTTTTGGAGAACTTCGGTGCCTTTGAGTACGTCTAGGCTCAATATTCTCATCTTGAACTTTAACTACACTCCCACTAGGAACAATGCTCCCACTGGGAACAAGAGCGTTTCTTGAACCTTCACCTACAAATTTTATTGGACGACCTCTTGGTCTCGGGATTCTACCTCTGAAATGAATTCCACGGTTACTAGGACCAGGAACCAAGTTGGTTGTCCCACTCCCACTATTACCAGCAGGTAGTTGAGGAATTATAGGATTCTCATCCAACAGTTCAGCAACATGATGATCAGGCTCCACTTGATTTGCACCCGCAACAACAGTGATCTGTGTGGTTGGATTGACTCCTACCACTGGATTTATTGAGAAAATGTCTCCATTCTCATTTACCATGTCGTTCACTGGTGTTGCCGCCACAAATCTCCCACTTGAAGTAAGTGGGACCTGACTATCATCATCCTATTCTAGCTCAATTAAGACTTCATTCTTTTTTATGTTACCAAACTTAGAAAATTCGTCCTCAAGGAACGTAACGTCTCTGAACTCATGTTCGACCACTTCACAATTCTCCTGAGCCACCACAAACACGTATCCTTAGAGTTCTCGGAGTACCTTATAAAGATACTTTTCAGGCCTCTAGGTCACAACTTGCTGAATCGGCTGTCGGTTTGATGCGTGTCTGCTGCGCACCCCCAAGGTTGCAGCCTGGTAAGATCCATCTCTTTACCAGTCCACATCTCATATTGTGTTGTGTCCACCGATTTTGAAAGAACAAGGTTTACTACATGAGTGGCAGTCAACAACGCATCACCCCATAAGGATATTAGAAGTTGAGCTTGCGTCATCATGGTTCTAACCATGTCCAAGAGTGTACGATTACGTCGGGCCGCCACACCATTATGTTGTGGCGTATTAGGAATCGTCGTTTGACAGAAAATCCCATTTTCTTTGCATAACTTGTTGAACTCATTAGAGAGATACTCTCCACCTCTATTAGTGTGCAGGGTTTTCACATTTCGCTCCTGTTGATTCTCTACCAGGTTGAGAAAGCTTTTCAAGCAACCAATGACCTCAGATTTACAAGTAATCAAATGAGTAAACCCGAAACGGGTAAAGTCTTCAATGAAAGTTACAAAGTAACGTTTACCACCCCTAGCGGTTATATTCATGGGTCCACATACGTCGGAATGAATTAAATGAAATGGGTACTTGGCGCAACGTGCTTCGCCGAATGGTTTGCGGGTAGACTTTCCGGCTAGACAGTCCTCACAAATGGTTTTCACCACATGAATTGCTCCTGGCAGAAGCCCTCTCTGAGCTAGAGTTTGTACTCGGTCATAGCCTATATGTCCTAACCTCACATGCCATCCGGCCGCATCAGTTTCTGCTTCCCTATATGATACTGAATACATTATATGTGAATTTTCATTTCCATTCAAATCCATAACAGTGAGACCATTAGAGGAAAATGCATGCCCATAAACGACACTGCCTTTATTTATCTGAACAAGGGATTTCTCAAACGATAAAGCTAATTCATTATTCATGAGAAAAGTAACAAAAAAAGGCATTCCTTCGAATTCTATGAGCAAAAAGGACATTTTCAAGAAGTAAGGTCTTGCCATTGCGCATTGAAAATTTACAGTTCCCTACTCCTTCGACTTCAACTTGTGAGTTGTCGGCAATGTATATCATTTTCGAATCATTCGGCATACGTCTGAACATTGCAAATAATCCATGTCATTGGTTATGTGGTCCGTCTCACCTGAGTCCAGAATCCAAGAAGGATTTGAATCAGTTAACATGATAATTGAGGAAACTAAAGCTTCCATAACATATCCAATGTCGCATACCTTGGCAGTACGCTTTTTGCTGGAACTAGCTCCGTCACCGATACGGCGAGGGCTGGAGTTCCTGCAAACTATCTCTGATTTTAACTGGAGATTGCCTTGTTTATACTTTGTCGACGTTTTACGGTCAACGGCCTATTGCTTCTTACTCATGTTCCTCCATTTTCCAATTCCGTCCAACAGGTTGTCCTGGCACTTTGGTTTCTCTCGTAACCGTTGCCAATCGAGCTTCTTCCATCTCGATTAGTTTTAGGACTGATGCAAGATCCAGCATGGAATTACTGACAGTCAGCAGTGTCATGGTTTCTCTCCGGGACTTAGGGAGAATCCCGATTGTGGCTTGAATTTTGTCACATTCAACCATCTGTCTCTCATCCTCAAGCAGTTTGATCATGCTGAGGAGTTGATATAGTTTCTCAAGTACACTGATGTTATCGATCTTTAGACATTCATCCAAAGAGGGTATAAGTGGGTGCAGGTGAACTGCAATGCCGTTTCCATATTTCAGGAACAATGCATCCCAGATGTCCTTTGTAACCGGAACATCCTTATACTCATCCTTAAAGTCTGAAGACATTTCAGATAGCAAAATTTCCTTAGCTCTCTTTTCATCCTGCTCCCACTTGAAGTGGGTATATACTAGCCTTTTGGTCAGACTTGCTTAGGGACAGCTCATCGTCTTCCGAATGTGGTCTATCAGACCCTTATCATCAAGCAGCTCATTGATGTGTTTGCACCACAAGTCATAGTTCGTCTCATTTATAAGCTCATTAGCACATGATGAGTCCATCGGTGCCATTAGATACTAATACATTGATAATCATTCGACAATCAGGGAGACAATAACATTTTGAAAAAGAATTGCATACATCGGATATCTATGAGATAGAAGGCGACAAGCAATGATTCATCAGACATCTAACCAACCCGACCACCCGTAAACAAATGGAAGGAGGTCGTGAAAGAGTTCACATTACTGACTTCTTCTTTCTAGTAGATCAGTCTTTTAAAAACGGTTTAATCGCTTTCACCGGAACGGGGAGTTTTAACATACACCCGATCTTGGCTTTCCCAAGGCCCTTTTTAAAACGTTTCGAGGAATTCATGCAAGCATATATAATTCTACTACACAAGTAAATTATCACATGCAGCCATATCTTCAAACAATCATCCATACGCGTCATGCGTCTAATGTTCCGAGGAACTCATGCAAGCACATATAATTCTACTACATAAGTAAATTATATGCGGCCACATCATGAACATGCATGCATACTCATCATGCGCGATCACGCCACTTCAAACATACATATTTGGCGACTGAAATTTGATTTTAAAAATTTGGGGCTGAGTTGCAATTCATGCTAACAATCAATCATGCAAACTTCTAGACATGGATTCTAAGCAATAGCAACCATCATATCATGTCTATCCTAGTGCACAACTCATTAATTGAAATTCAGGGCTCTGCCCACAACATGCAATATCCAGCTAGCTTTAAATAGTCTTGACGCAATTCTAATCATGCAATAATATCAATTTATATAGCAGTTGCAATTCAGCCCACTAAATGATTCAGTCTCGTAATCATACATTTTTGAGATTCATCCCCATAATTGAAACTAGGCATCAAGTTTGATTAAAACGTGAAAATATAAAACATATTAGCGATGTGTATGTAATTTTAAAATTTTGAAAACATTTGAATTTTAAAATTTGACCATCTTATTTTCAATTGACTCGGGTCGGTCCGAGCAAAACGGTCTGGTTCATGTCAATTCGGGCCGACTGGTCCGGTCTGGTAAAACCGGTCCGGTTCGATTTTGAATAGGAATTTGGTTCGGTTTTTCACGCCAAAAGGGTCGTTTGGTTCGACCCATTAGTTACTCGTTCCGACCCGACCTGGATGGGTCGGACCGATTGAGAAAACCCGGGTCGGTTGACTCGTCCGGGTTGAACCCGTGGAACCCGACCCGGTTCAATTGACCCGGTTGGACCGTTCGGGTTCCCATGGTTATTCGGGTCGGTCGACCCGACCAATATGTGCAAATTGGACCGGCCCACTACCCTATGGGTTCGTCCGAAATAAAACTTGTTGGCTAAGTAGAGTTTTAAAATCCTAAAAAATTAACTAAGCCACCAAGTAATATTAATTATCAACAATATATTTTCTCAATCTTTAGCCAACTAATATTTATCAATAATATCCAACATCCCTAAAATCATGCTAGAACATATCGATAATTAATGTCACAATTATCATGTGAATGCAACCCTAATTTCGACCAGATACATAACCATAGAGGCCGTAACTTTTGTAAAAAATTCAACATATAATTCGGCCAAAAACATAAATTTTAGGGTTAGTTGTCAAATTTCTAGATCAAATTTTACTAAGATCAATAATCCAATGTTCAATTTTGATAAATGTCAAGTTTTTCTTGAAGATCCTGAACTCTAGTTTTACCAAAAACACTCAATTTCATGAATATCAGTTTTACTAAAAACTCAAGAACACCAATTTTATCAAAATCTTGAACTCCCTACATAGACTCTGATACAACTGTTGGAATTAGGGGATAATCACTACGAAAACAAAAACGAGGTACATGCTATGTAACTAATTACGCAACGAATATGGTGCACATACCTACAATGATTTCAATAGCCCAAGATCGTGACGGGGAGTTCGCAGTCCGCCGGATGGCTCTTGTAGGAACTCTGATCAAAGAATCACCAACGAGGAATGGTCTCCACAGCAAAGCCTTTTTTCAATTCGTCGGTAAGATGGATCTCTGGGTTAATTGCTTAAGGCAATTTGGCACCTCCTTGCTATAGGGGTTCGGCCGAAACTAGCTATTAGGGAGGAGGGATTTTTTTGTCTCAGCACTAAGGAGGAAGAGTGGTTATTAACCCTGAATAAATCCATGACATCATCTATTTATAAGAGGAGGTGGGCAAAACTCTCCTAGGGTGCCCACTTTAAGTTTCGGCCGGCCAAGCATTAGGGAGGCCCAATTTTGGGCCTCTCATGTCAATTGGGATTCTAGGCCTAGCCCAAAATCACTAATGTGACATTACCCAATTACTTACGTGTTGGGCTTATATTAAAGGGCTCCTATTACAGCGGCCCATTCACCAAATGCCAACAATTAGAGCTTCTAATTTCAAACACCATGTGCATCATTTCAAAAAATAAATTACATGGATTGTTTTATTCTTAGCAGTTCATCCAATATGCATGAATATAAAAAAAAAAATTAGGTAAATCGTAAGTTCTCTTAGTTTTTGAACTTTTAGGTTCAAACTTGCATCGTATATGCATTACTTTCAAAAAAATATTTTTACCTGAAGTTTTAATTAAAGAAATGCATCTCATACGCATTATTTTCAGAAAAATATTTCAGGTAAATTATAATTTTTCTTAATTGTAGAACCTTTATTTTTAAGTTTGCATCTTATATTTATTTTTGTGCATCCCATATGCATTAATTCCAAAAATAATTTTTCTCTTGTTACTTGCAAGCCATTTTTAATTCCAAACATGCATCACACATTTATTCTTTTCAAAAAGAGTTACCTATGTATCATTCAGGTAAACTGTTGTAAATTGTAAAAAAAAAATCAACAGGAGAATTTTAACTTTCAAGCATCCATGACATTTCTATAAAAACTTAAAGTGTCATTCAATTTGGTAATATCATTTCAACACTCGCATGAGCCAGGGTTTTAAAAAAAGAGTTCATTCTGATTTTTGAAGAAACGACTTATTTGTTTAGTTGAGCGTGGCTATGCAAGTTGAAACAAATGAAAAGAATTTTTTAAAAAAACTTTGTTTTTAGCATTTGTCATGTGTTCAAGTCTGTTAGTAAGCACTCAATGAACTCAATTAACTCTATGAAGGTGTAAAACCCTTAGATCATAAATTTTGATTCTTTGTGAAAAGTAATCAAAATTATGAAGCAAATGACATTTAAGTTTACGCAAAAAATGCATGAATGACATCTCTCGTCATTTATACTAATTTTCTTATTTGGTATTTTCAGGTACATTTGATTTCCTGTCTCGCATATACAAGTTGCGTCTGCTAGATGGAGAAGAGATATCAGAACATGCACCTCAAGTCACATACGGAACAAAGTGCCCACTCGAGAAATCCAATACCGAGGTATGATAAGTTGTGATTAACTTTATTCTCGAAATTTAAACGTTACTCACTCTTATTGCAGCTCGGACAATCATATCAATCAAGGCCCTTGCCGCGCATATCCCGCGCACGGTTATTTTCTCGCCGACCATTCTGATGTCAACGTCGAGTTTGTCCCGGATACTTCAGACAATTTTCATACCTTTGAAGCTTCACTTTCCATTTGTGGCATGCCTATCCAAATTCTACATCCATGTGTGTTCATCTACCAGTTTATTCATTAAGCATGACAAGAGCATTTGAGAAGCAGGGAAAACATTATTGTCATTGGGTTCCATCAAAGGGTACTCAACCCAAGACGTCGACACGATCAACATATTTTGAATCAATTGGCCAAGTCCTTTTCCAGAAGAAGTTCTGAGAATTCAAAATTTTCAATCTACCACAAGGGGCATGTCAATAATTTTTGTTGTTGATTACTTTCTACAAATGTTCTTTTCAATAAAAAAAATATTCCCGCTAGGTTGAAAACTTGTAAAGGCGACCTAGGCAAAAGTTAGGAAACGAGGGAGATTATTGAAAATCCACAAGGGCAATCATGACAAAAGGTAAGGACGGGAAATTATTTGAAAGGGCCACAACCACCCTCAAAAATGGCTACATATACATCCGTAAATCTTGTGAGGCCGAGAAATTATTTGAAAGGGTCACAACCACCCTTAAAATGGCTACATACAAAGAGTGTTCCCTGAATCCTGTGAGGAGGAGAGATTGTTGAAAGGGCCACAACCACCCTCAAAATGGCTACATATAAAGAGTATTCCCGTGAATCTTATGATACTGGGAAATTATTTGAAAGGGCTACAGCCACCCTTAAATGGCTATAAATATAGAGTGTTCCTGTGATTCGTGTGAGGCCGGGAAAAAATTTGAAAGAGCCACAGCCACCATTAAATGGCTACACATAAAGAGTGACCCCGCGAACCCTGTGAGGGAGGGAAAATAAACGAAAAGGTCTCAGCCACCCTCCAAATGGCTACAAATTAGAGGTGCTCCCGCAACTTCGAATGCGTGAAATAAATGAACGGGTCACAGTCAACCCGAAATTGACTATTCAAAAGAAGAGCTTACGCAATGGAAAATGCGGAAAATATTTGAGAGGGTCACAGCCACCCTTTAATTGGCTACCAAATAAAGATGGCTTCCGCTAGGTTGAAAACCCGAGAGGGCGGCCTAAACAAAATTAGTAAATGAGGGGCATGATCGCAAATTCAAAAATCGCAATCATTGCAAAATGAGAGAAAATAAAATCCCGATGGAATGAAAACCTCAAGGGGCATTCCATGCAAAAATTAGGGAAACCGAGGGGCACGGTCGAAAGTCTCTCAAAGTCGACCGTGGCAAAAGGAGAGAATATGAGAGATAAAAAAAAAAAAAAAAAAGGATCCCGCTAAGTTGTCGCGTCATGTGCAGTTTAGGCAAATTAGGACATGCATTGCCACTAAAAGCTCTTCACCAATTTGAGCTTGACGCTAACCTTCCGGTTTTGCTCGTCGGTTGGACGTAGACGTCTCGATTTCGTCCGTCCCTTGATTTTTTGACCGAGTGACTTTTTTCCTGTCATCACGGTTAGTGCAATAGAGAATGGGCGTATATAACGTATAAACATGATTACCGCTAGGGATATAAGCGATTGGTAATATGTCATGCAGATATGCTTTTTATCAACATTGATGCACAAGTAACGGTCATGGCAAGAACGTAATTACGTGATGCTAGAAATATAACCTGTATACCCTAAAATGACTTAGCGATTAATAAATCATGAATCATGCGGTATGCAAACATGCATGTAAAATGATGAATTTGATATGCGTAATACCAAGATAATCATACGCGTAGAGATTGGTAAATACTTAGAAGAGGGTGGAGTATACCGTAAGCACTTAGGCATGGGTGTAGATGAATCACTCATTTGGTCCTTATAATCAAGGAATCTTTTGGGATATGTGATTACACTAATCCCCAATCATTCTTCCAGCTTTTTTGGAATTCATTCTTCATCCTTCTTTGCAGGTAATTGCTCCACCATTTCTAGAAACCATTTGCTTGTTCATAGTTTCTTCACCGTCGTAAACTTTACGTGCATCCTGAAAGTTACGTGTTTGATTCATGACTTGTTTTCAGAAATTGACACCACCAATCGACTCAGATCATCGCGAGGATTCCGGCGCCGCCTTCAGAATCGCCAACCGACGCCGGACGCGCCCTCACGCGCCGTCGTGTGTGTGTTGTCCTCCCGACGCGTGTAACCCACGCGCCGCCTTCCCGTGCTCTGTTCGCCGCGGTCTTTACCTTTCTGAAATCGTCTCGACGAGTGGAGTCCATTGTGATACTTTTTGTCACATTTTGAGGTAGTCTGAAAACTCGATTTTACAGAACAGCTTCGTCTTGATTTTTGGATGTTGCCGTGTTGTTGTTCCTTTGAACTATTTGTCGTTGTTGTTGCATAGAGCTGCTCATTGGTGTTCGTATGTTGAATAATTTTCGGTTGGTTGTTGTTGCTATCATCGTTAGCTCATGCCTTAGACGATTTTTTACCTCCGTGCATCGTTGTGGTAAAATTCCGCTATTTTGTATATTGCCACCATCCCTTCGCGTAACGGTCTTTTGATCGGCACGTGTTGTTTTTCCCTTAACGGGTTTGTTGGTTGCCAGAAGTTGCTAAACTTCTTTGGGAGTAGTCGCTGGTTGTTTTGATGTCTTAGAAAAATATTTTTCCTAAGTGTTGTCGTGTTCGCTTCTTCGCGGTTTGTCACGTTAGTCGTGCCGCTTGCATGATGGTTTCTTGGGACGTTGGCCACTTTTGTTCTACGCATTAACTTTGCTATGCACGTTGACTTTGCAACACGTATGTTGTTATGTGTATTGGCGCTTTATGATCGCATGACTTTGACGTGTAGACTCCTTGTTTGGTTCTTGCAGATTGTGACGTTGCAGTAACCTTTTGTGGAACTCCTTTCTTTTTTATCGAATAACCACTATGAGTAAGTCCTTCATTCCTACTTTGCAAATTTTGAGCATCTTGGTACTCATGATGGATAGCCTATTGATCGGTTTTATGTCTTTCATGGAACTTGTACTGCAGGTTGGTTTGCCGGAAAGAGCTCGTCTCTCCACGCAGCGGCTTCACGCGCTGATCAGGCTTTAGCGGCCCCTGCCCCCATCACTGCTGCCAATTCGGGGCATGGTCCTGGCAAAAGGGTCTTCTGAACATGTGACCGGGGATACTCCCCAAGTGTCTGATTCTCGCGTTTCTTCCAAGCGGACTGACACAGTGGCGCATGGCCCGACTTCCCAAGCGCTTGAAGCCAAATGCGGCTACTTCAACTCATTGTAACAAAGGCAAGGAAGTTGCGAGTCGCAATGTAGCGCCATCTGCCCCCCAGTCGGGAGATCGACTTGTGGAAGTCCGCGGACTCTGTTAGTATGCTTTTGATGAGTATATGTCGTGGTTTTGCTATTTGTTGTTAACCGCTTTCCTTCTTTGTTGTAGCGGTTCCTCCTCTTAGGCGCGACCATCTGGTCTGCCCAGTTGGATTGGATATTACTGGGGACACTTGGGCACCTTTTGGTAATGGTGGTGTCTATTTTCCCAAGGAGTCTTCTCTTCGTACTCCAGAGGTTGGAGTTCGCGTATTGCGCAGATGTGTTCCCCCGGGTGATAGGCATTCTTGTCCATCAATGAGGAGGCCGAGGCTTATGCGCAGAGCGCCTTGTCTCGGTTTGCTCCTGTAAGTATTTTGTTTCTTTTTGCCAAGTTTGCTGTTTTTGCGATTTATGTTTTGCTAATTGCATTGATGTGTGAAGGTTGTTGCCGACATGGTGAACATGTCGTCCTTTGTTATGGAGCTGGTAAGCGCCAAGCTGCTATGGACAAGTGTGATGGTCTTTGTCAAGAGTTGTCACGAACCAAGGAGAAGGCGCGATTGATGAGTTCGAAAGTCACCGCTTCTGAGGGCCGTTATAAGGCGCGCCATATTCGCTTATCCAAGCTTGAATCTGAGATGATTGCTCTTGAGAAGAAGGTCACAGACGATCTTCATGCGCAGGGAGCGGAATTACTTGCTCTCGTTTAGGAGAGTCGGGAGAAAGGTGTACAAATGGGCTTTACCAAGTACATGGGTACTTCTGAATTCGAAGTTGCTGTTGAGGAGAAGGTGAACAAGTTGATGAGTGAGCGTTCCGAAGATTACTTCACTAGGGTTAAGGATCTTGACCCTGAGTTCCCCTTCGGCGAGCTAGGGCCTTATGCGAGTTATGCCCTTTCTCATATTGCGGCGTTAAGCCTTTTGGAGCGTGGACTTCCCAACTATGAGATGTCGGTTGATGACAGTGGAGGCGTAAATGTCGTTGTTACCTCTCCTGAATATATGGAGGTTGCCCCCGAGCCTTCTGCAGGTGGTGCCACTATTTGAGCTGCACTTTGATGTTTATTTTGAGCATGTTTGGCTCTTTTCCACTTTGCTTCTGGCTTTTGTGTTTGGAACTTTGTTGGAGTTGTTCCTTGGTTGTTGCTTGTGACTTGTTCGCTTTGAACTATGTCGTTTTAACCTGCTTTATGCATAGCAGTTTGCATGATAACTTGTTAGTAATATTTCATACCGTTATCACTTACTGTTTTTGTTGAATGTGGATGACTAGTAACGTAGACATAGTCCCCGCAGCCGTGACCGATAGCCACTTCTTGATTAATGACTTGAGATGTACTCAAGATTGCTTGCATTACGTATGTTGCCCTTCTTTCCTGAATAGCTTGCCGTTAAATATGTTGTAACCTGTCAAGTATTTCGCGTATAGCGACTTTTCTTAACAAATAGTATATTTGAAAGGTGTTATCTTGTCTAAGCAAGATACTAGTTTATACCGTCTCTTAGTTCCACTCTAAGGCGACGTTGTACAAGACTCGACTTGTAAATTTTATGAGTTTTATAAACAGGGTGCGCACCTGCCAGCGTGTATCAACCCGCGTTGGGGAAGCATTCGTAAAAACATTTTGGTTTTTGAAAAAATATTTGTGATACATGATTCCTGCATCCAGGGATCACGTAACACTTTTTGAAAATATGTATTGTGATGCATGCTTTCTGCGTCCAGGAACCATGGAACACGGTTTGAAAATCTGTAGTACGGAATTGTCATCTAACAAGAGGACTTTTGCCGTAATGTGTGAACCCTTAAGCAGGAATTCATAGTACGGGATTGTCATCTAACAAGAGGACGTTCGCCGTGTAGAGTGAACCCTTAAACAGGAATTCATAGTATGGGATTGTCGCCTAACAAGAGGATATTCGCCATAAAGAGTGAACCCTTAAGCAGGAATTCATAGTACGGGATTGTCATCTAAGAAGAGGACGTTCGCCGTGTAGAGTGAACCCTTAAACAGGAATTCATAGTATGGGATTTTCACCTAACAAGAGGACATTCGCCATAAAGAGTGAACCCTTAGCAGGAATTCATAGTACGGGATTGTCATCTAACAAGAGGACGTTCGCCGTATAGAGTGAATCCTTAAACAGGATATACACACTTGTTGTAGCGTGGGGTCGTTGTCTAACAAGAGAACTTCCGCCATTTATGGGGTGATCAGTCCCGTATTGTATTTGCCCGTCCTGTTCTGAATCCAGGGAATGGCGATGAACATGAGGATTTGCCTCTAACCAGAGATGTCACAGCATGTCATTTGTATGTCATCAATAGGACATTTGTAGATAGAACGTCATTAATATGACGTTTGTAGCAGGGCGTCGTTGGTATAACGCTTTGAAGTAGAAAGATTGCAAGTATGTCCTTGCAAATATGTTGTTGCAACATGCTAACTTTGAATATATCTTGGGTTTAATTCCAAGTTGTTGATTCCTTGATGACGCCTTTTGATATAGTCGTCAATATGAGTAAGTTGTTGTAGATGATAAGCGTTGCCATAACGCGTAGTAGATTTTTGTTTGCACATAGCATAATATCTTGAATTGTTGATGTAGATAATAGTTGTTGTAGGTACTTTGCTTTGCTTCCAAGTAACGTATATAGAATAGTGATGTTCCTACAAAGATAGAACAACTTCATTAGGTTCATGCGATTATTACAAAGATGCCACTTTATTTGAGAGTGTGGACTTTTCAACAAGTAGATGCATTATGAAAATAAGAGCAAAATTGCTTGATACGACAGCTCCTTTTGTGACAGAAGATTATCCTTTCATCCATGGAATTTCTTCAAGTGTCCTCCACTAAACGTGTTCGTAGAGGCATTGCCGTTTGCATCTTCAAGGCGATATGCGTTGATATACGGGATGGATATGACCTTGTAAGGGCATTCCCATTTTGGAGACATTTTGTTGATTTGATCGAGATGTGAGAACTCATTCTTTCTCCACACCATTTCTCCGACATGGAATTGTCTTTCTTTCACCTTCCTGTTGTAATATCTTGCAGTTATCAAACGCATGCGTGCCTGATTATGTTCCGAGTTACGCCTTTTTTCTTCAGCCAAGTCTAGGTCTAGACGCATGTCTACTTCGTTGGCTTGGGCGTCAAAATGGGTTGTGCGGTAGGATGAGACAGCAATTTCGATGGGAGCGACTGCTTCCGTTCCATACACCAGACTGAATGGTGTTTGTCCGGTTGACTCCTTTGGAGTTGTTCGTAGTGCCCACAACACACTGCTAAGCTCTTCTGCCCACCCTCCTTTTAGTGCATGCACTCTCTTCTTGAGACCGTCTAGGACGGTCTTGTTGGCGGCTTCGACTTGTCTGTTGGTTTGAGCATGGCGGAATGATGCGAAACGGTGGTTAATGTTGAGCCTTTCGCAAAATGTTTGAAGCCTTGAACTCTTGAATCGTGGTCCATTGTCGCTGATTAGCACCTTTGAACTCCGTATCGTGAGATGATGTGATTTCGGATGAAATCCATTATTTGTGCATCGGTTGTTTGTGCCAATGCATTTGCCTCGATCCACTTTGAAAAGTAGTCGATTGCGACGACAATGTACTTGGTTTGGCCTTTTGATTTTGGAAGTGGGCCCACCAAGTCGATCCCCCATTGTGCGAATGGCCAGGAACTTGCAATTGGGCTTAGCTCCGCGGCTGGTGCCGTGATACTTCTTGAATAAAGTTGGCAAGATTCGCATTCTGCGACCAAGTGCGTAGCTTGGTTCTTCATGGTTGGCCAATAGTATCCTAAGCTCAACGTCTTGCGTATTAGAGATCTCGCACCTTCATGGCAGGCCGCTTGGCCTTTATGCAAATCTTCTAACACTTTCTAGCCTTCTCGGAAGGTGATGCACTTTAGGTATAGGGTTGAAAATCCTCTCTTGTATAGTTGGTCATGTCATCTATCAACGCGTAGTTGAAAACTTGTCTCTTTATTTTTTGGGCTTGTGGTCTTTGAGATATGCCAATATTGGGGTCATCCAATCCGGATCTGGACTGATGCATAAGACTTCGAATTTTTCAATTACTGACAAGATTCTGTTTTCCACGAAGTGCGTTTCTTTGCCCTGTTCATTGCCCTGTGCGAACTTGCTCAAGGCATCGGCTTCTTGATTTTCTTCTCTAGGCACCGAAATGATGTCTAAGGAATCGAAGCTTGTGATGAGGTCTTTTGCTTGCCCCAGGTATTTTTGCATATTTTCTGACTTTGCCGCGTATTCGCCTTTAACTTGATTGACGACTAACTGCTAATCGCACTTCACTCTTAGGTGCTTAACTCCAACACCTTTTGCAATTCTTAAGCCAGTTATCAATGCCTCGTACTCCGCCTCGTTGTTTGTTGCTCTAAATGTTAAGTTTAGAGCATATTTCAATGGATTGTATCCGTCGGGTGGTATTAGGAGGAATCTGACGCCTGATCCTCCTACATTTGAAGATCCGTCGGTGTACATTTGCCATACTTCGGTACGTTCTTCAATTCGTTGAGGTCTGTCTTGGACATCTGTCTCGGGTGTTATCCCGGTGAACTCTGCAATGAAGTCTGCCAATGCTTGCCCCTTGATTGCCGTTCGAGGAGCGAAATGAATGCGGAATTCACTTAATTCCACCGACCACTTCGTTAACTTTCCTGACATGTTTGGCTTTGACAGGATGTGCTTCAGGGGTTGGTCTGTTAAGACTGTTACTGCGTGTGCGTGGAAGTATGGCCTCAGTTTCCTTGCTGCTATTATAAGCGCGTACAGGTATTTCTCGATTGGCATGTAGTTTATCTCGTACTTTGCGAGTATCTTGCTTACGTAGTATACTGGGAGCTGGGTAGTCCCTTTTTGTTTGACAAGTACTGAACTGACTGCCGTGTTGCTCACTGATATGTACAGGTAAAGGGGCTCGCCTTTTATCGGTTTTGCCAATGCTGGCAATGTGCGCAGGTGTTGCTTTAATTGTTGGAAGGCCTCTTCACACACTGGTGTCCATTCAAACTTCTTGTTTGCACGCAAGACTTCAAAGAAGGGGAGTGCCTTGTCACCTATCCTGGCAAGGAATCTGTTTAAAGCTGCTAGGCGGCCATTTAGTTGCTGAATTTCCTTATGTTTCTTTGGGGATTCCATTTCTTCAATTGCCCGAACCTTCTCTGGGTTAGCCTCTATCCCTCTCTGGCTCACCATGAATCCCAGGATTTTTCCTGATTGTACACCGAAGGCGCACTTTGCTGGATTTAGGCGGACTTGATATTCACGCATTCTTTTGAAGATTGCTCGTAAGTCATCAACATGTTTGCACCTTTTTGTTGACTTCACGACCATGTCATCCACGTATGCCGCCATTTTCTTCCCGATTAAATCACCGAAGATTGTATTGACCATTCGCTGGTATGTTGCTCCCGCATTGATCAAGCCAAATGGCATCACCGTGTAGTTGTATATTTCGTTATCTACATAGAATGCAATGTGCGGTGCATCATCTTTGAACATCGGGATCTGGTTGTATCCTGAGTATGCATCCATTACGGACATTAACTCATGGCCGGCGGTGGCATCGACTAGTTGGTCGATTCTTGGGAGAGGATATGAATCCTTGGGGCATGCGTTGTTGAGATCTCTGTAATCAATGCACATTCTCAATTTGCCACTTGATTTAGGTACCAATACCGGGTTTTCCACCCATGTTTGGTATCTTGACTCTTCAATGAATCATGCGTCAAGCAGTCTTCCTACTTCTTCTCTAATTGCCAGTTTCTTATTGCCCCCGAAGGGTCGAAGTTTCTGGGCTATTGCCCGAGTTCCCGGCTTGATGTTGAGCTTATGGGAGATGACGTCTGCGCTTATTCCGGGCATGTCGCTTGGTGACCATGCGAATAACTCTTTGTACTCTTTGAGGAGTGCTGTGATTTCTATCACTTCATCTCCTGACAAGGATGCTCCAATTTGGACCATTCTGTCTGGCTCTTCGATCTTTATTTGCTTTAATTCTTCTACTGGGGCTGGTCGGGCACGACCTTCTCTTGGATCATTATCGATGATGGGCACGTCGTCCTTGTTTGGCTTGACGTTATTCTAGATTGCTGTCGGACCTAAAATCTGACTTACGGCGTTTTACGTTTTAAAAAACGTGCAATTTTATGTCGCAACTAATTAATTATTAGGCTAAATAGAATCCTAAATTACCTAAGCGAATAACGAATTAAACACCTAGGTGTTAAATCAGTCTACGATCAGAAATACGAGTTCGGGGGTTCTGTTACGAATTAAAATTCATGGAATTAATCACGCCCTTTCGGTACTCAATTCACAAATTTTCCAATTTTATTGCTTATACATACATTACACTAAATTAATCTAACAATGTCAAAATTAATCAAATTTCGTCATATGCAAAAGATATTACCAAAAGTAAATCTAAAAATTAATTATAACCTATAACTCCTATTAAAATGAAGTCTAAAATACTAAAAAAACTTTTAACATGCTATCAAATTAAACTTAGTCACTTTAAATTAAACTATTACTTGAATTTTACCAAATACATTTAAACTATTAAATCTAACTAATTACATTTAAATTATTAATTGTAATATAATAACAATAATATAAAACAGAAAATACAATAACAAAATAATAATAATAAATTAAAAAAAATTGAACTCTACAGCAATGGTGGACTCACCTGCAGGCAACCATGGAGGAGCTCGCCGGCACCGGGGCAGCGAGATCGACGGCAGAACGGAGGGGCAGCAGAATGGGAGTCGACCGCAGACCGGGCTTCCAGCGGTGATGGTGACAGCGACAGCAGGGGCTCCGGCGGACGAAGGGGTCGCAGTCATGGCGAGTTGCGGTGGTCCCGGGTCAGATCTCGGAACTGGCTAACGACGAGAGTGTGGTGGCCGGGATCGTGTGGCAGGAGATTGGCGGTGGAATGGACGAGCGTGGTCACCGGCCGGTGTCTAGCAGCAGGAAGGATGATATGAAAGTTGCAGAGGAGAGAGAGAGAGAGAGAGAGAGAGAGAGAGAGGGTGGTCGCCGGAACAAACCGAAGGGGCCACCGGCGTGGCCGGAGGTGGCCGCCAGAGTGGCCGGAGGTGGCCGTTGGCGTGGCCGGAGGTGGCTGCCGGCGTGGCCGGAAGGCCGGAGGTGGCTGTCGGGCGTGCCAAGAAGACGGTACAATGGACCAATAAAAAAAATAATTAATTAATCACTAGAAGACGAAATATCACTGTTTTCGAGAACTGGTGTATTATTGTTGATGTGTGTGTTTTTTACATGTAAAGGACCCTATTTATAGCTAAACTAGGACCCCTAAACTAGGAAAATAAAATCTGAAAAATATATGCATTTAATATTCCGAAAATATACATATATATTTATGTATTTCACCATAAATACACATAATATATTTTCTAAATATTTTACAATAAATAATGCATATACACTATCCTACTTTAAGCCAGTCCTATCTTTAGAAACTTCGCGACATTCCATATTTAAATACTTCCTTTTTTGACGTGTCACATATGACATTTTGAACGTGCTACGCGCGGACCAAAATTAGGTGTTTACAGCTTGCCCCTCTTTGGGCGAATTCCCGTAGAACAAGTTCGAGGGGATTTGTCCAAAGACGAGTAAACACTAATTTTGGTTGGGAAGTATATCTTCTTTCGAGTCTTCGAATCTTCAAGGAAACTCCTGGCTTATTTCGGAAAGTGCAAAAAAAGTAGAGCCTCTGTCGGCGGTGCCCCTGTTGGCGGTGCCTTTATTAGCGTGCGGAGAAATACTCTATCCTTACCATTTACCTTGGTGAACAAGGAATGATCAGAAGCACTTTGAGTATATCCATTATTCAACAAGGTATTGGTGAGTTTGATGTTCCATTGCCTAGAAGCTTGTTTCAACCCATAAAGAGACTTTAAAAGCTTGCATACACGCCTTGGAGAGCCTAGATCAGACTTTGTAGAATCAAAGCCTTGTGGAATATCCATATAGACCTCCTCATGCAAGTCACCCTGAAGGAAAGCATTGTTCACATCCATGTGAAACAAGCCCCAAGAATATGAGGCTGCCATTGCCAAAACAATCCTTACAGTTGTCATTTTCACCACAGGGGAAAAGGTTTCATTGAAGTCAGTCCCTTCTACTTGAGTGAAGCCTTTAGCAACCAGCCTTGCTTTGTATCTCTCAATAGAACCATCAGAATTGTACTTCACCCTAAACACCCATTTACAACCAATAGATGACTTACCATGAGGCAGATCCACAATCCTCCATGTGTTGTTATCTTGCAAAGCTTTGATCTCATCCTTCATTGCCACCACCCAATTTGAATCCTTGACTGCTTGCTTGTAAGTAGAAGGCTCCCTAACTTTGTCAATGGAGGCCAAGAAGCAAGTAAAGTTAGGATTCAGATGATCATATGAGATATACTTCTCTAAAGCAAATACAGCATTGGAAGTAGAAGCTCCTCTAAGTTGAGCAATCCTTGCACTCCTTCTTAAGGTTGGGATTTGTGGAGGCATGACTTCAACCATTGGTGGCTGAGAAGGTGGCTGAGGAGGTGGCTGAGGAGCAATGAATTCATCAAGAATAGGTGGAGAAACCAAAGGAGCTCTATCAAGAGAGCTTTGATCATTAGAAGAAGACTCTTCAATCAATAACTTGGACTCCAAGCAAGTAGGCAACAGAGATCTCAGCTCTGCTTTAGACATGCCAAATGGAAAGATGTGCTCATGGAAAGCAACATCTCTTGATACATGGAAAGTTGAATTAGATATCTTCATCACAAGATAACCTTTTTGTGAAGTGGAATATCCCATTAGAATGCAAGGCTCAGCTCTTGAACCAAATTTATCCAAGTTGTTCAAGTTGGTGGCAAAACACAGACATCCAATGATTCTTAGATGGTTGATGGAAGGTTGCTTGCCATATAACACCTCCATTGGAGATTTGAATTGCAAAGAGGATGAAGTATGCTATTGATCAAGTAACAAGCAGTGAGCACACAATAACCCCAATATTTGATTGGCATAGAAGCCTGAAAACGCAATGCCCTTGCTATATTCAAAATTTGTCTATGCTTGCGCTCCACTCTTCCATTCTGCTCAGGAGTGTAAGGACAACTAGTTTGGTGTTGAATTCCCAAAAGAAGGAAATGATCCTTGCAAATGGAATTTATGAACTCAGATCCATTGTCACTCCTAGAATTCTTGACCATAGTCCCAAACTGGTTCTGAACCATCAATAAAAAACTTTGGATGTGGATGAAAGTATCACTCTTATGCTTCATTAAGAAAACCCAAGTAGCCCTTGAGAAGTCATCCACAATTGTAAGGAAATATTGGTAGCCTTGGATGGTTGGAACTTTGTATGGACCCCAAAGATCCAAATGTATTAAGGCAAAAGGAGTAGAGGCATGTGATTGACTAATAGGAAATGATAATCTGGTTTGCTTGGCCAAAAGGGCAGATGGTACATTGTTTGACACAACTTCTAGAAGAATCACTTAAACACAACACATTATTCAAATGACTCAAATGTGTAGCTGAAATGTGTCCCAAACGCCTATGCCAGGTCCAAGCATTCTCCTTATTTGTTTTAGAAATGGTATGAGCTGCCACCACCTTGCTTGAGCTTGAAGGTACTGAATCCCTGAGTGTATAAAGCCCCTTAGATCTCTCACCAATCACCATTGGCTTCCCAACATGGCCCTGAATCAACACATTGGCAAAAGTGAATATAACTTTGCAATTCAATTGAGTTGGGAGTTTAGACACTGAAATCAAGTTGAACTTGAAATCAGGCACATAGAGGATGTCATCCAAGGTGAAACCAGAAGAGAAGGAGCAGCTCCCAATATGAGTAATCCTACATTTGTTACCATTAGGCAAATGAACAAATTGATGATTGGAATCAGTCTTTCTCAAGTTGTGTAGCCAGCTCAAATGATGAGTGATGTGGTTTGTAGCACCTGAGTTTACAATCCATATCATAGAAGAAGATGGATTGGATATACCTGCCATGTTCACATGTACAAGCTCATCTTCTTCATTAGAAAGAGGCTCAAAATCATCTTGAATTGCCACATGTTGAACCCTTCTATCCAAACCAGTGTGCAAAATCCTTTTCTCACATGTCCCATGAAAAATCCTCTTATCCCCAGCAGCTACATGCTCAACCAAGTTAGATTGAGGACTCTCATCAATGCTAACATTAGCTGAATTCCATGGACGTTTCAAAGCAGAAGAAGGTGCAAGTTGTGGATGCTTCTTCCAACATGTCTCCACTTTGTGCCCCATCTTGCCACAATAGGTGCATAACCAATTAGACTTATCAATCTTGCCTGTTTTCCCAGTTGAAGCATTAGAAGCCCCATTGAAACCTCCATAAGATGAAATCCCTCCATTGGAATTGTAGTTTCTTGGAAAAGAAGCATTAGGCCTTGAACCATTACCTCCATTGCCTGAGCCATTGCCATTGCCATAGTTAGGACCCCTTGAATTGAGGAAGTTCCTTTGAGAGTATAAAGCAGTAGCTTCTCCCATATCCCCTATTGAACCAGCAATTGCACGTTGACTCTCTTCTTGCAACAACACAGAGAAAGCCACACTTAGTGAAGGGAGTGGTTGCCTCATCAATAAGCTACTTCTTACATGAGCAAATGATTCATTCAGTCCCAAGAGGAAAGCAATCAGTCTTTGTTTCTCCTTATGTTCATTGATAATCTTGCTATCAGCTGAGCATTCAAGCCTCAAATCATCAATAGAACTCAACGCATCCCACAACTGCTTCATTTTCCCAAAATACTCAGTGATTGAAAGAGCACCTTGTGAACATTGGTATATTTCTCTTGTGAGCTGGAAGATTTGTGTACCATCAACTTTATCAAACATTTCTTTAAGATCATTCCAAATAGACAAAGCTGTGTTGTTGTAAACCAAACCATTGACCAGCTCCTTAGCAACTGTGTTCCTAAGCCACGCCTTAACAATGGCATTGGCCCTATCCCATCTCACATGTTGTGCCACAGGGACACTCAATCTTGAGAAGCTGCCATCAATAAAACCAATCTTGTTCTTGACAAGAAGTCCTTCCTTGATAGCTGTACTACAGGCATGGTAGTTGCTGGAACCTTGGAGCTGAAATGGAATCAACAACAAGCCAGTGGTGTCCGATGGATGTAAATAGAGAGGATCCTCAATGGTGTTATCAGCCATAATCCAGCACCAATTCCACTGATATTAAGATTCAAATAGATTTGAATTGCAAGAAAATCCAGCAAACTATCAACCACAGCCTCACAATTCCAACGGAAATGGCCAAAAGAGTACAACTATGCAAGCTGGACAATAGGACAAAAGATGCCAGCCAAATCTAGCAATACGCAACTATCCAGATCAAAAGAATGCAGCAATCCAATCCAGAAGTGCTCAGAATTGAATCAAGATCACGAAATCCATAATCGTAATCAAGAAAACTGGCTAAGTAAGCACAATTTGAACCAAAACTTGTAGATCAAGCAAATGGGATGAAGAAACTTGGCCGGAAAGCAACTAGCAATGCTACGCAGAATTGATCCAAAAACAACTTCAATTGAGCTGAGAATTAACTCAGTTCATGATCCAAGAGACTTACTAAGAGTCGAAATCAAGCGGAATCAAGAATAGAAGCATAATTCCAAGCTGAAATCAAAGAATCGAAGCCAAAGATCCACCGGAAACCAGCTGAATCCAGGTTGCTTGATCGCCAAGAAACGTACATGCTCTGATACCATATAAAGCTTGGAGGATTTAGATTGAATATGAAATGTATTGATCAACCAAAATCATGTGTTACAATGTATAGAACTAGTATATATACTAGTAAGAAGATCTAACTAACTAAACTAACTTAGTTCACAAGCTAAGCTAATCTTAGTGATCTAGTATGCACAAGGATATATTGTATGTGGAAAGCTATACATTCCTATAAGAACCTCCGTTGGCGGTGCCCCTGTTGGCGATGCCTTCATTGGTCGTGCAGAAAATAGAACCTCCGTCGGCGGTGCCCCTGTTGGCGGTGCCTCCATTGGTAATGTAGAAAATAGAACCTCCGTCGGCGGTGCCCCTGTTAACGGTGCCTTCATCGGTAGTGCATAAAGTAAAGCCTCCAGTGGCGTGCGAAAAAGTAAAGCCTCCAGTGGCGTACAGAAAAGTAAAGACTCCAGTGGCATGCGGAAAAGTAAAGCCTCCAGTGGCGTGCAGTAAAGTAAAACCTCAATCGACGTTGCCTCCAGTGGCGAGCGACAAGGAAAAGCCTCCATTGGGGTGCAATAAAGTAAAACCTTTGGTGATGATTGGTAACATAAGACCTCTACGTCAGACAGTACCAACAACCTCTGGTGACGCCTTTAGTGGCGAGTGGTAACGGAAAAACCTCTACGTCAGACCGTACCGGAAAACCTCTGGTGATATCTCTGGTGGCGAAAGACCTCTACGTCAGACCGTACCGGAGAACCTTTGGTGATGCCTCTAGTGGCGAGTGGTAACGGAAGACCTCTACGTCAGGCCGTACCGGAAAACCTCTGGTGATATCCCTGGTGGCGAAAGACCTCTACGTCAGACCGTACCGGAGAACCTTTGGTGATGCCTCTAGTGGCGAGTGGTAACGGAAGACCTCTACGTCAGGCCGTACCGGAAAACCTCTGGTGATATCTCTGGTGGCGGAAGACCTCTACGTCAGACCGTACCGGAGACCCTTTGGTGATGCCTCTAGTGGCGTATGTCGGAGAAGAGCCTCTAGTGGCGTCCGTTGGAGAAGTGCCTCTAGTGACGTGACTTGCGAGGGATGAATACTAATACTTCGTTCGTCGGGGGTGACTCTCAGAAAGCTGGACCACTTCAGATCCCGATTGTCGGTTGATTTGTAGGAACAGACTGTAACAGTCCTACTCATCTTTGAATGGTGACTCGCGAGAGCAGACTGTAACCGTCTCGTTTGCCGTGAAATTGACTTGTACGAACAGACTGTAACTGTCCTACTCATCCTCGAATGGTGACTCGCGAAAGCAGACTGTAACCGTCCCGCCTGTCATGAAGCTGACTCGCAGGAACAGACTGTAACTGTCCTACTTATCCTTGAATGGTGACTCGCGAGAGCAGACTGTAACCGTCCTGCTTGCTGTGATGTTGACTTGGGAAACGCTGTATCGTTAGATAATACACAGGCGCACGAATGTTTGTCCCTAATTTTTTCCTAAATTGCGCATGATGCGACAACTTAGCGGGATCTTTCTCTTTTTTCTTTTTTATTTTTTCTTTTTTCTTCTCCTTTTTTTTTTTTGAGAATTTCTCTTTTTTCTCTCCTTTTTCCACGGCCGATTGAGAGATTTTCGACCGTGCCCCTCGGTTTTTACTTCCTCTCCTTTTTCCATGATTGCAATTTATGAATTTGCAACCATGCCCCTCATTTCCTAATTTTGCCTAGGCCGCCCTTTCGGGTTTTCAACCTAGCGGAAGCACTCTTTATTTGGTAGCCGATTAAACGGTGGCTGTGACCCGTACTTTATTTTCCGCCTCGATGCGGGAGTATTTGTAGCCCTTTGGAGGGTGGCTGTGACCCTTTTCTCACCGTCTTCAATGTTGCGGGAGCTCTTTTGATTGTAGCCATTTGGAGGGTGGCTGTGGCCCTTCATTTCTCGTCTCTGATTCGGGAAACACTCTTTATATGTAACCATTTTGAGGGTGGTTGTGGCCCTTTCACTTAATATCCGCCATCGATGTTTCGGGATCGCTCTTTTGACTGTAGCCGTTTGGAGAGACGACTGTGACCCTTTCTTTCATGTTCCCGCCCTCACCGGATTCGCGAGATCACTCTTTTTGTGTAGCAATTTTAAGGGTGGCTGTGGCCCTTTCACCTATTTCCCGCTTTTGACGTTGCAGGAGCGCTCTTTATCTATAGCCATTTGAAGGGTGGTTTTGGCCCTTTCTTTGTAGTCATTTTAGGGACGACTGAGACCCTTTTTATTTATAGTTGATTTTGGGACAACTGTGACCCTTCTATTTTTCAGTGCTCTCACAAAATATGCATGAGCACTCTCTTTATTTTTATCGGTAGCCAATTAAAGGGCGGCTGTGACCCTAAAAAAAAAAAAAGAGTTTTTTTTTTTTTTTTGCTTTTTTTTTTTTTTTGCCTTTCTTTTTTTGAAAACGAAAATTTAACAAAAATAATCAACAACAAATATGTACATGCCCCTAGTGGCAAATCCGAAATTTCTAATTCAAAACATCTTCTAGAGAAGGACTTAGTTGATTGAGTCAAAATATATATGTCGTATCGACACCCTGGGTTATCCCTACGACAATGGATGACATAGGTAATGATTTCTTCTCTCGGCTTCTCAAGTGCCCAGGTTATTGCTCAATCTCGTCTGGGGATGCCCCATGGCTGGCACCTATCGGGTTAGGCTCGTCGCATGCAGGATGAATGACCTAGTCAATGAACATACATGGATGACGTTGAGTTTGGCACAGTAGTCCGCAAACGGTAAACTTGGGCATAGATATCGCATGAGGTATCTGGGATAAATTCGACAGCTTGCGGCGAGCAAAGGGTCACGCATGAGATGTGCTCTTCGGGGCTTTGATTATGATGATTATCCAAACTGCACAATGATTAAGGAAAAACTCAAATTTCGGGGATAAAACTGATCACAACTTTTCTTACCTGGGTGTTTGATTTTTTCTAGTGCGGAAATGTGCTCGCTATGCGATTGGACCTGCTGCATGTCCTGATTTTCCTGATTCATCTAGAAAACACAACTTGTATATGAACACCTGCCGGAAAGTAAATCCCCCTGGACCTCTGATGGAAGGCACCAACAATAATGTTTTCTTTGCTTGACATCTCATATGATCATTGATCGACACATTGAATCTTCTGGGGACCCTTGATGATCTCTTGATATTTTTCATATTCGGACATGACCGATCTCAATAGGAGATGCCCCTTAGTTACCACCGACCGGTTTAGACCTTACCGTAAAACAGATGTACGGCTTGGTTCGGGGACGTGAATGAATTCCACACATGGTAGGTGAAATTTTGGCATGTAAGTCCTTTAGAGCAGTCACGCTTCACGTGGTTGCGACCTCGTCGAAGTGGTCGTCTGATCTGCAAAAAGAGTAGGGACACTCAAATCTCAAGGAAAAAATCAAGTACAATTCATCATACCTGAGCATTGGATATTCCGAGTGCGCAATTTGTTCTTCGTGTAACTGGATGACTGCACGTTTATGTTGCTCCATTTGGCCGACACCACTTGTATGTACACCATACCTATCCAAGGGTACCTGAATAGACCAGACACGAAAGTTAGTATAAAGAATCAAATGAGTCATGCATGATTTTTCGGAAAACTTCTAATGTCATTCATTTCATAATTTTGATTACATTTCAGAAAGAATCAAAATTTATGATCTAAGGTGTTTTGCACTAGCTTGGAGTTTAATGAGTTCGCTGAGCGCACTATCTGGCTCGAACGCACGATAGATGTTCAAAATGAAGTTTTTTCAAGAGGATTTTCTCGTCCTTCGTTTAAGCTTGAATAGTCACACTCAACTAAACATTTAAGCTATTTTCTCAAAAAATAGAATCAGATCTCCTTTTTTTTTGTTAAATGCTAACTCACGCGAATGTTGAGACGATCTAGCCGAAAAAGTGCAATACACCTTGGATAAAAACAAATGACACTTTGATTTTTTTAAATGCTCATGCATGCTCGAAAAGTTAAAGTTTTACTGATAAGAAACTTACAACTTACAACCGGTTTACCTGAATGACACATATGGAATGTATGTACAAAATGAAAAATCCAGGTGAAATTTTTTAAAAACAAATGCAAATGCAACGCATGTTTGGAATTAGAAGCTCAACAACTAAGAGAAGATTTACAATCTAAAAAAAAAAAAATCGTTTTACCTAAAACAATGCCTATGAGATGTACATGAGGTGAAAGTTGTAAAGTTGAGAAAACTTACAAGTTACCTGAATTTTTTTGTTTTTTTTTTTTTATGAGGAAAAAAAAATCAATGCATCCTAGTTGCTCAAAATTAAAAAATAATAATCAAGTGAAATTTTTTTTTTTTAAAAAATGCATATGAGATGCACAAAAAAATAAATACAAGATGCAAACTTAAAAATGAAAGTTCTACAACTAAGAGAAATTACAATTTACCTGAAAGGTTTTTTTCGAAAATAATACATATGAGATGCACATCTTTTAAAAAAATCAGGTAAAAGGTTTTTTAAACAAAGAGCCCTAAAACTAAGAGAGCTTACGATTTATCTAATTTTTTTTTAAAATTAATGCATACTGGATGCATTATTTAAAATAAAACAATTTAGGTAAAAAGTTTTTGAAATGATGCATATGGAATGCATGTTCGAAATTAGAAGCTCTAATAGCTAAAGGGGAATTAAAATTTCCAAAAAATGTTTTTTTTACATGCGCGACGCGCTAACCAAAATCACAACTTACCTGAATAGTTTTTTTAAGAAAAAAATAATGCGTATGAAACGCAAGTTTGAAATAAAAAAAAATCAGGTAAGAGGTTTTTTTTTAAAAAAAAAAATAATGCATACAAAATGCATGTTCGGAAATAAAATTTCTAAATGACTAACTACTTAGCTGAAAAAGTTTTTTTTTCTTTAAAAAAAATGCAATGAGACGAATGCTTGAGAAATAAAAGTTATACAAACTGTAATGATAACATTTACTACAAAAAAACAGATCATGTTAGGGGGGTAAAAAATGTGTGACTTTGCTCTACAATGTAGGTTCCACTGACAGGTTCCCGACAAGGTGGTTTCCTCACCCCATCATAGGTATCATAAGACCTTCACAAGCGAGTAGAGTTTTTCCGAGCCGTACCGGCGGCCCAGCCGCTCCGGTCGTACCGTACTAAACCTCCGGGGTTCCTAGGCGCCCTGAGTTTTAGGCGTTTTGGAGATTACGCTAAAGTGGGTGTGTGCAAATTTAAATAATACATATACAACATAGAAAATTTGTCAGTCATAATAAAAAACTAACTCCACACCTGAAATCGCACAAAAACAACCAAGTTAATCAGTGAAGTCAAAATAAAAAAAAAAAAAACTACAAAATTCAAGCATGGCAAAAAAAAAAGTGAACATACTGAGCCCGAACCCTCTAATGTCCCCAGCAGAGTCGCCAATTTGTCGGACCCAAAATCTGACCTACGGCGTTTTACGTTTTGAAAAACGTGCAATTTTAAAAGAGTCGTCACTAGTTAATTATTAGGCTAACTAGAATCTTAAATTACCTAAGCGAATAACGAATTAAACACCTAGGTGTTAAATCAGTCTACGATCAGAAATATGAGTTCGGGGGTTCTGTTACGAATTAAAATTCATGGAATTAATCACGCCCTTTCGGTACTCAATTCACAAATTTGCCAATTTTATTGCTTATGCATACATTACACTAAATTAATCTAACAATGTCAAAATTAATCAAATTTCGTCATATGCAAAAGATATTACCAAAAGTAAATCTAAAAATTAATTATAACCTATAACTCCTATTAAAATGAAGTCTAAAATACTAAAAAACCTTTTAACATGCTATCAAATTAAACTTAGTCACTTTAAATTAAACTATTACTTGAATTTTACCAAATATATTTAAACTATTAAATCTAACTAATTACATTTAAATTATTAATTAATTGTAATATAATAATAATAATATAAAACAGAAAATACAATAACAAAATAATAATAAATAAATAAAAAAATTGAACTCTACGGCAATGGCCGACTCACCTGCAGGCAACCATGGAGGAGCTCGCCGGCACCGGGGCAGCGAGGTTGACGGCAGAACGGAGGGGCAGCAGAATGGGAGTCGACCGCAGACCGGGCTTCCAGCGGTGATGGTGACAGCGACAGCAGGGGCTCCGGCGGACGAAGGGGGTCGCAGTCATGGTGAGTTGCGGTGGTCCCGGGTCAGATCTCGGAACTGGCTGACGACGAGAGTGTGGTGGCCAGGATCGTGTGGCCGGAGATTGGCGGTGGAATGGACGAGCGTGGTCACCGGCCGGTGTCTAACAGCAGGAAGGATGATATGAAAGTTGCAGAGGAGAGAGAGAGAGAGAGAGAGAGAGAGAGAGAGAGAGAGAGAGAGAGAGAGAGAGAGAGAGAGAGAGAGAGAGAGAGAGAGAGAGAGAGAGAGAGAGAGAGAGAGAGAGAGAGAGAGTGGTCGCCGGAATAGACCGAAGGGGCCACCGGCGTGGCCGGAGGTGGCGGCCGGAGTGGCCGGAGGTGGCCGTTGGCGTGGCCGGAGGTGGCTGCCGGCGTGGCCGGAAGGCCGGAGGTGGCTGTCGGGCGTGCCAAGAAGACGGTACAATGAACCAATAAAAAAAATAATTAATTAATTCACTAGAAGACGAAATATCACGGTTTTCGAGAACTGATGTATTATTGTTGATGTGTGTGTTTTTTACATGTAAAGGACCCTATTTATAGCTATACTAGGACCCCTAAACTAGGAAAATAAAATCTGAAAAATATATGCATTTAATATTCCGAAAAAATACATATATATTTATGTATTTCACCGTAAATACACATAATGCATATACAAATATTTTACAATAAATAATGCATATACACTATCCTATTTTAAGCCAGACTTATCTTTAGAAACTTCGCGACATTCCATATTTAAATACTTCGTTTTTTGACGCGTCACATATGACATTTTGAACGTGCTACGCGCGGACCAAAATTAGGTGTTTACAATTGCCATATTGTAACAATCCTTCGATAACTGTTGGTCTCCTTTGACTTCCCCAATTCCAGCTGCTGTTGGGAATTTGATCTTCTGGTGTGCTGTTGATGGCACCATTCCCCACGCATTCATAGTCGTGTATCCTAAGATACCATTGTATGCGTCAAGCTTTTGCACTACCACAAATGGTACTTCTATTTGGAGACATGGGTTGCTTTCTCCCAGTATAACTGGCAGTGTTATGGATCCCAATGGGTAACTTGCATCTCCCATGAATCCCACTAAGGGTGAATTCATCCTGTTGACATTCTTCTTTTTCCCCAGAGCTAGGATGACGTCTTTTGTAATGACGTTGGGCCAACTTCCTCCGTCGACCAAGATACGCTTGATGTCCATGTCGTCGATTGTCATGGTTATGACTAAGGCGTCACTATGCGGATATGTTATGTGCGTCTTGTCTTCTGAAGAAAAGCCAATGGCATCTTCTATGCCAACGTCTCCTTGCTGACTGCCTTCAGACTCATGGATCATCAGGGAAGCGTATATTTATCTTTCATATGACGTTTCGCCTCCTGTGCCAAAGCCTCCATCTATCACGTGGATGCCTGGATCTTCTGGGCCGCGCTGTGCGGATGGCACACTGCTTTCTGGCACGGGTGACGTCATAGACTTTTTACGCCGTCCAAGGCGCTTCCTGGTTTTTGACAGATTGGCATTATTGAGAGCGTTGTGATCACTCGTCATGACTATGCGGTATGGTAGATTTTGTTCGAATCACGGAGACGGCGCCAAATGTTGCGTCCGGGCTGAACTGGGCCGAATGAACGCGTCTCTCTGAGTGGGTTGTTCGGGTTTCTGGGCTGTCACCCTTCACCTGGAAGAGGTATTCGCCTTATGCTGATGACGAGTGTTCGGATTTATCGCTGAGTCTCGGAAAAGTCTGTGTCTCAAGAAATGGCGGTCTGGGGACAAGTCTGAGCGTCTGGGCACATCTTACTCCTATTTCTCTTCCTCGCCTTAGCTATGGAGCCCGTTTCCTACAAAAAGGGCCAATACTAGCATGGAGGGGGGTGGTGCTAGTGGAGCCCTCTCCGAAGCTTAAGTCACGATTGGGCTAAAAAGGAGAAAGATGACTCTAGAGAGAGAAAATATTTCTAGAGAGAAGTCAGAGCTCAAAATACCAAAGTTGGGCAAATGAGAGGATGTGTGAAAATGGGTGGCCAATGCCTCCTATTTATAGGCTTCCTTGGGACCGGACCCGGTTTTGAAGCGGTTTGATGACGGTTCAAAAGCAACCGGTAACCTTCATCAATATTGGTAATGCGCGAACTCGACTTCTCTATACGTAACGGTAATCGCGTGATACCCGTAGAGCAATTCTGACCTCGTCGAATTTGGGCAATTCGGCGAGGTCCGGCTTGCCGTGCAACCCGGACGCGCGTACCGCACTTTTGGACCGTTTTGACCCTTAGGAGGCGTTTACTTAAGCCGTAATGTGATTTTCGACGTGTTTACGAGGCCCGGAATATAAATACGAACCCGAATTGGACATATATCCATCAGTAATCACTACGGAAACTTAAACATGGTATGTGCTAGTAATCTCAATTACACAGCGGAAAGTTTACACATACCTTAAGAGTAACCGTAGTCCAAGATCCTTGCTTGAGTGAGTTCGCGATCCTCCGGACGGGGCCCGTAGAGATTCCTGTTAGAGAAGCCCTACGTGGTGCAGCTCCACAGCAAAGCCTCTGATCAATTCTTGGCACGGAGACAGATCTCTAGAGAGTTTGCTCGAAAGCAATTTGGCACACCCTTGGTGACTTGTGAGGTTAGGCCGAAACACTTGGTATGGGAGGAGGGTTTTTCTCTCTAAAACTCTCTTGTGAGGGAATTATGATTAACCCTAAAATTTCCCTAACACCTCTTATTTATAGAAGGAGTAAAGTGGAAAAAAGTCCACTTTACCCTACTATTAGTTTCGGCCGGCCTATGTAATTGGGGATGCCAATTTTTGGCCTCCCATGTCAATTGGGGTTAGGGTCTAGCCCAATTACCCTAATGTGACATTTACCCAAGTTCATTAGGTAAACTATACATATTATGGGCTACCAATTACGGCGCCCATCACCATATGATTACACTCTTCTCCGACGAACGCCATTAGAGGCATTTCTACGACATTTGCTACTAGAGGCTCTTCTCCAACATACACCACTGGAGGCTTTTCCTTGTCGCTCACCACTGGAGGCACGATCGATTGAGCATTTACTTTACAGCACGCCACTAGAGGCTTTACTCTACTACACGCCGCTAGAGGCTTTACTTTACTGCACGCCACTGGAGGCTTTACTTTATGCACCGTCAACGGGGGCACCGCCAACAGGGACACCGCAAACAGGGGCACCGCCGACAGAGGTTTTTCATTTCCGCACCAGTCAAAATAAGCATATGAGTTGACTTGAAGATTTCAAAGCAGAAGAATACATACTCTCTGGCCAAAATCGGTGTTCTCTTGTCTTTAGGCAAACCCCCTCGAACAAGTTCTACGGTGGCATGTTCAAAGAGGTTCAAACTGTAAACACTCGATTTTGACCAGGACGTAACGTCGTTACACATGATGTGTCATTTCAGATATGTCAAGCCACGAAGTTTCCAAGAATTCTTATGTGCATATTAGGATAGTAAATAAATATATTTGTAAAATATTTCGAATATATTTTTCATAATATTTTCGAAATATTTAGAAATATATATGAAATAGTTAATTAGGATAGTAAATAAATATGTTTGTAAAATATTTCGAGTATATTTTTCATAATATTTTCAAAATATTTAGAAATATATCTGTAATATTTTTTTATCTTTAAGATATTTATCTTCAGGTATTATCTATTATTATTTAGGAATAATTATTTGTAAGGTATTTATCCGGTAGAATTATCTTATGAGTTATTTATTTTCTATCATTATCTGTCAATATTTAAGAGATCTTATCTGTAATATAGGTCTAGTTTTACTATAAATAGAGGTCTAGGTGATCATGTAAAAGGGAACACAACATACATCAATTAAAAAAAAAACCTTTGAAATTCGTGTAAAAATATATTTTTTCCTCTTTCCTCTCTCCTCTCTTTCTCTTTGCACCTCTTTCTTTTTTCCGGCAAAACCCCCAGTTTAGCTCCCGTTCGCAGGCCCACTCCTGCCGGAGTCACCACCCTCGCCGCTCAACCGTCTGCCGCGCTTCGCTCCGCCCTTGCCGCTCAGCCTCGTTAAGGCCGCCCGCTACTGCTTGCTAGTGTCCTGCTCGCCGTGTAGGACTGACCCGAGCTCACTGGCGTGACTGACCGAGCCTCACCTATGTTCCCGGCCACCACGCCTTCGTCAGTCACTTCCGGTCTCGCCGGCGCCGTCGTCCTGCTCCGGCCAAGCTCCCGCCGTTATCCATGTCGCTGCTGTGTCGAGGTGAGCCTGTCCCTTATTTTCATTTTTTTTTATTTTAGATGCAGTTTAATTTGTTTAAATCTAGTTAATTTAGACTAATTAAAACATGATTACTCAAATTGTTTTTATGTGAACGTGCTAAGTTATGTTTTGATGTAAATATATTGATAGCACTATTAGGTTTTATTTTGTTTTTTTTATAAAATTAGTTCATAATGGATATTACTTAACAATAAAATTGGCAAATTATGCGAATTGAATACCGAAAGGCCGTAATTAAAAAAAAATTAAAAAAATAAAATAAAAATCGTAACATAACCCCTGAACTCGAATTTCTGATCGTAGATTGATTTAATATCTAAGTTTCTAATTTATTATTTTCTTATGTAATTTAGGATTCTAGTTAGCCTTATAATTAACTAGTGGCAACTCTTTCAAACCCCACGTTTTCAAAACGTATTCGTGCTAGGTCAAATGACAATACTTACAAGTATTTAGGTCTAGCAGAAACTTGGAACCCCCCATCTCCTGGAACCCTCAAAATGAACTGTGACGCCTCATGGATCCACGGGGAGCCTAGGGGAGTCATAGCCGGGGTTGCGCGATCGCATGATGGTAAGGTCATTGATGGTTTTAATATGGCAAGCAATAGACAGGAAGGAACACAACTCGAGCTGCGGGCAATTCAAGTCGGGGTGGAGCTCGCAATCAATCGAGGATGGAATCGTGTCATTTTCGAATCCGACTCAAGATCGGCAATATCATGGTTGAGAGGAGATGAGCAGGCAGGGTGGCAAGAGGAGACGCAGGTCCGTAACATTCGATCTTTGGCAGCCCGAATTCAAACGGTGTCATGGTCCTTCGTAAAGAGGAAAGCAAACGAAAGTGCGAACTGGATAGCAGTACAAATCAGAAAGAGGTCGTGTCTGTTAAATTGGGTACTAGTACCCCGCCCTCTCTTTCATTATTGTTATTTAAGGATCGGGAATATATCCCTCCATGAACTTTGTAGTTTTGACATTCGTTTGAGTAATGCATCCATCTTTGGCGCAAAAAAAAAAATTGTATTTAAGTCACGTTATAAGTATAATAATCTAATACATATTAGATCCGAATATTGTATTAAAATATGGTAATAGAAGCTAGATACAAATAATGTATTAGTTAAGTATGCAGTGAATATATTATATAATACACATCAAACCAAACCTGCCATAAAAGTTATTTTCTTGATGAGGTGGAATCCGACCAGGTGGGAACCATGACTCATCCTTCCAGAATTTGACCATTTACACGTGGACTTCACATGGGTCACGCCAAATGGAGTCGACCCGACAAAGCCTAGAGGGGGTGGCCCACAGTTTTGTGCAACATTAGTGTCTCCTTGTATTTGGAGTATATATAGACGTGGTTGTAGTTTCCATTTAAAATGGGGAAATAAAGCGAGAAACGCAACAACTGCCGCGTTCTCTAGCGTCTCGTTAGGTAGCTAAAAATATGGATCCAAACCATTCATGAATTCCCTATTTCCTATTCCATCCACTGGGATTGCATTTACAACCCCACATTGTTATTTGGCAAACCATGTCACTGTCGCCCACTAAACCAGACCCATACGATACGGATCTTTCCATGTATTATAATGTAACACTATGCTGTTGTGTAAACTATGCCACCCATACAAATATTTTTTTAAGTATCAAATAAGTCTAAACCATAAGCAACAAATCTGATACTTCGAAAATGTGGAAAATAATATGTTTCTTGTTGCTTAAAATGCCAAAGCAAGTCGAAAAAAGTGGAAAAACCAATCAAATTGTTGAGACACTGAATATATCAACAGTGTAAATCTTGGACAATAACCTATAACTGGGACTTATTTTAGGTTCTTAACCTTAAAAGGAAAAAAAAATGTGAATATTTGTAGGCCTAAAACCACGGTCTGAGCCTAAGTTACTTACTTATACATGTCTATTAAAAACGGGTTATGAACTAGTAGTTAACTATAATATTCTAGGGTCATCAATATGGCACTGAAACCATGTGCCCATTTCCATGAAGCTACATCTCTATCAGGCAGATACAAGTTACGTGCTCCATTTTTCTTATTCCTACCTTACTAGATTGATTCTACAAGAGAGCAATGTACCTTTTGTCTCGAAGCTTATAGCAGCTTCCTCATAGGTTTGCTATTCCGTGTATGCGTACTTCCTTCCGTGTCATCCCTATCAATAACCTCCCTCTCCTGCAAAAGGAGATACTTCATGATGCAACACCAGAAAAACCATGTGCCCATTTCCATGCAGCTACATCTCTATCAGCCAAATACTAGTTACATGCTCCATTTATTTTTATTTTTTTGTTTACTGAAGAAAGGTCTAAAAGTGCTCAATTAGAACTAAGAACAGGAACAGAATCATATATAACTACCATCAATTAAATTTTATTGGACACATGACAGGTATAAAGTTCACAATCCAAGAGGCCTGCCCCCCTAGGGCCTAAACTATTCGAAATGCTCTTAATTTCATGAGTTTGCCTCACCTGTAATTTTAGCCTTATTAACCTCATACTTCACCTCCTTATTTAACCACCTTATTTAACCATGTCAGTATTGGCTTGCCCCCTAAATTTGATTCTTGCTTTCCTGAGGAAGGGTAGAACACGGGTTCAGGAAATTCTATAGTTCATGAGGACACAAGTGATAAATGGAATAGAACCACAATAAAAATTTAGTACGCAATTAATTAACAAATCTTCTTTAAACTGCAGAAATCTAGAAAAGGCGACGTCCACGTCACAAGATTCCAAAAGTGCCTAGGCTTTGAAAGACTCACTGTCTATCCATGTCGCGAGAATCTTCTATCTAATGCAATTCTACAAAAGCTTGGGAGCAAAAGACAAGTTATTGGTAACTCTGATTGGTGTACTTATAGCAAGTAATCAACCACTAATATATCTTGAACCAAAGAAATGATATCTGCAGCAGCTGACAAGATAAGACATTTCATCAGAGCAACACTGATCCAGAAACAATTAATGCTGAAAAAAAAATAGGATGAGTAAATAGTTTGTCATTTGACAATTGGATTCAATCCTCATTAGATTCCAAGTAATGAAGGATGGTGGAGTTTACAGTGTTAAGATAGCAGAGAAGAAATACCATCAAGCTGTTTGTTTGATGGTTTACATGTTGATAGAACAGGTGGACCATACAAGGTGCAATTGGTGCATTGGATAATACAAAAAAAAGAAGACAAACAAGGTGAAGAAATCGAACAAGTGAATAAAAAATCAACTACTGCAATTATGAGTATTAATAATAATAAATCAAGATATCTCTATCGGGAAAAGGAAAATTTGACTGGAAGGAAGTCCATTATTGAATAAAGAATGATATCCTCCATAGGGGTGAAACCGGACCGGTCGGACCGGATTTTTGCTTATTTTGGTCGGGTACCTAAATTTCCGGTCCGGTTATTTCCCTAAAAAAAATCCGACCAAAAAACCGTTTGAGAAAAAATAAACCGTCCATTGGTAGTACGGTTTTTTCGGTTCGGTTTTCGGTTTAAACCGAAAATCCAATATTGACAATTACCATTTAAAATTCTCATCATTTTCATGGAAAATACCATATCGAAATGATAAATAACTTCTATCAATATAATTAAATAAATTAAATAATACAAATAGAAAAAATAATATTCATAAGTGACTATTTTACAATTTATATTAACATAGTTAATAAATTATATTAATTAATATCAACAAATATAATATATATTTTATATATTTAATTAACATAACAGTCGGTTCGGTCTCCACGGTCCTCAAAGCTCAAAATCCGAACCGGACCAAAAAACCGAAGTAGAGTAAAAAAGAACCGACCAAAAACCAAACCGCATATTGCGGATTCGGTTTTTTCGGTCCGAACCGGTTCGGTTTCCACCGGTTTTTCGGACCAACCGGATTTTAGTTTCACCCCTAATCCTCTATGTCCAAACCGCGGAAATATAATCTCAATAAACTCCATATATTTAGCAAAAAGATCTTCCTAGCATTATTATCACTCTATGTTTGTCTCCTAAAAATGTTATAAATTCTAATTTTGGCCAACCAAGAAAATGATGATAGGTAAGTAACTAAATATTTCTAGACTTCTTGGCAATATCAACTACGATACTGAATAATATGGATCACGAGAATAACAGCTTGACCCATTCAACAACGTGCTAGAAAGAGTAATTATTGATCAGGAGATTAAGCTTGTGCATGTCAACAAGTTCCTTCAAAGTATAACTTTATTCTGTGATCCTTGTTATAACCATTACTTCTCAAAGTAATTAGAAAGTAGCAAATCATAGGTAGTATGCACATAAAGTGGAATATGAAATGAATTTTCACAAATTCACATACCTCTACAGCTTCCGGTAACCTTCCATGCATGCAGGAAACTAATGCAAAATCACCAGCACGGGGATCTTTGAACCACTCACTTGCTAAACCCATTCGATATTGCATATGAAGTCAAAAAGGCAACTTTGTAAACAATTCCATTCATGATCATAATAATAGAAACTTTCCTTGAAGCTGTCGACATCTATTAGAAAAAGACACTATGAACTTGTAGTTGTACTTCTCCACTTAAGAAATGTCTCTATCATACTCCTATTTCCATCATTGAACACACCTCCATTTATGTCTATATAGTTGACAGAAGTGTTTGAACATCATGCAATAAGAGGCCATAATGAAGGTAAGCCCAAATTCCTCCTGATTTCAATTGACTGTATTCCAAATCTCCAAACCTCATCTTTTTGTTGTCAATCCTTGCAGTTCTTAGGTTGGATGCACCGTAAATTACAGGAGAATAGCATCGATCCACTGAAAGATCTTACGATTGGTATCCTTTCAATCCTGCTTCAATATTATATGCATCAATAAGAAGAACTTTTTTTGTCAGCATAACCAAATATATTTGCCTGTAGTGCTGAAACTGAAAAACTCTTAGTGTTTCCTCAGTATTCTCTTATTCAGCAAAAAATGCAAAATGAAATTGATTTGTCCAAACATTACCGCATAATCAATACCACCATTCTAGAATTACAAAATCCTGTTTGTTTTTTTTTTTATATTGATGCACCAATTTTTTTTTTATTCTCTCCATTCAGGAAACTCGTGTACCTGCTTTTCCACAAAACAGCTTCATGGTGTACAAGAATCCCCCG
Organism: Clarkia xantiana subsp. parviflora; assembly: GCA_036873135.1. NCBI lineage: Eukaryota > Viridiplantae > Streptophyta > Magnoliopsida > Myrtales > Onagraceae > Clarkia > Clarkia xantiana. Next base: position 34,331,745 of record JAPTYO010000008.1, read on the forward strand.
TCAAGCCAAACCTTGGGTTGTCATATGGATCAAAATCAATAAACCTGCAGCGAGAAGAATATGAAACTTCCTTCAACCAAGAGCCTATTACTGAAGCTCCTGAACTTTTCCCTGGATTTCTGACAATTGGAACTCTTGGTATCAGTGAGCCTGGAACACCAACATTTGCAGTTTCTTTGGATGACATAGGTGAGACAATAACAACAGTAACTGCAGATCAACTGAAGCTCATCAACGATGAGCTAGAGAAATTCATTGAGGTTGAATCTGATGAGGAAGGCTTCAACGGAACATCCAGGAATAGTTGTGTCAGCACCATTACGTTTTGTAGCAAGAAAACGGAGGTGCCTCAAGGTGAAGAACAAAGGAACACCCCTATTTGTCCACTCCAAGGATACTTGTTTGGCTCTTCAGTAGAATTGCAAGAGACAAGGACAGAGAAGAAAACTAAAAAGACATCTCTGGCTCAGCTTTTTGAAGAAACAAAACAAACACATGCAGATGGACCACCCTGTGTGGAGAAATATGAGACCCCGGAGGTGACAACAAAGGAAACATATAAATCGTCCAAAGGGGTCATGAAGAAAATTTTGAAAAAGTTGGGTGCTTCTAAAACCCCTCATGATTCATCACCTCCTGAAGCTAATAATTCTGTGTTAGGCAATAAAAGATTCCAAAAGGTTGGTGCTTCAGTAATGAATCTTCACTTCATGAACTTTCTAGGGCTATCGAAACCATTAAAATTATGCATGAAGATGAATTTGACTCTTACTTAATGAATTCATTCCTAAAATTACATCCGATTTTTTTCTTAATCTTTTATTAATATATCTACAAAGCTTTAGAGTGTAGACGCTTATGTAATATACAGCCCTCAGAAACTCTATCTACTGCATGTAGGTCCTTCAAATGTTCCACAGGAAGATACACCCTGAAAATTCAACAGATACAAAAGAGCGTAACAAGGCTAAGGGTTCTAAAAACAGCAATTTCCTCTCTGAAAATAAGTATCAAAATTGGCGTGCAGTAGGTTCAGATGGTGGTGAAAACTTCACTCAAGGGTCTCAGTCAAAAGAAACCACTACCAACTTGAAATATCCCTATCATGATCCGGTTTGCACCAGCTCGGATGAAGGTATAGGGCACTGGATCAGAACAGATGCAGACTGTAAGTATGGAATATTTGCATGACACCATTATGAATTTATTTCTTTCAAGCTCACACTACTGGTTGAACTGCATGACAAGTATGAAAACAACTTTTCTTTTGCGACTTGCTAATCTCATTTCTTATTGTCCATCATCTCTTGGACTTCAACTCTTGAATTAAAGATTTACTCAAACAAAATGATTACATTATAAGGAAACAAAGTTATAAGAGACACCTAAGGCCAGCTTAATGAATGAAGGATATGGTTCAATAATTTCAGCATTATTGTAACATCCATTATTCATTTATTTGAATATTATATCTCAAAAGTATATGAGCAAATAAAGATGGTAGATTCCAAACAGTCGTTCTACAAACTTCTAGGTAGAAACTAATTTCTAGTTGGAATTCAGTCTGGAAGTGCATAATAAATTTAGTATTTAGTACTATGTTAAAGATACATGCCTAAGCATAGAATAATATACATCTACTGTGCCATCGGTTTAAGATTTTATTTGTCTTCAGTATGAAAGGTGGTGCTAGTTTTTAGCCGTACCAAGAGTTGAAATGGTTCTTCACTTTAACCATCCTCTTTATTTGGACCAGTATCTCTCCAAAAAAAACAGGGAACAAACGGGATTAATTGATCAATACAGGAACAGTTGAGAGAGATTGTTGTTTTGTATGCCCAAAAAAATGGACAGATATAAATTTGACAAATGATAAAATGATACTGATTATTGGCATATCAGTGGACAAATATTAAGACAGATATATAAGTTAGACGATAGTATGAACCCACCTATTAACACTTTATCTTAATAATTGTTCTTCATACCATTACAGTTTTGATAGACTTTGACATTTTGGAAAGCTAACCAAGTTACGCACATATTAACCCGTCGCATTTCTCTCCTCTTACTAATTCAGACTTAGTACTGGAGCTGTAAAAAAGAAGCTGCATTGGATCGTGATCTGGATATATACTTACAGCGTGGAGTTCTTATTGTGCTTGCAGTGTTCCTTCAAGGCTTATATGAGTGAATAAATTAAATGTAGTGTGAAAGAAGCTATATGCATTAAGATAAGCTTGTGGGTAATTATGCTCTTTTCAACAGTTCTTCAAACCATTAATGAGTTCCATGTGCTTGAATGATACCAATTTCTATCTTAAAAAGGTATGCATCCAAAGTTTTCTAAGAAAAATTCAACTTATAATATGTAGCTATGTTGGAAATCAAATGACTATAAAGATGTCAACATATATGTAGCTCAATAGAGAATAAAGTCGAAGTGGAAGGTATTGTCAACTCAGTGCTCCAAATACTTGCACTTGCATCCTCCTTGATCAATCGACAAGAGAAGCTTAACACTTTATCAATAAAGTAAACACTGCAAGTCTGCAAGGAGATTTTACTTTGAAGTGGCATGTCAAAACTTGAAAAATTGACAATAACAAAGTCCGACCCAGTAATAAAAAAATCGGTAGAATAAATTTCATAATCCATAAGAGGGAAAATGTGGTATGAAATCAAGCGGAACAGACAGAGTTCAATGGAAAAATTGTTGAAATGCCCTCTAGGGAGACCGGATTTCTAAAAATGCCCTCCCATAGAGGGCATTTGAGAATCTGCCCCGTCTAGCTGATAATACAAGCTGGACGAGCCTAGATGTCAGCGAGCTGGCAGGAATCATCCAGCTGGTGCCAGCTCGCTGACGTCCAGCTGCTTACAGCAGCTGGACCGAGCGGGTCCCGGTCAAAGGGACAGCTCTGTCCCTTTGACTGACTCGGTCCAGCTGCTATTAGCAGCTGGACCGAGCGGGTCCCGGTCGAAGGGACAGCTCTGTCCCTTTGACCGACTGAATGACTCGGTCCAGCTGCTATTAGAAGCTGGACCGAGCGGGTCCCGGTCAAAGGGACAGCTCTGTCCCTTTGACCGACTGAACATCTTGGGAACCAGCTGCTATTAAATTTTTTTTTTTTAATTTATTCTACTATTTCACCTATAAAACTCATACACGACCATTCTTAAAATTTACAATCCTCTCATCTTCTTACATCTTTTTACATCTTTTATTTACAATCTACAATTTCTAGTATTAATGGCTTATCAAGGTGAATCCAGTTCATCCACAAGAAGAAGAATGAGTGTTAGGAACGAAGAAAATGACAACGATATTGTTCTCTATTTGAAGGAGACTCATAGGGCTAATTTTATCTGTTAGGATAAGGTAAATTTTATATTCATATAGATAATTATATTGATAGTAGATTACAATAGATTGTGTAAATAGAGTACATTGCCTATTAATTATGTTATTGATTAGAAAGTAGAGTATTATTTTATATTGAAATTAAATGAAAAACCAAATTAGTGGATTTTATAAATGTGCAATTTAAAAAACTATTCTAATAGTCGAAATTTTAAATTACAATAGATTACGTAAATAGAGTACACTGCTTAATAAATATGTTAGTTGATTCAGAAGTAGATTATTATTTTGTATCGAAATTAAATTAAAAACGAAATTACTGTCATTTTTAAATTCGAAATTTTAAAAAGTATTCTAAAAATCGAAATTTTTAAAATAGAAATTATGTTTTGTTTTTAAATAATGAAAATGTATAATTTATTTAAAAAGTCCTATTTAAAAATATATTATAAGAAAAAATTGGAGTGTTTGAAAATGAAATTTTGTTCAAAAGTTGAGAGTGTTTTTAAAAAATTTGAATTTGTAAATAGAAATTTAAAATACAAATTATTGGTTTTAGAAATTGAAATTTTATTTTAAAATTCGAAATTTTATTGAATTAAAAACATCTATTCTAAAATTAAAAATTATAAAAATAGAAATTAAGCTTTGTTTTTAATTAGAAAATATCATATTTTTGTTTATAAATTTCGAATTTAAAAAATTAATTAATTTTTTTTATTGTCGAAATTAACTGCGAAATTTTTTATGTTTTCAAATGTCGAAATTATTTTAGAATTTAGTTAAACAAGAAATACCTTTCAAATAAAAAGAAACAACTTATTTATAAATTGAATATTTATAAGACCGTTTTGAAGAAACTGAATATTTATAATAAATAAGACCGTTTTTGAAGAAATTGAATATTTATAAATTTAGAAGAGTTTTTAAAAATTGGACAAATTATATATTGAACTAATAATGAATAAATTCATGTCGAAAGGTAGGCAACGAAGTGTCAGACAGCTACTTTAGATGTGGAAAACTATGGCCGTTAGACCCCCGAACTGAGGGCTTCGTCGACCAGGCAGGCTTCCTGCATGCAGCAAGGACGAGTCGTCTTGAGGTAGATACTGGTCTGATGCATGCATTAGCGGAGAGGTGGCGACCTGAAACCCACAGTTTTCATCTTCCCACAGGTGAGCTGACAGTTACCTTGAGAGATGTGCCGATGATCTTAGGGTTGAAGATCGATGGTCCGCCGATATCAGACCAGTACATGGGAGGAGAAGCACTTGGCTTAGATGTTGACCCTACCACATATTGGAAGACTCATACTCTGGACATTTTCCAGAATATGTTTGGAGTACGACCCAACAGTGAGAACTTATGCAAAGGGACAACTGATATATGTATTTCATGGTTGAAGAAGCATATCTTGAAGAAACCTAATGATGATGCATGGAGAACAAACAGTAATGTAGTAGCCGAGAGAAGAGCAAAGGCATATATATTGTGCCTCTTAGGTTCAGTGCTATTCGCAGACTCCAACAATTATTTAGTGCCGCTGCAATATTTAAACTTCATATATGATTTGGATGAGTGAAGTCAGTACAGTTGGGGTTCTGCTGTATTGAGCCACTTATACAGGGGTCTGTAAAGGTGGACAAGAAATAAAAAAGCTGTCATCATCAGCGGATGCGGCGTGCTCCTACAGGTATTGAAAATGCATTGTTAATATTATTTCTAAACTACATTATGTAATTTCATTTTTCTCCAATATAGGTGTGGTGTTGGATGCACCTCTCGCTTGGTAGACCCACGTGTTTAGACCCAACTGTGTTGGGTCAAACAGTCAGTTGTTGGTGGAGTGGGCATAAGACTTCGAAGAAGGGCGCTATAACTCGTACTAGATGGTTTTACAGGAATCACCTGAAAACACAGTGAAATATTCGATCGTTATAATGCCACATATTTTATGGTTAATTTATTCATTCTAAAATACAGGTTACTTGGAACCCATGGATGGAAGAAGTTTTATCAATGATGCCACCAATTGCCCTGGAAGGTTGGGACTTGGCCAACATACAACTACCTCTTATCCACTTTAACTGTGTGGAATTTCAACTGCCAAATCGAGTGTACAGGCAGTTAGGCTTTAGTTATTGTATCCTCGAGGGTATGCCTGAGCGTGTGGAATGGGATACTCTACACCGTAGCGACCAATGGACGAAGATATGAATACCGCCGTGGGATGTTGTCCATCAGCGGTACATAGTGATGTGGAACTCCCCCAATATTCGTGAGATTTATCCTATTCCCCAACCTGTTGCAGTGAGTCGGAGAGCTTATTTAACGTGGTTCCGTAGTATAACCGTTGATTTAGTTTTCGAAAATCCGGAAGTACAAGAAGAGGGAGAAGAAGTTGAAGCACAACGGCCGTTACAAGTTCGCCCTTCGCGGGGATATTATGTTGAACACGGTGAGATAATACGATACATGGTAAGACAACTGACATATAGTTTATAAGTATACACTTAATTCATCGGAATGACCACTATTACGTTTTGAATAGGCCCGTGGATACGCTCAAGTCTATAAGCAGGCAAGAAAATTGTTACACGACAACGGCCCTCCTAGGAAGCGATACAAAAAATTGATGGACATCGCGACCGACGGCTTGAAGGTTTCTGGGCAACATGACATCATCCATCTAATTGAAGATGGAGAGATGTCTGAATGTAGAATTGAGGATGATGAGCATGATGCACATGTAATGGATATACCTGATACTCATCCTCCACTGGATACTCAGCTGTCACAGCTAAGAACCGGAAAAGCTGAGTCATCTCAACCAACTCTTGGGCAGTTCCCACCTCCTACGGGATATTTCACCCATTATTATCAACCTCCGGGTGGGGGGTACTATTGAGTAGTATTTGTTATTTTTGTTAGAATTTTATTTGTTATGTTGGTATCAACTTGAATTGTTTGGTTTTCTATAATATTATTTGTTTTTACAATATTATCCGCATCTATTTGTTATGTTTACAATATTTATTGTCTTTCCATATCCGCATAAAAAACTACATTACACATACAAACAACAACATTACACATAAGACAAACTACATTACACATACAAACAACATTACACATAAAGAAAAACTACATTACAAATAAGAGAAACAACATTACACATAAGAAAAACTACATTACACATAAGAAAAACTACATTACACATAAGACAAACTACATTACACATAAAAGAAAAAAAAACTACATTACAGTACGCATTTTGATGCATGATCATTCAGCAGGTGGTTTGACTTGGCGTTGTGGACAATTTCTCCTATTATGTCCTTCTTGTCTACAAAGACCGCATTTTTTCTTCCTTCCGGGTTCGGGCTCGTCTATCTCGTTAGTCAACCTCTTATTTTTACTACCTTTTTTGGAGATCAACATTGCCGGATCACATACAACGGTAGGGCCCGTCCAGTATGGAGATTCATCAGCGTCGGGAATTGGATTAAAAGGATAAGAATACGTAAGCCTGTAATTTTCTATCCTGAAATGATGATCCACTCCTTCGACATACGTTGTATTGGCCGCACTATAAGCACACATGGCGTGTCTGCAAGGTCGGTGATTCAACGTCCACTCTCCGCAGTTACATTCATGCCTGATTAGATTTACAGTTTTAGTTGAAACATACGGAGAAAGAACCCAATACTTTATGCCGTTCTGGTATGTTTGCGCACTGAACTTCTTGGAATCCTCCTCAGATTTATCTAGAAATTTTCTCACATTCTCAAGAAAATAATGTCCTTGCGCAATTTGCCCTTCAACTTTCTTCGTCCGGTCCACCCAATATGTATTCATTCTTCGGAATGACATAAGAAGGATTGCTGTAATAGGTCTGGACCGTGCATCCTTCAACACGTTGTTGAAACACTCAGACTGATTCGTCGTCATGTTCCCGTATCTCCAACCCTCATCATGCGAGAGAGACCACACGCTGAAGTCATCACCACAGCTGTCCAGGAACGGTTTGTACTTGCCGTTATCGACTTTGTACCATTTGGCATAATCATCCAGAAACTTCTCCTTGGAAGGTGTCCAAATCATATTGCCGAATAGCCGCTTCAAACTAGCGTCCTTGAACCTGGCGTTGAAGTTGCCCAACAAATGACGAGCACAATAACGGTGGACAGCTTGGTCGTCTTGCAAATACACCTGTCTGACAGCCTTCAATATACTAATGTGACGATCAGATGTGATGCATACCTTCCGTTCATCCTTCGTCACATAGTCACGTAGTTGCTGCAGAAACCATGTCCACGTCTCGTCGCGCTCTTTTTCACATAAGCAGAACGCCAACGGTACGATTTGATTGTTAGCATCGTATGCCACGGCCACAAGAAGTGTTCCAGTGTACTTGCCGTATAAATTTGTTCCGTCGATGCTAATTAATGGTCGACAGTGTGCAAATCCTTGTACGAAGGTCTGAAAGCCCAGGACCACTTGTCGAATGTCGCAGACCCGTCAGTTTGATTTGGCGACATTTTCAGTTCATACCGGTACACTGTCCCGGGATTGTAATGCGCAATTGCAACCATTAAAGGTGGAAACCTTTGGAATGCTACCTCGTGAGTTCCGTAAATTCTTTCAATTTCCTTGCATTTGGCGTACCACGCCTTCATGTAGCTTGGCCACTCATTGAATGCCTTTTTCACAACTTGGCGCAAATCAAGAATCGTTATGCCGTTGTTATTTCGAACATTAGCATAAATCTCTCGTTCAATTAGGCGTGTATCAAGTTGCCTGTTACGGGTGATGGTTTTAGGGTGCACGCATGAATGTGGAGGGCCCACACTCACGATTTTCCACGGACCAAACTTGAGCTTCGAACAACTCAGTCTGTACGAACAAGAATTTTGGATGCATACGTAGACGCACCGCTTAGTGTCAGATTTTGAAGTTTTCACTTCTCGCCCATGCTTGATGTGCCACCTTTTCACCGCCTCTTGAAATTCATCCTTATCTTCATACAGTTTATCAACTTGAAAATCGTTCGCATCGGACGATGATGATCCCTCGTGGCCATTCCAATCCGGGCAGTCCAATCCTGATTGCCAGGAACTGGATGTCCAGTCCTCAGGATAGTCATACTCCTTCCACCTTATACGGTTCTCCACAAGCAGAGGATGCTCATCTTCAACGTAAAGGGGCGGGACTAGCTCATCCTCCTCTCCTCGCACAACGTCTTCTTCTTGATTGATAGGTGGGGCTGGGACATCGTCATCACCATCTTCTTGACCTCCCACATTGCTACATTCTCCTTCCTGGATGTCGTTGATGCAATGTCCACTCAGAACTTCGTTGCTGTAATCTACTTCATGCCCAGTATTGCTGCATTCTCCATATGTGGGATCTCCTCCCAATAATACTAGTTGTAACATCTCATCCACCGGGACATATCCACCATCCTCTTCTACATCATCATCTGATCCATACCGGGGCGTGACAATGATCTCCACCGGTGATTGACAGGTGGCCAAAATACCAGCCCATTTTTCGAATGATGTGATTGGATTCCACCCACCTGGCCGTAAAACAATCCCAAGAAGAGGCTTTTTGATTCCGCATAATCTCATTGCTTGAATTTTTGCATCGCGAAATTCAATGTCGCGATAACATGCTAGTTCGGTGTATTTACCGCCGTGTATATGAATGTGGACATTAAAAACTACCTCGACCTCATATCGAAACAAATGTGAATCATAGTCCTATTTACAAAATATAAATCGCATTAGAATTTGCGTTTTAGGGGGGGGGGGGGGGTAGAACACCATTCGGTGATATAAACATTAAATTTCAAAATTACTAGAGTTAATTTAAACAAATCACACAATGTTTATTACATTATAAACACGCAAACTTTCGATTTTCATTGAATTTGGAGTTGTAAATAAATGGCAATCGTAACTCAAAGTTCATACGATAAACGACGTTTTTTTATCACTTTAACAAATTTCTATATATTTTAACCGAACTTCAAATTAGGCCCCCGTTTTAGGTATTGAATTTTAATAATACGTGACAATCCGAAAAAAAAAAATTAGATTTTTTTGAACATTTTCTAAAAATATGAGATTTGCTCCAAAATTGCGTTTTAGGGGGGGTAGAACACCATTCGGTGATATAAACATTAAATTTCGAAATTACTAGAATAAATTTAAACAAATCACACGTTGTTTATTACATTATAAACACGCAAAATTTCGATTTTCATTGAATTTGGAGTTGTAAATAAATGGCAATCGTAACTCAAAGTTCATACGATAATCGACGTTTTTCTATCACTTTAACAAATTTCTATATATTTTAACCGGACTTCAAATTAGGCCCCCGTTTTAGGTATTGGATTTTAATAATACGTGACAATCCGAAATAAAAAAATTAGATTTTTTTGAATATTTTCTAAAAATATGAGATTTGCTCCAAAATTGCGTTTTAGGAGGGGTAGAACACCATTCGGTGATATAAACATTAAATTTCGAAATTACTAGAATAAATCTAAAAAAATAACACATTGTTTATTACATTATAAACACGCAAACTTTCGATTTTCATTGAATTTAGAGTTGTAAATAAATGGCAATCGTAACTCAAAGTTCATACGATAATCGACGTTTTTCTATCACTTTAAAAAATTTCTATATATTTTAACCGGACTTCAAATTAGGCCCCCGTTTTAGGTATTGGATTTTAATAATACGTGACAATCCGAAAAAAAAAATTAGATTTTTTTGAACATTTTCTAAAAATATGAGATTTGCTCCAAAATTGCGTTTTAGGAGGGGTAGAACACCATTTGGTGATATAAACATTAAATTTCGAAATTACTAGAATAAATTTAAACAAATCACACATTGTTTATTACATTATAAACACGCAAACTTTCGATTTTCATTGAATTTGGAGTTGTAAAAAAATGGCAATCGAAACTCAAAGTACGATAATCGACGTTTTCTATCACTTTAACAAATTTCTATATATTTTAACCGGACTTTAAATTAGGCCCCCATTTTAGGTATTGGATTTTAATAATAGGTGACAATCCGAAAAAAAAAAATTATATTTCTTTGAACATTTTCTAAAAATATGAGATTTGCTCCAAAATTGCGTTTTAGAGAACACCATTCGGTGATATAAACATTAAATTTCAAAATTACTAGAATAAATTTAAACAAATCACACATTGTTTATTACATTATAAACACGCAAACTTTCGATTTTCATTGAATTTTGAGTTGTAAATAAATGACAATCGTAACTCAAAGTTCATACGATAATCGACGTTTTTCTATCACTTTAACAAATTTCTATATATTTTAACCGGACTTCAAATTAGGCCCCCGTTTTAGTTATTGGATTTTAATAATACGTGACAATCCGAAAAAAAAAATTAGATTTTTCGAATAATTTCTAAAAATATGAGATTTGCTCCAAAATTGCGTTTTAGGAGGGGTAGAACACCATTCGGTGATATAAACATTAAATTTCGAAATTACTAGAATAAATTTAAAAATAAAACATTGTTTATTACATTATAAACACGCAAACTTTCGATTTTCATTGAATTTAGAGTTGTAAATAAATGGCAATCGTAACTCAAAGTTCATACGATAATCGACGTTTTTCTATCACTTTAAAAATTTCTATATATTTTAACCGGACTTCAAATTAGGCCCCCGTTTTAGGTATTGGATTTTAATAATACGTGACAATCCGAAAAAAATTAGATTTTTTTGAACATTTTCTAAAAATATGAGATTTGCTCCAAAATTGCGTTTTAGGAGGGGTAGAACACCATTTGGTGATATAAACATTAAATTTCGAAATTACTAGAATAAATTTAAACAAATCACACATTGTTTATTACATTATAAACACGCAAACTTTCGATTTTCATTGAATTTGGAGTTGTAAATAAATATCAATCGAAACTCAAAGTACGATAATCGACGTTTTCTATCACTTTAACAAATTTCTATATATTTTAACCGGACTTCAAATTAGGCCCCCATTTTAGGTATTGGATTTTAATAATAGGTGACAATCCGAAAAAAAAAATTAGATTTTTTTTGAACATTTTCTAAAAATATGAGATTTGCTCCAAAATTGCGTTTTAGAGAACACCATTAGGTGATATAAACATTAAATTTCGAAATTACTAGAATAAATTTAAACAAATCACACATTGTTTATTACATTATAAACACGCAAACTTTCGATTTTCATTGAATTTTGAGTTGTAAATAAATGACAATCGTAACTCAAAGTTCATACGATAATCGACGTTTTTCTATCACTTGAACAAATTTCTATATATTTTAACCGGACTTCAAATTAGGCCCCCGTTTTAGGTATTGGATTTTAATAATACGTGACAATCCGAAAAAAAAAATTAGATTTTTTGAATATTTTCTAAAAATATGAGATTTGCTCCAAAATTGCGTTTTAGGAGGGGTAGAACACCATTCGGTGATATAAACATTAAATTTCGAAATTACTAGAATAAATTTAAAAAAAATAACACATTGTTTATTACATTATAAACACGCAAACTTTCGATTTTCATTGAATTTGGAGTTGTAAATAAATGGCAATCGTAACTCAAAGTTCATACGATAATCGACGTTTTTCTATCACTTTAAAAATTTCTATATATTTTAACCGGACTTCAAATTAGGCCCCCGTTTTAGGTATTGGATTTTAATAATACGTGACAATCCGAAAAAAAATTAGATTTTTTTGAACATTTTCTAAAAATATGAGATTTGCTCCAAAATTGCGTTTTAGGAGGGGTAGAACACCATTTGGTGATATAAACATTAAATTTCGAAATTACTAGAATAAATTTAAACAAATCACACATTGTTTATTACATTATAAACACGCAAACTTTCGATTTTCATTGAATTTGGAGTTGTAAATAAATATCAATCGAAACTCAAAGTACGATAATCGACGTTTTCTATCACTTTAACAAATTTCTATATATTTTAACCGGACTTCAAATTAGGCCCCCGTTTTAGGTATTGGATTTTAATAATAGGTGACAATACGAAAAAAAAAATTAGATTTTTTTTTTAACATTTTCTAAAAATATGAGATTTGCTCCAAAATTGCGTTTAGAGAACACCATTCGGTGATATAAACATTAAATTTCGAAATTACTAGAATAAATTTTAAAAAATCACACATTGTTTATTACATTATAAACACGCAAACTTTCGATTTTCATTGAATTTGGAGTTGTAAATAAATGACAATCGTAACTCAAAGTTCATACGATAATCGACGTTTTTCTATCACTTTAACAAATTTCTATATATTTTAACCGGACTTCAAATTAGGCCCCCGTTTTAGGTATTGGATTTTAATAATACGTGACAATCCGAAAAAAAAATAGATTTTTTTGAACATTTTCTAAAAATATGAGATTTGCTCCAAAATTGCGTTTTAGGGGGGGTAGAACACCATTCGGTGATATAAAAAGCACACATTGTTTATTACATTATAAACACGCAAACTTTCGATTTTCATTGAATTTGGAGTTGTAAATAAATGGCAATCGTAACTCAAAGTTCATACGATAATCGACGTTTTTCTATCACTTTAACAAATTTCTATATATTTTAACCGGACTTCAAATTAGACCCCGTTTTAGGTATTGGATTTTAATAATACGTGACAATCCGAAAAAAAAAATTAGATTTTTTTGAACATTTTCTAAAAAAATGAGATTTGCTCCTAAATTGCGTTTTAGGGGGGGTAGAACACCATTCGGTGATATAAACATTGAATTTCGAAATTACTAGAATAATTTTAAACAAATCACACATTGTTTTCATTGAATTTGGAGTCGTAAATAAACAACAGTATGTTAATATGAATATTTTTACATTTTTTAATAATAAACTAAAAGTATGGTACCTTACTTTCGAAATAATATTTTAGATAGTATTTCACGTACTATAACAACTTGAAGTATGTTAATTACATAATATATGGTACTTTATTTGAACTAAAATACATATTGGTATTTTGATTACTCGCATAATAGTTGTATTATATACATGCATCATACTTTCTACTATTATATAATACGAAAACTTTGTACAAACATAATAGTATGTTACCGTACTTTCGAAGAACAAATTCAGATATATCTCCACGTACTCGAACTTAGAATTCCTGCAATTTTACCAAAATACATATAATGTATCATCACAACAAGATATAATAATTATAAATAAGCTAAATTTTATATACATGCAATACGTTACCTTAGTTTGAGACAATAAACTTACAAAATGTAATTTCGACAGGGACTCGCTCGGTCCAGCTGCTAATAGCAGCTGGACCGAGTCAGTCAAAGGGACAGAGCTGTCCCTTTGACTGGGACCCGCTCGGTCCAGCTGCTGTAAGCAGCTGGACGTCAGCGAGCTGGCACCAGCTGGATGATTCCTGCCAGCTTGCTGACATCTGGGCCCGTCCAGCTTGTATTATCAGCTGGACGGGGCAGATTCACAAATGCCTTCTATGGGAAGGCATTTTTAGAAATCCGGTCTCCCTAGAGGGCATTTCAACAATTTTTCCGAGTTCAATCATCAAACACATTGCATGCAACTACAATGTACTGTGCCATTGCTAAAACTGTTGCACTTGTTATATACAAACACAGAGTAGAATACTGAAAGAAAGTATAAATTAAATTCATTAAAGAAGCAGACACTTCACTTCAATGCAATACAATACAATACAACTAACCACATGATACCTCCTGAAGTAACCGAGGCTGAATGAGCGTCGTGATTTAAGCTAGAAACTTCACTTGAATGCACGACAACTAATCTCGGGATATCTCCTGAACTACCGAGGTTGAAGGAGCGCCCTGATTTCATGTTTCTCGCGGCCAATTGAGCGTGCAGATCGACTTAGGATGGCAACGGGTCTTGGGGCCCCGCTGACCCGTGGGGCCCCAACCCGGTTTTGACCCGAGGACCCGTCGACCCGCGGGTCACAGGTCGGGTTCGGGGCGGGGCGGACCCGGGGGCGGGTCGGGTCCGGGTCTAGGGGCACGGGGCCCCGTTGACCCGCCCCGAAATGCCTATATATATATATTTTTTACTTTTTTTTAAATGTTAATATAATTTAATATTTACTAAAAAATATGGTTAATATAGTACCTATATAAATAACATGGACCAAATTATAAATAGATGTATATTTAGATTATTAGGATTTGTTAATTTGGATTATGTGTTCGGATTTGAATTTGTATTTGGTGATGAATTTGATGTGTTTGTATTTGATTGATGTTAGATTTATGGTTTGAATTTATATATAATGTAATATTTTGGCAAAAAAATTTGTATTTAATATTGAGAAGTGAAAAAAAAAAAAATGTTCACGGCGGGTAGGGTCGGGGCCCCGCGGATCGACCCGCGGGATTTTTGACCCGCCCCGACCCGCCCCGGGAGGTACACTTACCCAGGTCCGGGTCAGCCAGGCTGACCCGCGGGGCGGGTCCGGGGCTGCAAAAACCCGCCCCAACCCGCCCCGTTGCCATCCCTAGTCATGGACTCTGATCCGAGATTGTCGACTCATTTGTGGGCCGGAGAAAATGATGAACCGTCCGGTTCTAAATTAGTTTGAGTAGATTGCAGATTCACAATTAAGTAGATCCAGTCAATTCTACTTAACAATATGCAATCCCAAATCAAGGAACCAACAAGCAAGAACAATTCGCAGCTACCCAATCAAGTAGATCCAATCAATTCTACTCAACCCAATCTTAAACAGCTGCAAAATCAAAAGATCTAGTCTCAAAACTTACACTGAACAAGAATGAAGTATCAAATGAAGAATCCAAGCAGGAAATCCACAGATCTTGAAGATGAGAGCAAAGGAATCATGATATCTTCTTCTTCAACAAAACGACACAAAATCCAATTAGATCTTCAAGAACCAACTCAAAAATGTAGACACAATGGTAAATACGAAAATAAAAAGAGCAACAAGGATCAAAAGCTCTGATACCAAAATGATTTATATTCGGCGGAACCATGGAGAGTAGGAGGATAGCAAAGCTTTCAATATACTAAACATAATGGAAACCTTACTGATTACAACATGGGAGATTCCTTTATATAGGAATTCTCAAGGACTAGAATGGAAACCCTACAAACATTAGGGACTAAAATGTAAACCTCCAAAGATAGAGGAAAAACATATGACATAGCCTAAACACAAGGACTAACACATACTAACACAAATCTATACTAAATCAAGGCAACAGTGCAAGCATTGTGTGTGCACCATGTATATATGTCAATAATATGATACGAAAAAACATAACCATAATAGTTATGATTATGGTATGAGTGAAAAAATATGATATAATTATGGTATTAGCGGTAAACTTACCATACCCTCATAATCGTCACCCTACGTTGATGGGCTCAAGCAAGAGCTCAACTGCGTGAAGAGGATGCGAGGGGGCAGCCGTGGGGCAGTATGGTCAACGCCTCGATGTTCCAAGACCCAAGCCATTTAAGGGGTCTAGGGTGGCAAACGATGTGGACAACTTCTTGTTCGCTTTGGTGGATTACTTTCAAGCAATGGGGGTAGTGGAGGACTCGGCGCGCATAGGTATGGTTTCCTATTATTTGCAGGACAATGCCTTGGTTTGGTCGCGTAGGAAGCGCGATAGCCGAGGAGGGGAGCAAATCTGCACATGGGATCAGTTCACCGCTGCATTTCGTGCGCAATTCTACCCGGAGTATGCAGAGAATGAGGCACATGGGCTGCTTCATTGATTGGAGCACAAGGGGAATCTTTGGGAATATGTCAACCAATTCTTAATCAAGCTAGATACCCCACATAATCAAGCACTTCATGACAAAAGGTTCAGAATTAGATGATTCGTAATTAAGAAAATCAGCCGGTTCACCAAGCCACTGAGACACGAAATTTATATGAGCTAAATTAGGGCTAAACACCTAAACTAGACGCAACCGAACACGACGAGCAAACGGGCAATGCCGCAAGGACTAGTCCCATGTTTCAACTCTTGAGCCACATAAAGGGCAAGATGGTATCTGACGATGGAGGTTATCCTGCAACGGTAGACCTCCACTCAATCCTTCCAGAGGAACATCTGTATATTTGGAAGTAGTCGTGTAGACCACAGCTTGTTCCAGAAAGATGGACTAGCAATCCTTGAAGAAGAAGCACCTGATAGACATCCGTGACTCTCTTCGATGAGAAGAGAGTTAATAAAGTGGTATCCAGACGTAATCGAATAAACACCTAACGTTGTATCATTCCAAATATAGCGATCATGTGTGTTAGGTTCTAAGTCTCAAGTCAACGGGCGGTCGACCTAAGCCTTATTCCTCACTGGAGAAATTGCGGGTTCGGTTCTTCTAAGCCTTGTCGTCCTGATCCGTATCTTTCTGTCTTTTGCCTTCTCTTCTCCTCGTGCCCTGCAAGAGGGGCAATACCAAGCACGGAGGGGGGGGGGGTGTGGTGCTTGATGTACCCTCTCTGATGCCTAAGTCAGTATAATACTTTTAGAGAGATAAAGCTAGTGAGATGTCAGAGCTAAATTGTATACTTAGCCAAGATGATCAAATGAATGGTGGAAAGGTTGTATTTATAGGCAACAGTGTCATTAAGGTGGCTTAATGACATCGTTAACCTTTAAACACAATTAATTAGCCCTTAATCTCGTAATTAAGACCTTAAAGCACGGAGAGGTTGGCGGAAATAAACTGAGTATCGGAGTCCGGAAATGGTGTCGGGGCCCTTGGGGGGGGGGGGGGGGAGAAAATCCGACCCCCAAGGGTAGGGGTTGGGTGTGGTCACCCAACCCCTCCCTAGGGGAGATAGGGTTGGCCAACCCTATCTCCCCTAGGGGAGATCGGGTGTGGCCACCCGACCTCACCTATGTGAGTCTGCCTCGGTCCGGACGAGTATTTTGGCCTCGTCCGGACCGTTGGCGTTTTCGCGGGGTGTTTGGGTCGAAGTTTCGATTTATAATCATTGACGGGGTGATTAAAATAAAACGATTCGGAAGTCAACGGGTTCAAATTGGGCGTATATCCATCACATGCCCCCGAGTCAACCAATGGCCTGACCCTTGATTGACTCTATTTTAGGATGGTATGACACGCGCAATTTGAAGCCGGGATTTTACCTTTTGTCGGAATCCTTACTTACCCATGGATGTGTGTCTCTGACTCTGCCCCCTGTCTTATAAGATAGAGGGATTGCAAATGTTATAATAGCACGGACACGTGTCCAAGCACGTGTCCGTCTGAGATGGAAATAATAAATCTATCCCCGCCATGGGCGTATACTTGAAAAATATACGCTCGCGTGGGGATGCAATATGAATACAGCTAAACGGGTCCATGCTTCAATTTCATGCCGGGATAAGTCTAAGTGGAGAAAATTTTTAATTTTGGTCTAAAATTTTTCTAAGTATGGGATACTTAAAAATAAACCCATGGGATGTTAACTTGAGTGGAAATATGCCTAACCATAGTCTAAGGGGGGTAAAGATGATAGTTTTCCCTTTAACCTTTAGATCTCTTCTAATTTTAAATGGAGGGTTGTGATTATGTCACTTTAAAAAACCCTACACCTTTTCAAATATATAGAGGAGTAAAGAAATTACCTCACTTAGCCACCATTGTCATCTTTTTCATTTTTCCTCACACTTGGAGACCAAGGGAGGAATTCTTGCACACCAAGGGAGAGGGGCCGGCCAAAATTCTGGTGGGGGACCAGGAATTCCGACCAGCACGGAAACGGCGGCACGGTCCTAGGGCGACGGCGGAAGCTCCCGGCGGCAGCTGATCGGGACAACGACCCAGCTAGCGGCGGCGCGGAGGGCGGCTGAGGCGGCGGAGACTGCGATCTGCGACGGCGAGGGCTCCTGCGACTCCGGCGGACGGCCACGGCGGCGGGGCAGGCGGGACCAGGCGTAGCTCGGCTCCGGCGACGACGAAATCGAGTTTCCGGCGAGGGGCTGGTTCCGGTCAACATCGAAGCTCGATTTCCGGACCCGTTTACCAAATCGGGTCGGGTTTTCCAAAGGTCCAATCTTTTCCTTTTCGTTACCGTGTAAAATGTTGATTTTTGAATTGCCGATATTCGATTGCCGATGCTTGATTGAATATGTGATTGCCGTAGATAACCGCCGATTTGGGGAAAAATTTCTTGGCCGGTCGTCCGGAGATAGTGTTTTGTCCGTTTAAACTATTCCCGTTTGAATTTGACGTTGGGGCGCCATTTGTGTGTTGATTCCCATTGGGGGGCGTAATCGTAATTTTATCCGGGAATTGATTTTCGGTTTGAGCAAAATCGTCCGATTTCATCGTTGGGGTGTCCTTGGCGCGTGTTTGTTACCTTTGTTGGATGCCTTTGGATTTTTGTTCGTTGTTTGTCGGATGCCGGGGTATGCTCGGTCTTTCCGGAAGTTTTCTTGTTTTGACATCTGTCATGCCGTGGCAGGTACTGTATTCGTGGTGGTGTCCCCGTATGCAGACTCTGCAAAGGCGTTACATCCTTCGAAGGATGAGTAAGTTTCTCTTTCTTTCTATTCGCCGCATTGCTTTCTTTCCTTCCCTTAGTTTGGTGTCGAATTCTAAGCCATACACTGAGCCGAGGTGTTAGTCGGAGCCTGATTCAAGCTTGGAATTTCTCACTGCCTTTGATTTAGGTCTCGCTTCTTTGTCAGAGAACTACCTGACTAGGTCTGACTATAACGAGCATGTTACTTTAGGTGACATTTGCCCCTTAGATGAGCCTTTATATCCATTCCTCCCTTCTTTGGAGAATACCCGCCAGACAGTGACAGAGCCCCCTAGGGGGAAGGTTGTTGTTTATCCTTCCCAGATTCGATTTGGATTGCGGCTGCCTTATTGCGATGATCTTGTAGAATTGAGTAGGTTCTTTAGGATCTCCCCTGTGAACCTTGCCCCTAGTGCTATCCGCGTCTGGGTGGGCTTCCGGGTGTTATGCCACTGGTACTCCTGGAAGTATTCACTGGTCTTGTTCCGTTGCTTCTATCGATTCCAGTATCAGAGGAAGGTAGGCTTCGCGAGTTTTGTAACTCGCCATCCACCCCTCAAAGATTCCTGATTTGCTGATTTCGGGTTGAGCGGGGTTGAGTGGGATACTTCTCTTCGTTTCGTGGCCAGGAGCGATAACTCGGCGAGCCACTGGGCCAAACATTATTTCTTCATTACGGATCGATGTGTTACCTGGCCGGTTTTGAATGAGGATCGGTCAGACGGCTGGCCTGCCTTTGGGGAGTTCTCTTATGTGGACTTAGAGACTATGAAGACCATCTATGAGAGCAACAGGACCCAGTCATACTGCCCCGTGTCCTTGGTGACCGAGACAGATCTTTATGAGGCAGGGATTAGTTTGACTCTTGACTCCGGGGGTTCGGTATGTTACTTAGTCTTCTCATCTACATTTACTTTCTGCTCTTCCCTTGTAGGTTGGTTTCACGGGAAAACGTATAACGTGCAGGCAGCTCCGGTCGATCTGAAGAGGAGGGCTCCCTCCAGCTCTACTCCAAAGAAGTCCCCTATGCTTGGGAAGACCGCTGGGGCCTCTGGTATGCTTCCTTCTCTTTTCCTCTTATGGTATACTTGTGTTTTTTCTTACACTGTTTTCCTTGTATTGTTAGGGCACTCTCCTTTGGTGACTGAGAGAGTTGTCTCCGTGGGCAAGGGCTCTGGACCTTCTAAGTCCAAGTCGCGGAGGTCCGATTCTGAGGCCGGGGCCTCGGCTGTCAAGAAGAAGAAAGCTGCAGATCCTCCTCCACCTGGTGTTCGTCCCCCGACCCTGTCTCGCGACAAAGAGATAGTGGTCGAAGAGGCGCCTTCCCGAGCTGATAAAGGGAAGCGACCTATTGGTGATGGTGGAGTGGTCACTGGTTCTCCATCCCCTGCCCCCCAGCCGAGGGCACGGTCGTCGGGTTCGATCTTCTCCATGTCACTGATGCTTCTATGTTTGTATTTTTCTTTATCTTGCTTTGTTTGTATAGGTGGGCCTCCAGCTTTGAGTCGGAAGGATTTCACGCGCCTTACTGACGAGGATATCGTTGGGTCTGAGTGGACTCCTTTTTCTGGGTTGAAGGAGTTCCACCTTGATAGCGGGTCTTCCTTGCGTACTCCGGAGGTTGGTATCCGTGTGCTTCGCGATGCCATTCCTCCTGGTGATCGTGCTGCTTAGCCTAAATCTCCTAGGGAGACCCGGCGTTTAGTTCAGGGTGTATTATCCCGTTATGTGCCTGTGAGTGGTGTCTCGCTTCCCCCTTTTTACTTTCATGTGGTTGCTTTTCCAGTTACTCATCTCTTGTTAAATTTTCAGGATATGTCTGACATGGTGAACATGTCATCCCTTGTGCTTGAGCTATCCGATGAGAAGAAGGCTCTTGAGGATAGCCAGGTATCCCTGAAGGCGGAGCTTGCCACTGCCACTGAGAAGGCACGCCTGTCCGATCTGAAGATGCAGGAGCTCAGGGACCAAGTGTGTTTACTTGAGACTACCGTAGGTAGCTTACGCCGGGAGGCTGAGGTCGCATCTTCACTCCATTCTGAGGAGTTGAGGAAACTTGAGGCAAGGTGCCGGGCAGAGGAGAGGATTGTCGCAGTGTCTGAGTACAAGGCTTCCTCTGCCTTTACTGCTGATTACAGTGTGCGGCTTACTCAGGAGATGAACCAGTTTGGCGAGTATCTTGTTGACCATATTTTTCGTATTGATCCTCAGTTTCCGGTTGGCGATCTGGGTGATTTTGGACCGTACGCTACTGGTTACATGGCTGTCCTTAGGGGTCAGGCTGCTGTTGCTGACGAGCCTGCCCCTGCACAGGTGGATGCTACGCCTGTGGATATTGACACTTCAGACTCTTCCTCCTCTTCCTCTATCTCTGCTGGTGGTTCGACCTCAGGGGGTCCGGGGGACTCCCCAGAGGGCTCTGGTTGATGTATTGACATCTTTCTATCTTTGTATATGCGACCATACTCTTCCTCCCCTTTGATGGGTTGAGTATCTTTTGGGATTGCTGTAGGATTTTGTGTTGCTTTCCTTTTTGGTATTGTGTTGTTGGCAGTGTGGATCACTTGCCTTTTGATGGGTATTTTGTACGTTTTTGTATGTATTCCTTTGATCATGGACTCTTCCTTTGGTGTGTTTTCCTTTACTTATCACTCTTTTGTGTTTTCCTTCACTTATCCTTCTTTTGTGTTTTCCTTCGCATCATACCTGCTATATCATCAAGGAAAAAACATTATGTGTTCGTCATACCACTTTACTTTGAAGTTACTTTCTCATGGGATCCTTCTTAGTATGGTGCAATGATCTCTTCTGATACCCTTTGAATGGCATATACGGTACTGCTAGACCAAAGATACGCTCTTGGTGGGCGTTGAATACTGTTCACGAGACAGGCTCTCGGAGGGCACCAGTAGTTAGACCAAAGATACGCTCCTGGTGGGCGTCGAAAACTGTTCACGAGACAGGCTCTCGGAGGGCACCAGTAGTTAGACCAAAGATACGCTCCTGGTAGGCGTCGAAAACTGTTCACGAGACAGGCTCTCAGAGGGCACCAGTAGTTAGACCAAAGATACGCTCCTGGTAGGCGTCGAAAACTGTTCACGAGATAGGCTCTCGGAGGGCACCAGTAGTTAGACCAAAGATACGATCCTGGTAGGCGTCGAAAACTGTTCACGAGACAGGCTCTCGGAGGGCACCAGTAGTTAGACCAAAGATACGCTCCTGGTAGGCGTCGAATCTGGTAGTTTGAAATCTACCTCAAGATACGCTCTTGGGGGCGTCGAATCTGGTAGTTTGAAATCTACCTCAAGATACGCTCTTGGGGGCGTCGAATCTGGTAGTTTGAAATCTACCTCAAGATACGCTCCTGGGGGCGTCGAAAGTCGTAGTTTTTAGAAGCTACTCTCAAGATACGCTCTTGGGGGCGTCGAAATTCGTAGTTTTTGGAAACCATTCTCAAGATACGCTCTTGGGGGCGTCGAAATTCGTAGTTTTTGGAAACCACTCTCAAGATACGCTCTTGGGGGCGTCGAAGGTCGTAGTATGAAAACTACTCTCAAGATACGCTCTTGGGGGCGTCAAAGGTCGTAGTATGAAAACTACTCTCAAGATACGCTCTTGGGGGCGTCGAGGGTGTTGCTGACTTGGAAGTCATATCTGTGTAAGGATAACATAATGATTGTGTCACCACCTTCTTTGAAAAATATTTTTGAGTAACTTCTACTTCATTAGGGAGCATTCAAGCCTTTATGTACACATGGGATGCCTTGGGTGGATCAAGACATCCTTTGGAGGAAATCAAAGATAGTTGTAGAGTTGGGGTAACTTCTTGAGTTCTCCTTCTCAAAAGTTGTTTTTGGAAAACTTAGAATACTTGAATATGCAAAGTGCTAAATATGAAACTAAGGATATGGGGTGGTGAGTTTGTCTGTTGCCACGTACTCCCTTAGGCCTCCTTTATAAATCATCTCCTCCACTTCTATCTTCAACACCATGCAGTCATTGGTTTGATGCCCCCAGGTCCCATGGTACTCACACCAACCCTGTGCATCTCTTCCTAGGAAGGCCTTGCCCTCCTCTTTGCATATGGGTAGCTCTTCCTTGAGGTACTTCTGAAAAATTTCTTCTATCTTCACTGTAAGGGGTGTGAATTCGAAATTTATACCTCCTTCCAGTGTATCAGTCTCTCTTTCTTTTTCCAGGACTTCTTCCGGTTGCTCCATCTCCTTTGCAAATGCCTTGTCTAGCTTCTCTTTGAGCTCTCTCATTGTGCTTGTCATGACCATCTCATAGAGCCCTCCATATGCTTCGAATGAGTTTGGATGCATGTTTCTAAGGAAGGCTCTAACGGCCTCTCTTCTTGTGATGTCCATGTTGGCACCATAACTGGAGAATCTCTCAAACTAGCTTGACATGGACTCCCTCAGCATTTGTTTGATATCATCTATGTATCGGAAACCTCTTATGATGGAGTCCCTTGTTCTCTTTCCTTATACGCTCTCCGGCTGCCAAGGTATGCTTGTTACCTTTACAGCCTTGCTCATGTGTCTCTTCTTAGCCATTCCTTGAAAAAGATGCCTGCTCAGGCGGAGTGCAACTCCGTTCTTCATCTTTCTTTGCCTTTGTCTCCTCATCACCTTCTTTTTGTCTTGGTTGGCCCCTATCATGACCATTGCCACTGTGTCTGACTTGTGTGATCCACGTCTCATGGAATTGACGTAGCACTGCCTTGCAGTGCGTTGATCACCCAAGACTTCTCCAATTCCGTTCTCAGTGATGTATTTCAGCTTCTGATGCACGGTAGATGGCACGATTTCGTATGGATTTATGGTTGTTCTTCCTAAGATCCCATTATAGGCTCCCAGGCTTTCAACCACTAAGAAGTTAACATTCACCTTCAGCTGTGTCCATCCTTGGCCCATGGTCACTGGCAGGGTTATCATTCCCAGGGGGTAACTTGTTGCCCCTGAGAAGCCAACCAAAGGGAAGTTGACTGGTTTGATGTCTGCCTTCGTTTTTCCTATTTCTTCTAGGACCCTTAGGCTTAGGAGGTCTGCAGAGCTGCCCCCATCAACCAGTATTCTCTTTACATCAAAATTATCAATGTCTATTGTGATGACTAAAGCATCGTCATGTGGGAAGACAATGTGACTCTTGTCCTTCTCCGAGAATTCAATCTTCATCTCCTCTCCTTCTCGTGGTCTCTTTCTCCACCTTGGTACTGAGCTCAGTTTGGATGCGTAAACCTCCCTTGCATTAGCTGTTGGGCCACCTGATGCCACTCCTCCGTGTATCATGTTTATAGTCCCCCTCTTGTTAGGTGGGGGATTATAATCTACCTTGTTTTTCCCTTTGTCCTTGTATGATGGCCCTAGCTGTATGCTGTTGAATATGCTCCAAAGGGTCTCCCTTGCCATTGTACTTTGCTATCTGTATTGTATGCAGGGAGTCTGGCACTTTGTTCATTTCCAGCTCCCTTGTGAAGGGGTGGTTCGTTTTGTCACTCAGGCAGTGTAAGCCGTTTCTCTTTGACTCATTCATTTTTCTCACTATCATGGCCTCTATCTCCTCCGGGGTAATCATCACCGGCGTCGGAGTATAGTCTCTCTGATATCCTCCATAGTTATAAGCTGGGCTTACTGGGATCCCTTGTCTGTGCTGGTACGGACTGTAGGCGTATCCCTGATATCCCTGCTGGGGTACTTGGTGGAATTCTTGCCTCCTTGGAGGTCTTGCCTGTCTGTCTGTCCCCAGCGGGGTGTATGCCCTGGCGTCCTGCTGTGTCTGTTGCTGCCTTGGAGGCACAAATTACTGCCTTCCCTCTGGGGGTGGCTCTTGGTAATTTCTCCTTTGTTCTTCTCGCTGCCCTGCTCGAGGGTGCGAGTGGTGTTCTTTTTCTGGGACTTGTTCTTGCTCATGAACTTCTTCTTCTTCATGCTGGTGTTGCCTTCCCTGCCTGTTCCTCAGAGTCTCTCTATAGGCTAGCAGCTCATCTAATGCGCTCATCAATCCTGGAGTCACTGTATGTGCTCCTTGTGTGTATGCTGGCCTTGTGTTGGTTGTGTGGGCGCGATTGTCGTTCCTTTGAGCCGGCATCCCATATGGATATCCTTGAGGTTGCGCCTCATAGTAGTATCCCTGAGGAGGTGCCGTGTATTGGGATGGCACTCTCTGTTGCTCCCCCTCTCTTTGTGGCCTCCTTGCCAATGGAGTTGAGGCTGTGGAGGACTCAGCCCCGGTTGGGCGTGAGGGTCCTCCTTCCTGGTTGTTAGGCTGGGGTGCCTGTGGGGTTACTTGAGGCTCTGGGTGTACATGCTGTTTCTCTGGGTTAGGCTTCCTTGCTGGAGGTATAGGCTGTCTCCCTCGCCTATTGCCCCCAGGTCGGCGGTGATGCCTAGATGCTAAGCTGTTCGTCATCGCTCTTGTTATTGCCAGGCTTTCTGTTCGAAGCCCACAGACGGCGCCAAGTGTTAGGTTCTAAGTCTCAAGTCAACGGGCGGTCGACCTAAGCCTTATTCCTCACTGGAGAAATTGCGGGTTCGGTGCTTCTAAGCCTTGTCGTCCTGATCCGTATCTTTCTGTCCTTTGCCTTCTCTTCTCCTCGTGCCCTGCAAGAGGGGCAATACCAAGCACGGAGGGGGGGGGTGCTTGATGTACCCTCTCCGATGCCTAAGTCAGTATAATACTTTTAGAGAGATAAAGCTAGTGAGATGTCAGAGCTAAATTGTATACTTAGCCAAGATGATCAAATGAATGGTGGAAAGGTTGTATTTATAGGCAACGGTGTCATTAAGGTGGCTTAATGACATCGTTAACCTTTAAACACAATTAATTAGCCCTTAATCTCGTAATTAAGACCTTAAAGCACGGAGAGGTTGGCGGAAATAAACTGAGTATCGGAGTCGGGAAATGGTGCCGGGGCCCTTGGGGGGGGGGGGGGGAGAAAATCCGACCCCCAAGGGTAGGGGTTGGGTGTGGTCACCCAACCCCTCCCTAGGGGAGATAGGGTTGGCCAACCCGATCTCCCCTAGGGGAGGTCGGGTGTGGCCACCCGACCTCACCTAGGTGAGTCTGCCTCGGTTCGGACGAGTATTTTGGCCTCGTCCGGACCGTTGGCGTTTTCGCGGGGTGTTTGGGTCGAAGTTTCGATTTACAATCATTGACGGGGTGATCAAAATAAAACGATTCGGAAGTCAACGGGTTCAAATTGGGCGTATATCCATCAATGTGTGTCGAATAAGGGTAGGTTGAGTTGAGTGATGGCTGTAACCGCGACTTGAGGAAGCACAACAACAAGGGCCTGCATAATAAAGGAGGAAACCTTAAGCTGTTGAAGTGAAGTATTATCCAGAGCCCGGTCGTGTAGTAATCCAAAGTTGGGCACCCAAGGTTCGGTCCAAAAATTAACTCGACACCCGTTTCCTATCGTCCATCGAGCACTTTCCAGTAAAAAAAGACGAACCATCATCAAACTTCTCCAAGGGTACGACTGGGAAAAGTTTGGACGCGCCGTGAAGAATGAGCCCTCTCGAATATATTTATGCCGAACATACGCAGTCCAGATAGATTGGTTATCCATAATGAGTCGAAACGCCTCTTTGAGAATAAGGGTAAAGCTGAAATGGGAGGTGTTTCGATATCCCAGTCCATTGACATTCTTTTGCCTTAGTGATTTTGTCCCTAACTATCCAAAAAAATACCCTTAGAGCCAGTCGTCTTCGTATTCCATCAAAACTGAGGTTGAACACGATCAAGTGCATCTATGATATACTTAGGAAGTTTAATGCAGGACATCAAGTGGGTTGGTATGGAAGCTTCCGTTGAGTGGATAAGAACATCTCTCCCGGCCGATGATAGCAGTTTGGTCATTCACCCCTGGACACGTGTCGTAACTCTCTAAATAACAGCATGTCCCATCTTTTTTTTTTCTGCTTTGCCCCATCAATCGAAAGTCCCAAGTATTTTTTATCAGTTCCCATTTCTTGAACACCCAATCAGTTTGTAATTCTAGCTAGCTCCACATGGGACATATTTGGGCTGAATCGAATGCTTGATTTATCGAAACTAATAAGTTAACCCGACACTCTTTGATGATTATCAAGGACCTCCTTTAGAGTGCTTAAGCTCCACTGTGTTGCCTCAATGAAGACAATGCTATCATTAGTAAAGAACAAATGGGTAATTCGTTATGTAAGTCTACCCGGTCGAACGCCTTTGAGGAATCCACTTTCATGGGCCCGAGTGAGTTCCTGTAAGAGGATCTGGGAGATGATGGATATACGCCCAATTTGAACCCGTTGACTTCCAAACCGTTGTATTTTTATCGTCCCATTAACGTTTGTAAATCGAAACTTCAACCCGAACACTTCACGAGAACATCAACGGCTCGGACGGGGCCGAAGCGCCCGTCCGGCCAAGGAAAACTCACCTAGGTGAGGTTGGGTGGCCACACCCGACCTCCCCTAGGAGAGATCGGGTCAGCCAACCCGATCTCTCCTAGGAGGGATGGGGTTGGCCAACCCCATCCCCCCTAGGGGGGGTTGGGTGCCCTCACCCAACCCCTACCCTTGGGGGTCGGATTTCTCCCCCCAAAAGGGCCCCTGCGCCATTTTCGAACATCCACACCCGGTTCACGTCGCCTACCTTCTCCGTATCCTAAGGTCTTAATTGTACACTTAAAGGTTAATTAATTGTGTTTAAAGGTTAACGATATCATTAAGCCACCTTAATGACACCGTTGCCTATAAATACCCCACCTTCACAACTCATTTGATCATCTTGGCAATTTGGATTATTTTGCTCTGACATCTCTATAGTTTATCTCTCTAAGAAGAATACTGACTTAGGCATCGGAGAGGGTTCACCAGGCACCACCCCCCCCTCCGTGTCTGGTACTGCCCCTTCTGCAGGGTAGAAGGAGAGAGGAGGCAAAGGAAGGAAGGAAGGAAGGAAGAAGATAGGCTAAGACAGGGCAACTCAGAAATACCGGATCACATACATCCCCAGTAAGGAGCGAGATCAAAACCGACCACCCGTTGACCTAGATCTCATAACCTAACACTTGGCGCCGTCTGTAGGCTTCGGACAGAAAGCCTGGCTATTACACGAGCTATGACGAACAGTAGGGTGTCTAGGCACCAACGCCCACCCGGGGGCAATGGGCGGAGAAGAGAACCCATACCCCCAGGGAGGCAGCCTAACCCTGGGAAGCAACCAATGCATCCAGAGCCCCAAGAAATACCACAGCCTCCTCAACAACAGAACAACCAGGAGGGAGGACCTTCACGCCCAGCTGGGGCTGAGTCCTCCACAGCCTCCACCCCCCGGGCAAGAAGGCCACAGAGAGAAAGAGAACAACAGGGAGTGCCTTCCCACAACACGGCACCCCCCGAGGGATACTATTATGAAGAGCAACCCCAAAGGTACCCGTATGGGATGCCGGCACAGAGAGATGGCAATCGCGCCCACACAGCATATGCAAGGCCGGCATACACCCAAGGGACTTACACGGAAGCTCATGAAGAGGAGCAGATCCCAACAGAAGAGCACTACTCGCACCCTTGAGCAGGGCAGCGAGAGGAACAAAGAAGATATTACCAGGAGCCACCCCCAGAGGGAAGGCAACAATTCGTGCCTCCTAGGCAACAGCAGAGCAACAGGGCTTACACCCCGCTTGGAGAGGAAAGACAAGCAAGACCTCCAAGGAGGCAAGACTTCTATGAAGCACCCCAGCAGGCGTACCAAGGGTACACCTACAGTCCATACCAGCATGGACAAGGGGACCCAGTAAGCCCAGTCTACAACTACAGTGGATATCAGAGGGATTATACTCCGGCGCAGGTGATGATCACCCCGGAGGAGGTAGAAGCCATGATAACCCGGAAATTGAATGAGTCAAAGAAACCCAGCCTGCATTGTCTAAGTGACAAGACGAACCACCCTTTCACAAGGGAACTGGAGATAAATAGGGTGCCAGACTCCCTGCACACAGTGCAAATTGCAAAGTACAATGGGAAGGGAGACCCCCTAGAGCATATCCAACAGCATGAGGCCTCCCTATTTGGGAGGACCACTGATGAAAGGTACAAGGCACTCTTGTTCCCAAACACCCTAACAGGGGTGGCCTCACATTGGTTCTTCAGCCTGCCCTCTGAGAGCATCCACTCATGGGAGCAGCTAAAAGCTAAGTTTCTGCAGAGATACCTAGGGGAGAGGAAACTCCTCAAGGGAACAGGCTCCATTGATGACGTGAAACAAGAATATGATGAATCCCTGGCCAGCTACTATACTAGGTTCAACCAGAATATTGCAGACATCCAGGGAGACATCACCGAAGGGGAGATAATACGAGCCTTCATCAGAAACTTAGGTCGCTTTGGGTCAACATTGGCTGAAAAGATGGCCAAAAAGCCAGCAAGCACCTTGGAGGAGCTTGCAGGAAGAGTTAAAACGCATATTGACCTTGAGAGGCACAGGGCAAGCAAGAAGGCCAAAATCCAGGCAGCCAAGGAGGATAATCAAAAGCCAAACAAAGGCAAGCCACCCCAGGCACCGCAGCATGCAAGGCAGCAGGAATGGCGTCCGCCACAGCAAAGAAACCAAATGGGTGAACCCTTAAAGGCAAGAGAAATAAACGTCATTAAGTTCATCCCACTGAACGCCACTCCAGCCACCGTACTTAGAGAGATGCGGAACCAAAAGCTTTGGTCACCCCCTGCAAGGTGGAGAGCCCCAATGGTGGGAAATCACAAGGATAGATGGTGTGACAACCATGAGGCTTATGGTCACGACACAAATGAATGCTTTAGCCTGAAGCTAAGCATAAACAACATCGTCCAGAGGGGAGAACTGAAGCAATTCATAGACCATGGGGGCAACAGTATGCAACTAGGGCCATCACAGAAAGACAAGGGCAAAGGAAAGATAGACTACAACCCTCCACCCAACAAAAAAGGAGTCATAAATATGATACATGGAGGAGTAGCATCGGGTGGCCCAACTGCTAATGCAAGAGAGGTCTATGCATCCAAGCTAAGCTCAGTGCCAAGGTGGAGAAAAAGGCCAAGAGAAGGGGAAGAAGTGAAGATCGAGTTCTCGGAGAAGGACAAAAGCCACATCGTCTTTCCGCATGACGATGCTCTAGTTATTACTTTAGATATTGACAATTTTGATGTAAAGAGAATTTTGGTGGATGGGGGCAGCTCAGCTGACCTCCTAAGCTTGAGAGTGTTAGAGGAGATAGGGAAAACCAAAGCAGACATCAGACCGGTCAACTTCCCTCTAGTTGGCTTCTCAGGGGCAACAAGTTACCCCCTGGGAATGATAACCCTACCAGTAACCATGGGCCAAGGATGGACCCAGCTGAAGATAAATGTCAATTTCTTGGTGGTTGAAAGCCTGGGAGCCTACAATGGGATCCTAGGAAGGACAACCATAAACCCATATGAAATAGTGCCATCCACTGTTCACCAGAAGCTGAAGTACATCACGGAGAACGGGGTTGGAGAGGTCCTGGGTGATCAACGCACCGCAAGGCAGTGCTACGTCAACTCAATGAGACGTGGATCACACGGGACAGACACAGTGGCTGTAGTCATGGTAGGAGCCAACCAGGACAGAAGAAGGAGGGGAAGGAGACAAAGGCAAGGAAGGAGGAGGAGTGGAGTAACACTCCGTTTGAGCAGGCAGTTTTTTCAAACAGTGCCTACAAGGAGACACACGAGCAAGGCTGTGAAGGTGACATCCATACCTTGGCAGCCAGACACCATAATAGGGAACAGAACAAGGAACTCCATCCTAAGAGGCTTCCGTTACATAGATGATATCAAGCAAATGCCGCGGGAGTCTATATCAAGCTATTTCCAGAGATTCTTCAAGTATGGTGTCAACATGGACATCACAAGGGGAGAAGCAGTCAGAGCATTCATTAGAAACATGCATCCAAACTCATTCAGGGCATATGGAGGGCTCTATGAGATGGTCATGACGAGCACAATGAGAGAGCTCAAGGATAAGCTGGACAAGGCATTTGCACAGGAAGCGGAGCAGTTGGATGAAGTTCCGGAGAAAGGAAGAGACACTGACATATTGGGAGGATGTGTCAATTTCACATTCACACCCCTCACAATCAGCATAGAAGAAATTTTCCACAAACACCTGAAGGAAGAGCTACCAACATGCAGGGAGGAAGGCAAGGCCTTCCTAGGAAGAGATGCACAGGGTTGGTGTGAGTACCATGAGACCTGGGGGCATCAAACCAACAACTGCATGGTGTTGAAGGTGGAAGTGGAAGAAATGATTTACAATGGAGGCTTCAAGGAGTACGTGGCAACAGACACAGTGACCACCCCATATCCTTAGTTTCATATTTATCATTTTGCATGTTTCAGCCTTACAAGCTTTTCAAAAAACAACTTTGGAGAAGGAGAACTCACGAAGTTACTCCAACTCTACAACTATCTTTTATTCCTACAAAGGATGTCTTGGTGCACCAAGGCATCCCAAGTGTACAAAAACATGAATGCTCCTAAGGGAGTAGTAGTTACTCAAAAGTATTTTCCAGTGAATGAAGTGGTATAATCACGAAGTTATCCTTACACAGATATGACTTCAAGTCAATGACAGGTTCGACGCCCCCAAGAGCGTATCTTGAGAGTAGTTTTCATACTACGACCTTCGACGCCCCCAATAGCGTATCTTGAGAGTGGTTTCCAAAAACTACGAACTTCGACGCCCCCAGGAGCGTATCTTGAGAGTAGTGTTCATACTACGACCTTCGACGCCCACAAGAGCGTATCTTGAGAGTAGTTATTACACTACGAATTCGACGCACCAAGAGCGTATCTTGAGAGTGGTTTCCAAAAACTACGAACTTCGACGCCCCCAGGAGCGTATCTTGAGAGTAGTGTTCATACTACGACCTTCGACGCCCCCAAGAGCGTATCTTGAGAGTAGTTATTACACTACGAATTCGACGCACCAAGAGCGTATCTTGAGAGTGGTTTCCAAAAACTACGAATTCGACGCCCCCAGGAGCGTATCTTGAGGTAGATTTGCAACCTACCAGATTCGACGCCCCCAAGAGCGTATCTTGAGGTAGAAAAAACACTACCAGTTCGACGCCCCCAAGAGCGTATCTTGAGGTAGATTTCAAACTACCAGTTCGACGCCCACCAGGAGCGTATCTTTGGTCTAACCTGAGCCCTCCGGGAGCCTATCCTGTGAAACGTTAAGTGCCGTCCGAGAGCCTGTCTCGTGAACAGATTTCGACGCCCACCAAGAGCGTATCTTTGGTCTAACAGTACAACGTATACCGTGTAAGGGGTATCAGAAGAGATCATCACACCATACTCAGAAGGATACCATGAGAAAGAAATTTCTAAGTAAAGTAATGTGAAGAACAAGTAATGTTTTTTCTTTATGAAATGGCAGGTATGACATGAAGGAAAACACGAAAGAAAGACAAGTAAAGGAAACACACCAAGAGAAAAGCCCATAACCAAAGGGATATATACAAAAGCATGAGAAGCACTAGTGTAAAGGCAAGCGAAGCACGTAGTCAACAACAAAATACGGCAAAGGAAAGTAACAACAAACACTACCACAATTTCAAAAGACACTCAACCCATTAAAGGGGAGAAGGAGTGTAGTTATATACAAGGATAACATGAGATAAACACGTCAGTCAGAACATTCGGGGGAGTCACCCTCACCCCCTGAAGCTGAACCACCGGCAGATAGAGATGATGAGGAGGAATCTGAGGTACCAATCTCCACTGGTGTAGCATCCACCTGGGCAGGGGCAGGCTCGTCTGCAACAGCAGCCTGACCCCTCAGAACAGCCATGTAACCACTGGCATATGGCCCGAAGTCACCAAGGTCACCAACTGGGAACTGAGGATCAATACGGAAAATGTGATCAACCAGATACTCACCGAACTGGTTCATCTCCTGAGTGAGACGCGCGCTATAATCGGCAGTGAAGGCAGAGGAGGCCTTGTACTCAGAAACCGCGACAGTCCTTTCCTCCGCACGACACTTAGCCTCCAACTTCCGTAACTCCTCAGAATGGAGCGACGCTGCAACCTCAGCTTCCCGACGCAAACTGCCCACAGTGGTCTCAAGCAAGGACACCTGGTCCCGGAGCTCCTGCATCCTCAAATCAGATAATCGCGCCTTTTCAGCAGCAGTGGCGACCTCCGCCTTGAGAGAAACCTGGCTTTCCTCAAGGGTCTTCCTCTCGTCAGATAACTCGAGCACGAGCGAGGACATGTTCACCATGTCAGACATACCCTAACAATTAAAACAAGGGATGAGTAACCGAAAGATAGCCATTATGAAAGTAATAAGAGGAAAGCAAGGAACAACTCACAGGTGCATAACGAGAAAGTACCCCCTGAACAAAGCGCCGAGTCTCCCCAGGAGACTTGGGCGGAGCAACACGATCGCCAGGGGGGATAGCGCCGCGGAGTACGCGGACGCCAACCTCAGGAGTCCGCAAGGAGGAGGTGCTATCAAGGTGGAACTCCTTCAGACCAGCGAAAGGAGTCCACTCAGACCCAATAACATCTTCATCAGTAAGACGAGCGAAATCCTTCCGACTTAAAGTCGGAGGCCCACCTACACAAGCAAAGCAAGTCAAAGGAAAATATAAACATAGAAGGATCAGCAACAAGGTAGAGATCATACCTGAGGACCGTGCCCTCGGCTGGGGGGCAGGGGAACCACCACCAGCAGGTCTCTTCCCTTTGTCAGCCAGGGAAGGCACCTCTTCGACCACCATCTCCTTATCACGAGATAGGGTCGGAGGACGAGCAGTAGGCGAAGCAGGATCCACGGCCTTCTTTCTCTTAGCAGCCGAGGCCCCGGCCTCAGAATCAGATCTCCGCGGCTTGGACTTGGAAGGTCCAGAATCTCTGCCAACGGAGACGACCCTCTCAGTCACCAAGAGGGAGCGCCCTAGCAATATAAGAAAAGCAAGATAAGGAAAATACAGATTATACCATAAAGAAGCAAATAGGAGAAAGCATACCAGAGGCCCCAGCCTTCTTCCCAGGCAGGGGGGATTTCTTCAGAGCAGAACCAGAAGGAGCCTTCCTCTTGCTCAGATCAACAGGGGCTCCCTGCACGTTATAGGTTTTTCCATGAAACCAACCTACAAAGGAAGAGCAGAAGGTAAATAAAGATGGAAAGACCAAGTGACATACCGAACCCCCGGAGTCAGGAGTCAAACTGATCCCGGCCTCGTAAAGATCCGTCTCAGTCACTAAGGACACGGGGCAGTATGACCGGGTCCTGTTGCTCTCGTGAATGATCTTCATAGTCTCTAAATCAACTGAAGAGAACTCTCCGAAAGCAGGCCAACCATCGGACCGATCCTCATTCAAGACCGACCAAGTGACGTATCGATCCGTAATGAAGAAGTAATGCTTAGCCCAGTGACTGGCCGAATTATCACTCCGGGCCACGAAACGAAGGGAGGTATCCCACTCGATCCCACTCAACCCGAAATCAATAAATCGGGGATCCTTGAAGGTCGGATGGCGAGTTACGAAACTCGCAAACCCCACCTTCGTTTGGTACTGGAACCGGTAGAAGCATCGGAATAGAACGAGGGAGTACTTCCAGGAGTACCAATGGCACAATACCCGGAAGCCCACCCAGACACGAAGGGCACTGGGGGCAAGGTTCACAGGAGAAATCCTGAAGAACCTGCTCAACTCTATAAGCTCGTCACAGTAAGGCAACCTCAGCCCAAATCGGATCTGGGAGGGGTACACGGCGACCTTCCCTATAGGAGGCTCCGTCACCGTCTCGCGAGTATTCCCCAAGGAGGGGAGAAAAGGATACAGAGGCTCATCTAGGGGACAGATATCTCCTAGGGTAACATGCTCATTGTAATCGGACCTAGTGAGATGGTTCTCCGACAAGATAGCGAAACCTAAGGCAAAGGTAGCAGGAAATCCCAAAGTACGGATCAAATTTCGATTAACACCCCAACGAAGGTCACGACACTAAGCTAACAATAGGAAAGGAAATAATACGACCAAAAAGGAAGAGAAAAGGAACTCACTCATCCTTCGGAGGACGCGACGCCTCTGTAGAGTCTGTGTGCGCGGACACCACCAGGAATATAGCACCTGCCACGACACGACAAATATCAAAACAAGAAAAATTTCCGAAGAACCGGAAATACTCCGACACTCGACCAACGACAACAATCAAAGATCCAAAGACACCCAGCAAAGATAGTCAACATGAGCCAAGGACACCACGACAACCAACTTGAATATTTTATCCGAGCCTAAGGTCGGGTTTTGGAAAAAATTACCGTTATACCCTCCAGCAAAGATTAACACACCAACGGCGGTACAACATCAAATTCAAGACCGGAATAGCTCGATCGGACAAGAAACCATATCCGGACGACCGGCAAACATTTTTCCCCAAATCCACAACTATCAACGGCTATCCACGGCAATCCCACATTCAATCAAATATCGGCAATCAAGCATCGGCAATCAAATATCAACGATTCAAAATCAACATTTTATGCGGTAACGGAAAGGAAAAGAGTGGACCTTTGGAAAACCCGACCCGATGTGATAAACGGGTCCGGAATTCGAATTTGGGCGTTGCCGGAAATCAGGTCCTCGCCGGAGATCGGACCCCGTCGTCGCCGGAACCGTTTTCAGTCGCCCCACCGTCGCCGGAAGCCGCCGAGGGTCACGCCGGAGCTGCTTCCTATCGCCGTCGACAACCCCCGCTGAGTTTGATGCCGTCGTCGTCAGAGGTGAGTTCGCCGTCGACCACCGCCGTCCGTCCAATGCCGCGCCGCCGTCGCCAATCGAACCTCCAGTGGACTCCCCTGCCGTCGACCGCCTGTGTCGGACCAGGCTCCACCTCCGTCAGCTGCTCCTTCGCGCCGCTGCTGGTCCGTCCCACCTCCACGCCGGCGTCTCGAGTCGCCAATCCACTGGCCGGCTCTGTCCCGTGCTGGTGGTCTCCTTCCGCCGGAGTTGCTGGCCGGAATTTCGGGTCCCTTGCCGGAATTCTGGCCGGCCCTAACCTAGGGGGTGCTCTCAAACTTTTCTTGCTCTCCAAGGGTGAGTGAAAAGGGAAGATGGTGGCTATGGTGACTCCCTAAGGTATTTTTCTAACTCTCTTTTATGTTAAAAGGATGATAGGGTTTTTTAGAGGGTTTTAATCACCACCATCCATCTATCTTTAAATAAAATCTAAGGGCCAAGGAAAAACCATCATTTTTATCCCTTTCAACTATGGCTAAGTATATCTCCATACTTAGAAAAACTATCAAGTTAGTTTTATTTTTGAGCATTCCATACTTAGGAAAATTTTTAACCAAAATTAAATTTTTCCTCACTTAGATAGAATCCCGGCACGAATTTGAAGCGTAAGTCACTTAGTTGCATTCGTATTGCATCCTTGTAAGAGTATGCATTTTTTAAGTATACGCCGGTAGCAAAGATAGATTTATTGCTCCCGCCTCAGACGGACGCATGCTTAGGCATACGTCCGTGCTACTCTAACGTTTACAACTCCTCTATCTCATAAGACAGGGGGCAGAGTCGAAGACACGTATCCATGGGTAAGCTGGCACTCAGATGAAAGGTAGAAACCCCGGTTTTAAATTGCGCGTATCATACCATCCTGAAATAGAGTCAATCAAGGGTTAGGCCATTGGTTGACTCGGGGGCATGTGATGGATATACGCCCAATTTGAACCCGTTGACTTCCAAACCGTTGTATTTTTATCGTCCCATTAACGTTTGTAAATCGAAACTTCAACCCGAACACTTCACGAGAACATCAACGGCTGGACGGGGCCGAAGCGCCCGTCCGGCCAAGGAAAACTCACCTAGGTGAGGTTGGGTGGCCACACCCGACCTCCCCTAGGAGAGATCGGGTCAGCCAACCCGATCTCTCCTAGGGGAGATCGGGTGGACCAACCCGATCTCTCCTAGGAGAGATCGGGTCGGCCAACCCGATCTCTCCTAGGAGGGATGGGGTTGGCCAACCCCATCCCCCCTAGGGGGGGTTGGGTGCCCTCACCCAACCCCTACCCTTGGGGGTCGGATTTCTCCCCCCCCCCCCCCCCCCAAGGGCCCCTGCGCCATTTTCGAACATCCACACCCGGTTCACGTCGCCTACCTTCTCCGTATCCTAAGGTCTTAATTGTACACTTAAAGGTTAATTAATTGTGTTTAAAGGTTAACGATGTCATTAAGCCACCTTAATGACACCGTTGCCTATAAATACCCCACCTTCACAACTCATTTGATCATCTTGGCAATTTGGATTATTTTACTCTGACATCTCTCTAGTTTATCTCTCTAAGAAGAATACTGACTTAGGCATCGGAGAGGGTTCACCAGGCACCACCCCCCCCCCCCCCTCCGTGTCTGGTACTGCCCCTTCTGCAGGGTAGAAGGAGAGAGGAGGCAAAGGAAGGAAGGAAGGAAGGAAGAAGATAGGCTAAGACAGGGCAACTCAGAAATACCGGATCACATACATCCCCAGTAAGGAGCGAGATCAAAACCGACCACCCGTTGACCTAGATCTCATAACCTAACAGGAGATAAGGATAAACAGATATGGTGATAACTGATCTCCCTGAAGAAGTCTCCTTGAAGACTAGAAGTACTGAGTACGCTTCCTATTCACAAGAACGGATAGGGACATCGTGGAATAGGTTACCACTATTTATAGCTAAATACTCGCACATATGTCTAGCATAAAATATGAAGAAAAAAAACGACTAATATATTATAATTAATTTTTAATATTCCGAAAATATATTGTAAATATTCACAATATATTTTGAAATATTTTACAATAAATATATATATATATATATATATACTATCCTATTATAAGTTGGCCTATTTATGGAGACTTCACGACTTGCGATATTTTAGACACTTACTCATTTAAGTGTGCCACATGTCAACATGAGTCGCGCGCGGTCTAAAATTAGATGTTTACAATATATTTGTAAAAAGATATATATCGGTTTAGGTGGAAAAAGAAGCAATTAATGGTGTAATTGAGCCGAATATTTGACTATTTAATTTTTTCTAATAAAATATCATATTAATTGTCAGTGGTATTTATGATTAGGCATATATATACATAGACAATTAGGTTATATATGTATATATTTGACGTCGTGCTATCTTTATATATCAATTGTATTTATATGAACTAGAGAAGTCCATTCAGGATTTGATTAGGGTTTAACATTTTTCGCATGTGTTTGTGTATGGATTCGTCGTCATCGTTACAAGGAATGTTTAATTAGAATTCACATTGTTATTTGATAGGATTCATAATTTTTTTTTTCCAACGATAGGATTCATCAATTCGATAATATAAAAATAAATTTTAGAAGAAAACAATTCAGATTTTTGTTTAAAAAAAAAAATTGTTCTTATATAGCCTTAATGGTTTAGACCAAAACCAGCATTAAAACGACCAAGACCATTTTAAATGTTCCAAATGGTCCTGGTTTGTTCATGGACAAAAAAAAAAACAAGAATCAAATGGTCCTATTCCTCTATGGTACTGGTCGGTCTTATGACCAGGACCGTTTTTGCTCACCCCTAATTTATGGCTCGGGCGTAGTAACGCGCTGAGCACGTGTCTTAAGGTTTGGGTTCAGATTTCTTTTTTCGGTCTGAATATTTTGTCTAAGTTCATGGATGATTCATACCAACAGACTTTTTATTCAACATAACATTCAAAACGACGTCAGGTAGCGCTATTAGGTTCAGTTTGAGACCAGCAACCATATCGTCGTTGCCTTGATCATCCGGGTTTTTATTTGCTAAATCGTCAAATTCAGTCGCGGTTTCGTTTCTCCCACTCGGAGTATCCGAGATTTGTTCGTCTAACTCTTCTAATTATGTACCAGTGTCGTTCGGATTCATGGCACCTAGCCTCAAAAAAACGTTCTCTAAGGATACAACAACGCGTGATTCGTGTTCTGTAACACTCCCACTAACTTAAACGCTTATAAATATGTAGCATTTCGAGGATTCAGAGTATCTTATGAAGGCACCATTCGATCATCTTCTTCTAAATTATCGTAACGAGTCGGCCCAGAATGCCTCTGTTCTATACAACTGTCAGTGATATGCATATAGGCCCACAGCCCCAAGGACGTAGGTTGGACAAGTCTAGGTTTCCACAGTCGAAAGTTCATAAGGAGTAGTGTTCACCGGTTTCGAGGGCACACAGTTGAATATGTATTTTGCCATCAACAACAGTAGGTGATTAGAAGTCATGCATGCGACATCATAGTCCTAGCGAGCGTGTGTATTTGGTGCTCTACAACACTGTTGTACTGCGGCGTGTAAGGAATTAAAAAAAATGATGTATAATTCTCTTTTCATGGGTGAGTGCAGTGGAAGTGTCTATTCGAAGGATTTTAAGCTTACAGAGCAACTTATTCTCAAATACTTGAAAGTACTTACTTTCATACATAATCGTCGCATTATTTTGGACCAAGTACTCACCCCGGAGTTGCTAACGACCATCTGAGCACTCCTAGATCAAAAGGAAATAAGGAATGAGAAGGACCCGCCTCGTCTTAGGGTTATTCCACCACCAGAGATGCTTGAAGTCACCTCATGAAGAAGAGCAATGTGTGGCATATGGACGATGCATGTCCCGAGCGCCTTGATTCTACAACATGTGGATACACTTATTTCATCCATCTGAACGATGGGTAGTCAAAACGCATGCTTCAGCTACGTGACCCAGCGTCACACTCTTTCACGCAGGAGCTCACAAATATTCTACTCACCCTATATTATATTTAGATTAGTGTTAACAACCTAATCACATTTCCACATGTTGCTTTCAAGTCTCAAGTTTAACTTATTACTAGTAGGTGTCCCAAGTTTTGTTTTCGTTGTTAATAGGTGTCTAGGTTTCGTATTTGTTACTTTTTGATTTTCCGTTCGCGTTTTCTATTAAATTTTACGGATTTAGGTATGAGTTTTTTTTTTTCAATTCATGTATATTTATGTCATTTAAGTTAAATTGACCCTCAAGTTTGCATAAGTTCTTCAATTTCAATATGCACACAATAACTGACATAACTTAAAGTTAAGGAGAAATGTCATTTTGCTCATTTTTTTTTTATTTAAATGCCATTGATGGTAAATTTTATGGACCATTTGACCAAAATCCGTCAAATATATATAACAGAAAAAACGGATGGAAAACAAAAAAGTAACGAAAACGAAACGTGAGACATCTAAAAGTAACATTGTACAAAATTGGAATTGTGATTAGGTTATTAGCACTAATCTAATCTAAATATAAAATATGGTGAGTATAATTAAAAATTATAGATTATTTTTCCTATACAGTAGTTTCCTAATATTTGAGTGTGTGCGTGCTTGGTGTTCATCATCGATCGGTTCCTTTATGATGGTGAATGCAAAACTAGTATGATTGATTAACAAACAGTTGGTACCACTGGTAGGGGGTAAGCAATCTATTTCTCTTCATAACAAACCATATAATGTAATATAAGAAGCGGAACAATGAATAAAGAGATTGAGGAAACAATTGAAGAAACTAAGGTCAATGCCAATCAATCAAAGAAGGCATCATTATTGATTGATTCATTAATATATATGAAATCTGCAGATTTGCATCAAGTTGAAGGAAGGACCGGCTTAGTGTAGACATGGACGCGAATGGCGAGGAGGAAGATGCAGATTAGAGTGAAGTAGATAAGTGTGTGAAGCTGATGCGATCAAAAGAAGAAATGCATCGAAATGCACAAATTCATTCAAGAAATCAGACTGATCTCCATTACAAGTATTCCCGCCTTTTATATGCTGGAAGTTAGTTATAACAACCTAACTTCTCCTTATTTGCTAATAAGTCCCTAAACTTCCCTAAATAGAAAGATAGGTCCTAAACAACATTTATTCTGCATCAAATACCCTCCCCTTAAGCAGCTTGTCCTCAAGTTGCGAAGTCAGGGAAGCGAGCATGGAATTCATCCAAATATTCCCACGAAGCTTCACTAACTGGCAAACCTTCCCATTGAATCAACACCTTGGTGGCAGCTCTCCGACCACGCCTTGCCAATTTCCTTTCCAGAATTGCTCTTGGACTACAATGAAATCTCGCATCACCATTAAACATCTGAGGCAATGGTACTGTTGTATAATTGACACCACGAGCTTCATTAAGCAATGACACATGAAATGTAGGGTGAATCTGAGCCTCACTGGGTAGATCCAATCGATATGCAACTTCACCAAACCTTTCCAATATCAGAAAAGGCCCATAGCACTTAGGAGACAACTTGGTGTGTGCTTGAGCTCCCCTCATAGTTAGTTGTCTGTACGGCTGCAGCTTTAGGTACACCCAATCTCCCACCTTAAAGCTCCTTTCAGTTCTATGTTGATCAGCTTGCTGTTTCATCCTATTTTGAGCCCTTAACAAATGGTGCTTCAGTAATTGGATAGTTGTCTCCCTTGTGATCATTAGCTCATCCACAGATTCCACCTTGGTGTCCCCACCAATGTAAGGAACATGCATAGGAGGTGGAGTCCCATATAAAGCTTGGAAGGGTGTCATGCCAATTGATGAATGGAAATTGGTGCTATACCACCACTCAACTAAAGAGAGCCAAGAAGACCAGGTAGTGGGTCTCTCAAAACACATACACCTCAAGTACCCTTCCAGACACCTATTGACCACTTCAGTTTGGCCATCAGTTTGAGGGTGGTATGCAGAAGACATATGCAAGGAAACACCCTGAAGACGAAAGAATTCCTTCCAAAAGGAGCTCAGAAATATAGCATCTCTGTCTGATACGATAGTAGAAGGGCACCCATGTAGTTTGAACACTGAGTCTACAAAAACCTGAGCTACTTGGGCTGCAGTGAAGGGATGGCTAAGGGAAATGAAGTGAGCATACTTTGTTAATCTGTCAACAACCACGAGAATGGTGTCCTTGCCCTTGGATTTGGGTAACCCTCCAATGAAATCCATAGAAATGTCTGTGAAAAGAGCATGAGGAATGGGAAGTGGATTTATTAACCCCGGGGATGCAACAGACTCGTACTTATTCCTCTGGCACACATGACACTCCCTGAAAAACTGCCTGACATTCTTTGCTTGACCCTTCCAATAGCAAAGCTCCTTAAGCCTCTGTAATGAGCTATGCACTCCTGAATGACCTCCCATTGCAGAAGCATGGAAAATTCCCATCAACTCTTGTCTCAACACTGCATCATTTCCCACAACCAATTTCCCTTTCCTTCTGAGCAGAGTGCCATCCCAAGTAAAGTTCTGGGATGCAGTTCCTTCAATCAACTGAGCAATCAAATGCATCAAGTCAGTATCAGCTTCCCAACTAGCCTTGATCTTAGCCATTAGGGTTGGTTCCACTGAAGACACAACGAGAGTCAATATTTCAGAACCTTGCACTCTAGAGAGTGCATCAGCAGCTACATTATCCCTTCCTTTCTTGTACACAATCTCATAATCATACCCCATTAGTTTTGAAAGCCACGTGTGCTGCAATGGAGTGGTTATCTTCTGTTCCATCAAATGTTTGAGACTCTTCTGGTCAGTCTTAATAATAAAATGGCTCACTATCAAGTAGTAATGCCATGTTTCACTGCAAAGATGATAGCTAGCAATTCTTTCTCATAAACTGATAATGCTTGTTGTCTTGGAGAAAGTGCCTTACTGATATAGGCTATGGGATGATGGTCTTGCATTAACACAACTCCTATACCTTTTGAGGAAGCATCAGTCTCTACAACAAATGTCTTGGAGAAGTCTGGCAAAGCTAAGATAGGTGCAGCAATCAAAGCATCTCTCAGAACTTCAAAGGTAACTTGGGCAAGCTCAGACCATTTGAATATCCTTCTTCAACAGCTCAGTTACGGGTTTAGCCATTCCTCCATAACCACGAATGAATCTTCTATAATAACCCGTAAGGCCTAGGAACCCTCTCAACTCCTTCACATTTTTGGGTGTAGGCCAAGCCTTGATTGCCTCAATCTTAGCAGGATCAGTGGCCACTCCAGCTCCCGAAATTACATGACCTAAGTATTCCACAGCTTCTCCTCCAAAAGCACACTTCGAAAGCTTGGCAAATAGCCCATTCTTCCTCAATAAGGAGAGTACTTCCTGCAAGTGCAAGCAGTGATCTTCCATATTCTTGCTAAAAACCAGTATATCGTCAAAGAATACTAGCACACATTTGCGCAGAAGAGGTTGAAAGATTGAGTTCATCAGAGCTTGAAAGGTTGATGGAGCATTGGTTATCCCAAATAGCATCA
Organism: Clarkia xantiana subsp. parviflora; assembly: GCA_036873135.1. NCBI lineage: Eukaryota > Viridiplantae > Streptophyta > Magnoliopsida > Myrtales > Onagraceae > Clarkia > Clarkia xantiana. Next base: position 34,375,086 of record JAPTYO010000008.1, read on the forward strand.
CCACAAACTCGTAGTGACCTTGATGGGTCCTGAATGCAGTTTTAAAAATATCACCAGACCACATCCTTATTTGATGGTACCCTGATCTAAGGTCAATCTTAGAAAACAATGTGGCTCCATGTAGTTCATCCAGCAACTCATCAACTAAAGGAATTGGAAACTTATTCTTTATAGTCGCATCATTGAGCCTCCTATAGTCAATACACATCCTCCATGTACCATCCTTCTTCTTGACTAATACCACTGGAGAGGCAAATGGGCTTTTACTGCTTCTTATTACTCCAGAGTCAAGTAGCTCCTTAGTCATCTTCTCAATGATGTCCTTCTGAATAGCTGGGTATCTGTAAGCCTTCTGATTGATAGCAGAAACTCCCTCATTCAATATAATTTGGTGGTCATGCTCTCTGGGAGGAGGTAAAGATGAAGGCATCTGGAAAATATCATCATACTGAGCTAGTAGATCAGAGAGCTTGGAGTCTTGAACACACCCCATTACAGAGGAGGAGTAGGCCTGATCAGTTCCATTACTGACCAAATGAATGCTACATAATTGAGCTACAGCAATTTGGCTAGGTTTCCGTAATAATGCAGACATCTTCTCTGCTGAACACAGAGTGAGTTCATTTTGCTCAGTGCCCTTCAGCTCTATTTGCTTATCATCAACCTTAAACTGCATTGTCAACTTCTTAAAATTCCACAAAATGTCATCAAGAGTCATAAGCCACTGAACTCCTAATACCATGTCATAGTTTTCTAATGGAATAACTAATACATCAGCTGAAAACCAAGTTCCTTGCATCATCCACTGAAACTTGGGGCACATCCTGGCACAAGGTAATTTACTCCCATTTGCTACACTCACACTCATAGCAGGCACATTCACTAAGGAGCATCCTAGCTTACTTATTGAGTTTTCATTAATGAAATTATGAGTGGATCCAGAGTCTAGCAGAATTTGGAGCTTGCGAGTTCCCATACTCCCTATTATCTTCATAGTGGAGAAAGAATGCACACCAGTTAAGGCATGTACAGACAGCTGAGGCTCATCCCCTGCACCATGCACTATAAACTGAGACTCTTCCATTGTGTCAGTGTCAACTACTTCAACTTCACCATCAGTCTCACTCAGCTGCTCCAAATCCATGCTAAAGAACTGTTTCTTTGAGCACTTATGGCCTGGTGTGTATTTCTCAGTACACCAAAAACATTCTCCACGAGCTCTTTTCGCATCGATTTCCTTGGATCCCAGAGTTCTCCTAGTTGTACCACCACCACCGGCTTGTAAGGATTTGACAGGTGAAGGCAGCAACGGCAACTTACTAGCATTAGAGGGAAAAACTGCCTTAGCTTGAGCTGGAGCAATAGTAGGTTTATAGTAAGGAACTGATTGTTTGGATTTAGCTAAGGAAGCATTGGTTATCTATTGAGCTCTAGCCAATGAGTAGGCATCTCGGAGTGTCTTAGGTCGAAACATCTTGAATGGACATCTTATCTCTGTGATCAATCCCCTCAAGAAGATGCCAACTGCATACTCCTCGCATATCGACACTTTATTCAGCAAAGCATCAAAGGATCTGCAATAATCCTTCAACGAGCCAGTCTGAAATAGAGTGGTTAGCTCCTCCATGGCATCCTCGAAGAACAAATCAGAGAATCGAGCAGTAATTGCACGCACATACTCGTGCCAAGGCAATTCAGTCACTCCTACTCCTCTTGTCTTCATGTATGATTGGTGCCATTGCAGTGCGCCATCCAAATGGATTACAGTGTATCGAAGCTTATGCTCCTCAGGAACCTCATCCATCACGAAGAAATGCTCGCAGCGGTAAAGCCAACCAGATAGATCTTCTCCGTCAAAACGAGGAAAATCTACTCGACCGTAACGAATTGGCCTGGACTATTGTGGCTGATACTGCATCGGAGGCATAACAACCTCAACACGAGCTGGATTTGAAGTCTCAGCAGCTGGAGTTCCCTTCTGTTGTGCCAATTGAAGAGAGATATCCTTCAATTGCGAGATAATTTCCGACTGCTGTTCCGCCATCGACGTGTGCTTGACATTCAATCCATTAACTATATCTCGAGTTTCCAGAGTAGCTTGATCAACTCTGTGGATCGCCTTGTCTTGATCTCGAATGAGAGTTTCCAATCTCTTAATCTCCTGTGTACGAGTACCTTCCGCCATGATGTCACTGTTAAACAGCTGAATCTGGCCCGAGAATTTCAATCGGAGTCACGAGCGTCGCTGGTGGAGGAGAGGATTCGCCGCTCTGATACCAATTGATGCGATCAAAAGAAGAAATGCATCGAAATGCACAAATTCATTCAAGAAATCAGACTGATCTCCATTACAAGTATTCCCGCCTTTTATATGCTGGAAGTTAGTTATAACAACATAACTTCTCCTTATTTGCTAATAAGTCCCTAAACTTCCCTAATTAGAAAGATAGGTCCTAAACAACATTTATTCTGCATCAGAAGCAGGAGTTTGAAAGTTTCCAAACTGAACGATTTTGTGCTTCCCCGGAATCTGAATCAGCAATCCCCAGCAGCACCACCGCCACAAACACCGGTCCCCAATCTCCTCTCCTTGTTGTTTCTGTAATTGGATGGATGGTGAAGAAAGAGTAGAGGAAACAGCAAAGAATAGTAAGTAAGTAGAATAGAGAGATAGATTAAGCAAAGAAATGCACAAGACAAAGGTGAGTGAGTGAAGAAGGAAGACCCAAGATTAAATTACTAACTCTGTTTCCAAACTGAACGATTTTGTGCTTCCCCGGAATCTGAATCAGCAATCCCCAGCAGCACCACCGCCACAAACACCGGTCCCCAATCTCCTCTCCTTGTTGTTTCTGTAATTGGATGGATGGTGAAGAAAGAGTAGAGGAAACAGCAAAGAATAGTAAGTAAGTAGAATGGCAAACACCGGTCCCCAATCTCCTCTCCTTGTTGTTTCTGTAATTGGATGGATGGTGAAGAAAGAGTAGAGGAAACAGCAAAGAATAGTAAGTAAGTAGAATGGAGAGATAGATTAAGCAAAGAAATGCACAGGACAAAGGTGAGTGAGTGAAGAAGGAAGACCCAAGATTAAATTACTAACTCTGCTTCCTCCTCCTACTTCTTCTTTACACTACACCACACATGCTTAAGACTTAAGACACCAACCATTTCACCCAAAAATATAATGACTAAACGTCGACAGCAGGGTTCGAACCTGCGCGGGCATAGCCCAACAGATTTCAAGTCTGTCTCCTTAACCACTCGGACATATCGACCTTGATGATAATGTTACAATATGTTTATTAATAACACAGATGGCCATTATAAAAATGAAGCAGTAGAGCTTGAATTGAAGTTCCGTGATGACCAAATATGATACCCAGCTAGGCATTGTCAACAATACATAATTTGGACACTCAATAAATGATAACATCTTTCCTGCATTACAATGTCAATGAAATTATACACCACCAAAGTTGAATCTCCTAGCAATTGGTGGGAGTTGCCTCATCAGCAGAGGCCAATATAAGATGAGGAGGCACCTGGTAACACTATACCCTTCTCGCTGAAGACGGAAGTTCTCCTCCCTCTTCCTTGCTCTATAGCTATTTGGGTTCTCAAGTTGTGGGTATACACTTATCTGCCAAATTTCCAATTTCTTTCTCAGCTTTATCATCTACCAAACCATATGCATTTATTATTAGACAATATATACACCTACCTTTTTCTTTCTCAAATTTGACCAGTCCATCGTTCTTCCCAGGATGAAACTGAAGGCACCAAATAAATATGAATGACTCACTAAGAGTATGGTTGGAATGTAAAATACTGGTTGGTGCTTCTTCTGTCAACACCAACTGATTTACTTTCGACTTTGACAACAAATGCACTTGACAGCAAGCCTGGAATAATAGCCAAACTAAGGCATTACATTTTTCCCCTTTCTCAACTCAACGTATATGATGAGTGCTTTTGGTTCTATCCAATGACCAAAACAAAGTCAAGGGTCCTGAAAAATAAGAGCCACTGTACTGAGAACCCAACCCTCAGTAGCATTGTATTTGTATGAACATCAGTGAAGTATCATGGTTGCTGATCATATAAATATAGGAGGGTTCATGCCATGGCATAATGACTTCTCTTCCAACATAACCATTTTCCCTCTCACTCAGACTTGGCATAGTGTTTCCCAAGTTTTCTTTAATACACAAGCATGAATGTTGCTAAATTCCAGGCTTGATGAAAAAACATATAAAAATGGAGATGCGGGGTATCGATCCCCGTACCTCTCGCATGCTAAGCGAGCGCTCTACCATCTGAGCTACATCCCCTTGCTGATTTTAATATACAACATAGAGTTTTATAGTAATGATGATAATGTTCAATTATTAACTAAAATGCAAAAGCAGAAGTGTTGAAAGTGGGATTTGAACCCACACCCTTTCGGACCAGAACCTTAATCTAGCGCCTTAGACCAACTCGGCCATCTCAACTTGTTGTTAATATATAGTCTTAATCTCAGCACACAATTTGCTAGAGTTATTTTTAATCAATAAGTCTGCAAATGGAACTTTGCTTATTTTTAAGCAGCAAACTTAAGTAGCATATAGGACATTGCTTATCAACAACAGACCTTTGTATTTGCTTAGGTTACAATGAAGAGCAACTTAGTCTGATCCAAAAAAATGAAACAGAAGCAGATTAACAAAAACTTGGCAGCTCTAACTGAAATGAGCATACTTTAGCGTCGTAAGACCCAATCTCCTCTTGTATTTGTTCTGATGACAGAACTGAAGCTTTATTTTCAAATTGGCACTTTCCAGTTGCAGCATAACATACAAAACATGTGTTTTACATATAAAATCGATAATCTACTGCAATCGTCAACATTTACCTTCTCTAGTTGCTGCAGAGAGCCGTGAATCCTTCAGCATCAATTAAGTATTATATCAAAGAAAGAGCTTTAGCTGTTTATATCATCCTCTTTCTGAAAATTCATCAGGTCCAAGCTCAGCCTCATCACAAGCCATTTCTTTGATGCTCAAACAGAACTCAATGTCATTGCAACCCGTTTTCTTTAACGGGAGGGAACAATGATTTGATATTTCATGTTTGTTAACACAATAAACTAATAAAACTGAATTATCAAATCCCCCTATTACTTTCATATGCACCTTCCCAAGACATGCTATGCCGAAACCTGGATCTGCAAACACATGACACAACAGGCAACTGCTACTAAAATTGCAGATAAAAATGTGTTTAGAGACACATGGTAGTTAATATATCACATGTTAAGGTATTCGTAAATTACAATCTCATAAACACCGAATGCAGCAAGTTTTAGAGGTGAGTGAAGATACCCTCTTGTGCAGCAAATTTTGACAAGTTCAGCTAGAGTGTTTTATCAATGTACCAAAGGATTTACTATACTTCTGATGAAATATTGTTCAAGTTAGGGCACTGCCTTGTTTATTATTATTATTACAACAGAAAAGGCAAAAAGGTAACTGTTTTAAAAATCAAATGCTTACAAATACCCATTTCATGGATTGAGGTAGTAACAGCTAACTACTAAAGATAAAACCGTCAATACTTACTAATGGAATTCGAAAAGTTAAAGCTACACTAAGGCCAGAATCAACAACCAAAAAGCATTTTTTTCCACACGCTAACTATGAATTTTTTGAAACCAGATAGGCATGTCTTTTCATTTTCATAGATCAATCATTAGGGTGTTGTTCATGATGTTGAGCTATAGCACAAATAATCATTTACACCACGGTTCTTCATTTTAAGTTGTATGGGACAGTAACTGCTTCAATACTAATTGGATGGCATTGACTTACTTGTTTGTCCATCATATAGCTTACCTATAAATACCGAAACTTTTACACATGAAGAAAGCAGAAAATTAGTTCTCCAATCAAGACCTACGGTAGGGAAGCTAGGTTCCCAACAAGAAGGAATTATGGTGGCTATTCTGTTCTAGAAATCCTCATTCATCTTGAAGACGTGGGTATCACTATTGCCATTGACGCTGTTCATCACAGATGCTTTCTGGTACTCACCGACCCTCTTCTCGAAGAAATTGGTCTTCCCTTGCAGAGAAATCAGCTCCATCCAATCGAATGGGTTGGACACGCCGTATATCTTCCCACAGCCGAGCGCCACCAGCAGCCGATCTGCGACGAACTCAATGTACTGTCCCATGAGGGCGCCGTTCATCCCCACCGCTCGATATCCACCGCGTCTCTCACAATCGACTTCACGCGGTCCTCGCTAAGCTTCGACCGGAGAAGAGTGTAGATAAGGCACGCGAAGTCACAGTGGAGGCCTTCATCGCGTGAGATAAGCTCGTTCGAGAAGGTGAGTCCCGGCATCAGGCCACGCTTCTTAAGCCAGAAGATGGCGCAGAAGCTGCCAGAGAAGAAGATGCCTTCCACGCAGGCAAAGGCGACAATGCGTTCCGCAAACGTCTCAGATCCGTCGATCCACCGCAATGCCCAATCGGCCTTCCTCTTGACGCAGGGGACTGTGTCGATTGCGCGGAAGAGCCGGTCCTTCTCGGAGGAATCCTTGATGTAAGTCTCCAGAAGGAGACTATACATCTCGGAATGGATGTTCTCAATCGCGATCTGGAATCCGTAGAAAGCACGCGCCTCAGAGACCTGGACCTCCTTCATGAACCTCGACCCAAGGTTCTCCAGCACGATGCCGTCGGAGGCAGCGAAGAAGGCGAGAACGTGCTTGATAAAGTGACGCTCGTCGGAAGTCAGGGCCTCCCAGTGGCGGACGTCCTGGGAGAGGTCAACCTCCTCCGCCTCCAGAACGAGGCCTCCGCCTTCTTGTACATCTCCCATATCTCCGGGTACTGTATCGGGAACATGCAGAATCTGTCAGGGTTGGGCGCCAGAAGCGGCTCTTCGGGAATTGAAGGCATCTTCTCCAAGAAGAGGATTACAATTGAGGGAAGTTTGAATTGCTTAAGTTGCTGAGTAAGGGAAGGGGCGGTTCTTATTTAAGGAGGAGAGGAGAAGAAGAGCGGGTAATTTTGAAATATTTGAACAAGAAGCTTGCGGGAGAATCTTGAAATTTTAAAATGAAAATAATAATCTTGTAATCAGTTACTGTAAGTCTGTAACTCTCTGTAAAGTAAAAGACAAAAAAAGTAAGTAAATATGGATAGATATTTTGGGTATTTGGCAGGAACTTCGAAACGGCACGACAAGCCAAAGTGGACCTTCTTTCTCCCGACATTGGGGGTGTTTGGATGGGACATTGGGGGTGTTTGGATGGATGTAATCTCATATTACGTCCCACATTACATCAACATTACGTTACTTGATTTGTCAAACGACGTAATGTGCATTGTAATGTAATGTGCATTGTACTATGAGATTACGTCTAAAGTCCAATCAACGTAATGTGAGATTACATCCAAAAACAGATGTAATGAGAGACGCCCAACATTACTGTTATTATTTTATCATTATTATTTATAAATAGATAAAATACTTTGTATTATCTTTATAGTTTAATATGATACTAATATTGTTATTATTATTAGCTTTTTATTTTTTATTTACTTCATAACTTATTATTATAATAACTAATAATGCTCATAATGTTTTTATAAAATGCCTAAACCCCTTTTCGTGGCATTTAAAAAAAAATCTCTTATAAAACTATATATAATGTTTCAATTAATAGAAATTTAATAGTTGTATGTATTTAGTTTAAATATTTAATATTTAGAATTCATAAATGATTATAGAATTAACCACAAAACATAAACTTTAAGAAGTTCATTATTGTCAAAATATATATTCTTTTAAATATTATCATATTGAGATATAATACTATCATATAAATTAATATAATTGTAAACACTCGATTTTGACCCGGACGTAACGACGTTACACATGATACGTCAAATTCCGGACGCGTCAAATTCCGGACGTTACACTGACTGAGATGATGATGGACCGGATCTCGAAAGGCGAGAGGCTTTCATAAAGACGTATGATAAAGGGAGGGTCACGAGAGGCTTATTGCACGATCCACCCAACAACGTGTTGCTAATAAATGTTGCATAAGAGAGTGGGAGGCCGGCTTAGACTGCTTTAGCTTGAGTTCCTGGTGTTGGGGTAAGGTAAGACGAGATCATACGGTTCATTTTTTGTAACTTGAGCATCCCACTTCACTCCACAAGGGGGAGTGGATATTACGTCCTGCCTTACTATAAATATATAGCCTTACGCTTCCAAAGAAGGAAGACATATATGATACGCTCAAACTCGTTGACGTATTTTCACTACCTTAAAGGGCACCGTGGGAGTATCCAAAGTACGTTGAAGCAACCCCCTTTGTTGAGTCCTTCGAGCACTCCTTTCAAGGGTGAAGTCTGGAACCGATTCAAGTAAGGAATCTTAGCCAGGCCAAGTTTGAACTTCCTCTACGAAAGTCGCCCTTTCCCGGACCGTAAAGAGCATCGTATTAAACCCAGCCTTGAACCTCTACCTCAGTCGTGATACCGGCATGAGAAAGAAAGAGTCGTAACTGATGCTTTCAATAACCTATGGAATTCGTAAAGTACCTTCTTACCATGGAGTGATCCTCGTAGACGGCTGGCTTAGGCCATCTAGCCTAAGCTTGATTTTCTCTTTCAGAGAGACGTCAAGTAGCTTTACGTACCTGTAACAGATGCAGCTAAACGCAAACACAAGCTGGGAGGATAACTGATAAACGTCATTACGAGAAAGGAAAGGTGAAAAAGCAGTCAATAACGGTTCATTACTTACGTAATTGATAGCATCACTCACTCTACAGAGAATCAATCGTAATAGAACTTTTGCCTATCCTACGGCAATGGAAAACATCAGTTATCTATCTTTCTCATGCAGGGATCAGAAGGAGAGGTCGAGGTATCGATTATGGTACCTCGGGGCTTGTGCTGATAAAGGACATCATGGAGCAAGGTTACAATAGGTTTTCATCCATGTAGCACGGCCTATGAGAGGTACTAAAAGCTCTGAGACGTCATCCTTAGTTAGTCAGTCAATACTCGACTCAGCGAAAAGAGATAACGCACTCAGAGGAGTATAGTGGAGACTAAAAGGAACTTTCTCTTCAGAGTGGATCAATCGCCAAGCTAGTGTAACTAGGATCAAAAGCTAACATAGGACCCTTAGAATGAAGCTAGCGTGCGTAGGATCCTTTGCCTAAGCCAGTACACTTTCCACTTTTCCTATCGTAACATGCCTTAGATTACACAAAGACGAGGAAAGACATAAGAGAAAAGCATATTGACTAGTCATTGTGAGGCCCCCCCAATTCTTGACTGGAGGGGACACCAAAGGCCTCCGCCCTTCCATCCCTTGGTTGGATAGATAGATAGAGAGGGAGGGCAGAGCTTTTGGTTTTTTCATGTTGTCAAAGGGTTGAACAATGAAAATCGATGGCGAATGCCTGATCGAATTGATCGTGTCATGTAGGAACAAGGTTCAAGTCTACCGGTCTGTTAGGATGTCTCAGCTGTATACATCACTGCACTTCCACTTGACACCTATCATAATGATAAACGGCTCGTCTCGCCGTGACCTTCTCTTGAATTCGCAAAACTTCTGTCGCTCCGTCCCCGCAGGGGCAGAGAACCCGTCGCTGTCTCGGCTGTGCTACCGGAGGCTCCGGGGAAGTCGGAATAGGAGAACACTCATCTTGGGGTGGGCTTACTACTTAGATGCTTTCAGCAGTTAGCCGCTCCGCACTTGGCTACCCATCGTTTACCGTGGGCACGATAACTGGTACACCAGAGGTGCGTCCTTCCCGGTCCTCTCGTACTAGGGAAAGGTTCTCTCAATGCTCTAACGCCCACACCGGATATGGACCGAACTGTCTCACGACGTTCTGAACCCAGCTCACGTACCGCTTTAATGGGCGAACAGCCCAACCCTTGGAACATACTACAGCCCCAGGTGGCGAAGAGCCGACATCGAGATGCCAAACCTTCCCGTCGATGTGAGCTCTTGGGGAAGATCAGCCTGTTATCCCTAAAGTCACTTTTATCCGTTGAGCGACGGTCCTTCCACTCGGCACCGTCGAATCACTAAGGCCGACTTTCGTCCCTGCTCGACGAGTGGGTCTTGCATTTGATGGGTTCGACTACAGCCGTTAGGCCCTTTAACGGTGAGGAAACGGCAAATAGGCCCGGTGGGCCCTAAACGAAGGCCAAGATGGCCCAGACAAAGGATCCCGACGAAGAGAGCCCGAGGATGAAAGGTCCCGACAGAGTCGGACCTGACAGGCGAGCGGAACGCTCCCGATGAGATGCCTCTGAGTAGGCCACGATGAAGAATCCCTGAGAACAATAGGCCCTGTCACGATGACGAGGGCCCCGAGCGGTGACACAACGAGATAACTCTGGAGTCCCCGATGTTAGTCGGGACTCGTTATCAGAGGATAAGGCCGAGATACGCGGGGCGTGGCCGAGATACGCGGAGCGTGGCCGAGATACGCGGGGCGTGGCCGAGATAAGCGAGATCATGGCCTAGATAGGCGGGATCACATCCGAGATACGCGGGATACGGGCTAACCACCCCCAACGGTTCACCAGGTAACTGAGGTATCTCTTCGCCTATAAAAAGGCAAGGGGTCACCTCAGATCACGTACATTGAAATACATTACTTGAGATTATTGCTTGCCAGTCCGGACGAAGTACTCATTTAAGCATCGGAGAGGGATTCTGGGTCACCGCCCGGTCTATCCCCTCTTGCAGGATTGCGTGGAGCGAAGGAGCTAGGATCGCCGTCAAAGACCGTACCGGAGTTCCACCGTGATCCAACATTGGCGCCGTATGTGGGAATCAAACAAAAAGCTGATATGCCTTCTACTCGTTCAATGGCGGCTGGCAAGCAAAGAAGGCAAGGACAATCTGGTGGCTCTCGTCACCCAGCTGCAACAACTCTGAATTCACTACCGGAACAGGAGGAAAACCAGAACCATCCCGCTGCTGAGCTCTCCCAGACAGGGGGCATAATGAAGGTCCCGAAGAGATTGCCGCTCAGCACCAGGGCAATAGAGAGCAGGAGGCTCCACCAGCTACAGACCTGACAAGAGCTGTGGCAGAAGCCATGCCCATGTTTTTGGCAGCCGTGGAAGCTCTCTTAGATCGGAGAGAGGCCGCAAGGAGGCAAGAGGAGATGCCCCCGTTAGAAGAAGCGCCCCCACCAGCAGAGGTTCGGAACGTACAGGAGGTTCCGCCCTGAGGCCAGGACAGGAGTAGGGCGTCCATTCAGCCAGAGAGATTCGTGGTTGATGGGCCAGGACCAGTACAGCACAGGACCATTCCCCTGAATGGTCCCATCACCCCTGATCAGGTGGTAAAGATCGTGAACATCTGCATGGGAGAGTAGAAGCCGCTGGTGTCGGAGCTGAGGGATCGATCTACTCATCCCTTCGTTCCTCGACTCATAGACACCCTAGCCCCGCCAGGGCTGGGTATCCCCACGATAAAGGAATACGATGGCGAAGGAGATCCGGTTCGTCATGTCCAGAAGCACCTCATGGCGTGTCTGGGAAGAGCCCCGAATGAAGATATAGTGTGTACGCTGTTCCCGAACAGACTTGGGGAAAGAGCCCTGACCTGGTTCTTTAGTCTACCCCCAGGCTGCATCACTTGCTGGGCAGATATGCACGACCGGTTCATTCAGCAGTACCAGGGTCGTAGACGTTTGCTGAAGAGTGTGAGGTCCCTGACCCAGGTGGTACAGAGGCCCAACGAATCGCTGGCACACTATTACCAGCGGTACACCGCCAGTGTGGCGGAGATTGATGAGGAGATCTCGGAGGGTGAAACCATCCGTACATTCATTCGGAACCTAACGGCCCCCTATGGTTCCGACCTAATGCACAGCGTGGCAGAGAAAGCCGTGTGGAATATGGAGGCACTACAGAAGAGGGTGAAACGGCAAATCGATGTCCAGGAGTCGAAGATAGCCGCTGGAGAGCTGGAGCCCCCGAAGTCGAATAAAGGGAAGCAGTCGGTTAAACCTTTCGACGATCGTAAGTCAAAGGGTAAACCCGAGGGCAGTCGGGATCGAGGACGCTCTGGTCGGAGGGATGATAGGCGTTCTTTAAGGAAGGACAAGCGGGAGGATCTCGACATTCCTCTCAACTGCTCCATGGCGGAGGTACTAACGGTCATGGAACGACAAGGTATCTCCAGGTACCCCCCAAAGAAGGATGGAGAATTCTTAGGATCCCGCACGGATCGCTACTGCCGATTTCACCGCGCAAATGGTCACGACACCAACCATTGTCGGGAGGTGAAGAAGGAGATCGAGAAACTGATCCAGAAGGGGAAACTCAAGGAGTTCGTTGGGGATAAGCGGTGCCGATCCCGCTCTCGGTCCCGATCGCGGTCCCGTTCCCGATCCCGCGATCGGTCCCCAAAGAAGAAGAGAACCGACCCAGAGTCATCCGGTGCTCGTAAGGAGAGACGGGGCACTATCAATGTGATTCACGGAGGGTTTGCTGCTGGAGGTGATACTTCATCCTCCCGAGAGGTTTATGCCTCTAGAATTCCTACGGCGGTGGTGCTGGGTAAGAGGTCCCGATCCTGGACCCTGAAGGAAGAAATGGTGATCTCCTTTTCGTCGGAGGATCTCATAGGCGTGGAGACTCCGCACGATGACGCCTTGGTTGTAACCTTGGACGTAGACAGGTACGAGATGAAGCGAATTTTGATCGACGGAGGAAGCTCCTCAGATATTCTATTTATGGATGCGCTGGAGGCTATGGGAAAAACGAAGAAAGATCTGAAGGAGGCAAACTTCCCGATGGTCGGGTTCTCTGGTTCAACCTCCTATCCGCTAGGAGTTATCACCTTACCAGTGGAGTTTGGTAGTGGGTGGAAATCAGAAAGGAGGAACGTGGAGTTCGTGGTGGTTGATTCCGCGGGGACTTACAACGCGATCATCGGGAGAACCACCATCAACCCCCTGATGGCGGTTGCCTCGACAGTGCACCAGAAGATGAAGTTCCCGACCGACCACGGAGTCGGAGAAGTCAAGGGTGACCAGGTAGCTTCCCGAAAATGCTATGTTAACGCCACCCGGAGGAGGAGACGAGAGGCCATGACTGTCCTCCAGACAGATACAGTCCCGACCGACCACGGAGTCGGAGAAGTCAAGGGTGACCAGGTAGCTTCCCGAAAATGCTATGTTAACGCCACCCGGAGGAGGAGACGAGAGGCCATGACTGTCCTCCAGACAGATACAGATCCTAGAGAGGAATTTGGGCGTCCCGCCCCCATAGAAGATCTAAAAGAAGTTGAGATTGACGGACCCCAGAGGAAGGTGAAAATCGGGTCTGCTCTGACTGAGGAGACAGCCCAAAAATTGATTGAGTTGTTGAGGAAGTTCAAGGAGCTGTTTGCCTGGTCCCCGAGCGATATGCCAGGAATCAGCCCCGATGTGATCGTACACGAGCTGAAGATAGATCCCGCGATCAAGCCTATCACGCAGAAAAGGCGTCCGATGGGCACAGACAAGAAGATCGCGATCCAGCAGGAGGTGGGCAGGTTGCTCGATGCTGGGTTTATTAAAGAACTCCGATTCTAGACTTGGGTCGCTAATCCAGTACTGGTGAGGAAGACTAATGGGAAATGGCGGATGTGTGTGGACTTCCGTGACCTGAATAAGGCTTGCCCGAAGGACTGTTACCCACTCCTGAGAATCGACCAGTTGATGGATGCCACATCGGGACATGAGCTGTTGAGCTTCATGGATGCGTATTCAGGCTACAACCAGATCAAGATGGCCAAGGAGGACGCTCCTCACACAGCGTTTTATGCAGACAGTGACATCTATCACTACGATGTCATGCCTTTCGGGTTAATCAATGCCGGGGCAACCTATCAGCGCATGGTGAATAAGTTATTTGGAGATATGCTGGGAGAGACCATGGAAGCTTACGTGGATGACATGCTGGTGAAGTCCCGACAAGCTGAGGATCATGTACACAACCTAGCCATGGCGTTTGAGCGGATGAGGCTTCATCAAGTTCGTTTAAACCCGACGAAATGCGCCTTCGGAGTCCACTCAGGGAAATTTTTGGGCTTTATGGTGAGCCAGAGAGGAATTGAGGTGAATCCCGAGAAGCTGAGGGTGATTGAGGAGATGCAGTCTCCGATAAACCATCGGGAGGTGCAAGTGCTGAATGGCCGACTAGCTGCAATGAATCGTTTCCTGTCCAAAGCTAGCGACCGATCAATGCCATTTTTTGAAGTCCTGAGGGCCAACAAGAAGTTTGAGTGGACCGACAAGTGTAAAGAAGCGTTCCAAGCACTCAAGCAGCACCTTCGCACCCTCCCGCCGTTGGCGAAACCGGTTCCAGGCGAGCCGCTCTATCTTTACTTGGCTGTTTCTGAATTTGCCATTAGCTCTGTGTTAGTAAAGGTTGTCGAGGGTAATCAAGTCCCCATCTATTATGTAAGCAAGGCGTTTGCCAAGTCTGAATTGAATTATCCCGCCGTTGAGAAGTATCTCTTTGCGCTGATTATAACTGCTCGGAAGTTGAGGCCTTATTTCCATGCACACGAGATTACTGTGCTGACAAACCAACCTCTGAAGCATTTTTTGAACCGACCGGATGCGTCGGGGAGATTAGTGAAGTGGGCAGTCGAGCTTAGTGAATTTCACATACACTTTGCTCCGAGAACGGCTATTAAGGGCCAGGCGTTGGCGGATTTCATAGTGGAATCTACAAACCCCGATCTGGAAGAAGCGGGCCCTGTAGAGGGGGCAACCATAGAGGTCCCGACAGAAGAGCAACCAGAGAGGGCAGAGCAATCAGAACAGCCAAACGAGGGAAATACCTGGGAGATGTACACGGATGGCTCCTCGAGTTCAGACGGATCAGGAGCAGGCTTTTTGTTAATACCACCAGGTGGAGGTGAGCCGCTCCGATATGCCCTGGCTTTAACATTTAAGGCCACAAACAACGAAGCGGAGTATGAGGCTCTTATCACGGGCCTGAAAATTGGTAAAGGCACTGGAGTCGATCACTTGAGAGTGAAGTGTGACGCAGCTTTAATCGTGAACCAGGTTCAAGGGCGATACGAAGCGAGGAGTCCGATAATGAAGAAGTACCTGCGCGAGGTACAAGCCCTGAAGGAGAGCTTTAAAAGCTTCGATATCGAGGCAATCCCGAGGGAGGAGAACGTCGAGGCAGACGCCCTGAGCAAATTTGCCCTGGGGGCACCCCTGGAAGAAAATCGGAAGGTGCACTTCTTGGAGAAGGTGATCTTATCGACCCGACACAGGTGTGTACCATTGAGGCAAAACCGGAGGAAGAGCCCACTTGGATGACCCCGATAGTCGCATACCTGACTACGGGGGCAGTCCCCGATGATAAGGTAGTAGCTGACAGGATACGTCGGATCGCGGCTAATTACGTGATGCTAGACGATCAGCTGTACAAGAAGGGCTGGTTCTCGACTCCGTACTTGAAGTGTGTGGCAGAACCCGATACGAATCGAATCCTGAAGGAGGTGCATGAAGGGGTCGCGGCTTGTCATGAAGGAGCCCGATCCATTATGAGGAAAGTGCTGAACTTGGGCTATTATTGGCCTACGATGAGCAAGGAAGCGACGACGTTGGTCCGATCCTGTGACGCGTGCCAGAGGTACGCCCCGAGTATCGTGGCTCCGGCCGCTAATCTGACATCCATCAAGAGCGCTTGGCCCTTCGCGCAATGGGGCATCGACTTGGTGGGACCTCTTCCACAAGCACAAGGTCAATGTAAGTATTTACTTGTAGCTATCGATTATTTTTCGAAATGGATAGAGGCAAAGGCGTTGGCCAGAACGACGGGGAACCAGATCGTCAAGTTCCTCCAGACCCATATTGTGTCCAGATACGGGATTCCTAAGGTGGTGATCAGCGACAATGGCCCACCGTTTAACGGCTCTCAGGTGAGGGAGTATCTGGAGGAATTGAACATCGAGCATCGGACAGCTTCCGTACGTCATGCTCAGACGAACGGTCAGGTGGAATCAGCCAACAAAATCGTGATGGATGGCCTGAAGAAGAGGGTCTATGCCCTGAAGGGCAAGTGGCTGAACGAACTGGAAAACGTGCTTTGGGCTGTTAGAACGACACCCAAACGATCAACAGGGGAGACTCCGTTTGGCCTCGTTTATGGCACGGAGGCTGTCGCCCCCGTGGAGGTAGCTGTGGCGTCCCATCGGATGAGATATTACGAGCCTCTGACGAATGATGAAATGAGACGTCTGGACTTGGACTTACTCGAAGAGAAGAGGCGGGAAGCCGATGATGTCCAAGCTCGAATGCGTTTGGCGACGGCCAGGTACTACAATCGACGAGTAAAATCCCGACAGTTCTTCGTCGGGAGTTGGTTTGGCGTCGCAACGAGTTTACCCTTTTGGATCGCATCAACAAGATGTCACCAAAATGGGAAGGACCTTATAAGATCGTGGGGATGCCAGCTCCAAATGCGTACAAATTGGAAGACCTTGATGGCAGAGTATTGAAGCATTCTTTTAGTGGCGAACACTTGAAGAAACACCATGCTTGATGAAAGTCGCCTTAAGTGGTGCCCGATGAAAGTCGCCTTAAGTGGTGCCCGATGTAAAATCGCCTTAAGTGGTGTATGCTGTTTATCGTTTAATTCGATGTAAGCCAAATTTGTGCCATCAATGAATAAAGAGGTTGCTTCCGATCAAAATTATTCTTAGATTTACTCTAAGCATTATAAAGTCGCCTTGAGTGGTACACGAGAAAAGTCGTCTTAAGTGATGCACGAAAAAGTCGTCTTAAGTGATGCACGATGTAAAGTCGCCTTCAGTGGTGCACGATATTAAGTCGCCTTAGATGGCGCAAGTTGAAAAGTCGCCTTAAGTGGTGCACGATGTAAAGTCGCCTTCAGTGGTGCACGATATTAAGTCGCCTTAGATGGCGCAAGTTGAAAAGTCGCCTTAAGTGGTGCACGATGTAAAGTCGCCTTCAGTGGTGCACGATATTAAGTCGCCTTAGATGGCGCAAGTTGAAAAGTCGCCTTAAGTGGTGCACGATGTAAAGTTGCCTTCAGTGGTGCACGATATTAAGTCGCCTTAGATGGCGCAAGTTGAAAAGTCGCCTTAAGTGGTGCACGATGTAAAGTCGCCTTCAGTGGTGCACGATATTAAGTTGCCTTAGATGGCGCAAGTTGAAAAGTCACCTTAAGTGGTGCACGATGTAAAGTCGCCTTCAGTGGTGCACGATATTAAGTTGCCTTAGATGGCGCAAGTTGAAAAGTCACCTTAAGTGGTGCACGATGTAAAGTCGCCTTCAGTGGTGCACGATATTAAGTCGCCTTAGATGGCGCGAGTTGAAAAGTCGCCTTAAGTGGTGCACGATGTAAAGTCGCCTTCAGTGGTGCACGATATTAAGTCGCCTTAGATGGCGCAAGTTGAAAAGTCGCCTTAAGTGGTGCACGATGTAAAGTCGCCTTCAGTGGTGCACGATATTAAGTCGCCTTAGATGGCGCAAGTTGAAAAGTTGCCTTAAGTGGTGCACGATGTAAAGTCGCCTTCAGTGGTGCACGATATTAAATCGCCTTAAGTGGTGCACGATTCTTAGATTTATTCTAAGTACTGAAAAGTCGCCTTAGGTGGTGCACGAAAAATTCGCCTTAAGTGGTGCACGATATTAAGTCGCCTTAAGTGGTGCATGATATTAAGTCGTCTTAAGTGAGGCGTGTGTTTTAGATTTATTCTAAGTATTGAAAAGTCGCCTTAAGTGGTGCACGATATTAAGTCGTCTTAAGTGATGCAAATTAGTAAATCGTCGGGAGTGACGTACGAGAATATCGTAAGTGTCGAAGTATCGACCTAAGCAAGTATAGCAAAGCCACTTGGAGAAGTGCATTGAAAAGATCGGAACTAAGAAAGTCTGATAAGGGCTCAAAGGCCCAACGATTACAAAAGCAAGGAAAATACAAGGACTCTAAAGATAAGCAGTTAGGCTTGGTCCTTGTCAGCGGCATCTGCGGGAGCTGGGTCCATGAGGTCGGTGGTAGAAGGCTCCACAGGGTTGGTTGTAGGAGGATCGACTATCGGGGCATCAGCACTTGGAAGCTCTGCGGCGTCTTCGACAATTACGGGGGTACTCCCCCCATCACTCTCCTCAGAAAGAGCAAAGTATTTCTTCGCGAAGGGAGCGAGAGAAGGAGACTTGTCGAAGTTGATGGCGTCGCCATACTCCAGGTGGAGCTCCTCAACCGCATTGAAGAGAGTGTTCTCCACCTCCGCGCCGAAGAACTTCATAGCATCAACTTGGAAGTCTTCAGACCCCCGATAATCATCCCGGCCCTTGGCCTCAGCCGCGACCAGCTGCGCAGGAACCCCCGCGACTTGCTCCTCCAGAGCCTTCTTCTCGAGGACCAGCTTGTCCTCAGCAGCCTGCCGCTCCTGTCGCTCCCGCCTCAGGAGCCCCTCGAAATCCCCGACCTGCTTTTGGAGGTCCTGAACCTTTTTGTCGAGGATGGCCTGCTCCTTGGCAAGTTTCCCCCGTGAGGACTTGGAGGCCGCAAGATCCTCCTTAAGCTTGTCGAGGGCCGCCCGGTCCCGCTCCCGGGACTCATCATAGGCGATGAGGTACCCAAAAAGACGGTTGAAGTCCCCGAGCTCCTACAATAGAAGAAAGAAAAAGTGTTATGGACAAACAACCAGATCTACCAACAAAGAGGGAGAAGCGAAGTTTTACCTCTATCCGACGCAGGGACATCTCCCGAACATCACGATGCATCGCCGTCCGATTCAGGGAAATCGGGTACCGCATGGTGGGCAGGATTGAACCTGCCAGCAGATGCAGAGCCAGGTCCTCATGCTGGTCCCCTTGTCGAAGCTGGACCCCTTGCAGTGTTTGGATTGGGGTCCAGGGAGCATCCACCTGCGTGGGGTCGAAGGCCCTGTAGAAACTCCCGTCGATAGGGACAGGAGGAGGGCCAGCACGAGTCGTGGAGGGGCACGCCTCCGGCTCGACCCGGGCGGGGGAAGGAGTGAAGTTGTGGATGGGCGACGACTGTCGCTGCTGCGGAGAAGATGAAGGGGGCAGCCCCTGAGAGGTTGGTTTCAAGGGGGACTGCCCCGTCCTCCGACGATGACGAAGGGAGCCACCCTCATTAGTCTCCTCGGAAGAGTCCAAGGTTTCCACCCGACGAAACTGTTCGCCGGTCGGGGTTTTCTCCCCAGTTGAGGGAGGCGCCCCTGTTGAAGACGGTGCACCCGCGGAAGCTTCAGCACCCGATGGAGCCCCTGAGCGACCTGCACCTAGAGGACGAGAGGCTTCAAAAATGTAATCAGGGAGTTCATCAGGATTCTTACACCAAACAATGCGTCGGGAGACATATTGATCCTTCCCGTGGTAGTGGTAATAGCCCGCCTTCAGGACACGAGGAGTTTCGCCTCGAAGGATTCGTCTAACGTCAGCAATACGGGCCTCCCTGGTCGAAGGAATCAAATCCTTCGGGACCATCCTCCTATACGATTTAATAGCGAGTCGGAGCTTTTTACCTTCTTCAACATTCTGGACGTCGAAGAGTTGGTCCAGCTCCACGCGCTTCCGCTTAGGTTGCTCCGCAGAAGGAGACCCCGACGGAGCAGCAGCCTTCTTGGCGGACTTCCTCTTCCGCGAAGGACGGACGGCATCGGTCTCCCCCTGCTTAAGGAACAGATCTGTCAGCACGGATACCCTCTTGGCTGCAAAAAGTAAGAGAAAAGAGTTAGAGATTTACCCAGGGAACCACATTGGAGGGGCCGTCGAAGAGCTGCACCCCGGAGATTATGTCAAGGAGTCGGATCCAGGCGTTCACCAGGTCCCGCTCCACGAGAGAATTGGCGTCGAGGGGAGTGTAGGACTCCCCTCATCGGTAAAGCTGGATAAGTTGAAGAGTCTGGAAGTCCTCATCAGTGTAGGTGTGGAAAGCGGGAGGAGAGTCCGCTTCCACCTCCCATCGGGGCCATGGGATTGAAGAATGTTGGATGAAGAAGTAGCTCCTTTTCCATCCACTGTTGTCGGACCCCGTATCGACCAGGAGTCCCCGACCCTTGACCACCTTCCAGGTGTCATTGGTCCAGTTACACCGTCCAAGTTGTGCCTTGCTCCACTTCGGCATTCGGGGGTAGAAGGCACAAACCCCCGCCTCGTTGCACTTTATCCCGTAGAAGGTCCTGAAGAGCTTGAGGTTGTATACCCACCGCTGTCGGAAGCAGAGGACCTGGAAAGCGTTCCACGGGCGAATGGCGTGCGGAGAGAAGGTGGTCGGATGAGTTTTGTAATGCTGGCACATCTCGACCAGATTACCACAAAAGGGGAATTTGATCCCCGCTGATACTTGCCCCGTAGAGACAAATACCTCCCCTTTTCGGGGACGAGTAACCTCAAGGTTACCCGAGGGGCGAGGCCAGGGATACGGGAAACGAGGTTCCCAAGTAGAAGTGATGCACCCCTCTCGGAGAGCTGCATCATAAGCGGTGTTGGAGATTTCATTCAGAGCATAATCAAAGTTGAAAGGCTTTCTCCCCTCAGAGCTGGATCCACTGTCTGAAAAGTAGCAATGGCAAGGAAGGCACAGTGGGATTTCTAGAAAGCTGCAAACAAGGAAAAGATGAACGAGCAACGAAGAAGAAATCCTTACCAGACATGACGAATTGGAGGTTGAAGGAATGA